>CM028129.1:1235462500-1235960000 GCA_016271365.2 Neoceratodus forsteri | reverse complement strand
GAAACCTTCAAATTTTTATGCAGTCTGTGTCCACCAGACCGGCCGGAGGATTTGTCATATCATGAGCTAAAGGCTAAATTGAATGCACAATACAGTTTAACAGCTTTCCCAAGGGCTGAACATTATAAATTCTACAGTTACCGTCAGAAACCAGGTCAGTCATTGTAATCGTATTTGACTGAGATCAAACGCTTAGCTCTCACGTGTGAGAGGAGCAGGGAGCATCTTGAATCTAATTTAGCTGCTAAATTTGCTATGGGGTTGAATAATGAACATCGTTTTCAGCAATTACTTTCTGTATGTGTCAAGAAGTCTACCGAGGAACTTTTACAGTTGGCACAAATGTATGAGGCTGCAGAAAATGAAGCACATGCTGAGATAGACACTGAAAATGAAGTATAAGTAGCTGCAGTAAACCCCAAATCAAAACAGCTCAAACCTAAGTCTAAGCCATTGTTTTCTAAAGAAATATTCAACCACTCCACCCAAACTGCATGGCCAGTACAAATGTGCATCATGTGGGTCATTTCAGCATAGCGGACCAGTGCAAATTCCATGAAGTTTAGTGTCATGCATGTAAACATCAAGGGCATATTGCTAAGGTTTGCAGAAGCAAGAGAACCACGGTAGTCGGTTCGGAGAGCCCAGACAGTGCAGTGGTTTCTATTGCACCACAAATCCAGACTAAAGATGTTCCTCCTTTCTATGTATTATTTCAATTGCCACAATTGAGGCATCAATTGCGTTTAGTGGTAGACTCTGCTTCTCCAGTTACTTTTATTAACCATCAAACATGGTCTGATCTGGATAAGCTACCATTGTCTCCTTGTAATAAGTTATTGCATGCATTTGAAGGGCAACCAATTCAGCCACTGGGCTCGTTTACCACGTTGGTATGCAGGACTGATTCTCCTAAGACTGGTATACCTTTAACTTTTCTGGTTTCAAAAAAGAGTGTCAACATTTTGGGCTGAGATGCCCAGGTTCTTCTAAACATTCATGTTAATCCAGCAGATTTTTGGCCTACTTGCTGCTGTCCAGGTACCACAAAGCAGTAATCCGCCCAAGCTTGGGGAGATTTTACACATGTATCCAGAGCTGTGGAAAGGCCTAGGATGTTGCACAACAGCTAAAACCAAGCTACTTACAAAGCCTAATGCAGTCCCTAAGTTTTGTAAACCACAGAAACTCCCTTTTGCCTTTAAACTGGTCGTTGGAGCAGCCGCTAGCAGACTTCAACAATGGGCATTAATTTTGTCTGCCTATAATTTCGAGGTTACATACCAACCAACGGACCAGCATGGAAATGCGGATGCCTTGTCGAGGTTACCAATATCCAGAGAAATGGAGTTCGATGTGGGACTTAAAGAGGAGCCATTAGTATGCAAGGTGGGGCCAGATAGTTTTCCAGGGCAATTCAAAGATATGGAGGACTCTACTGTTGTGTGTGCAGTGAAGCTCAGTCAGATCAGCTTCCAGTACTAGCCAAGGACACTGCAAAAGCGACTAGTCAAGATGTAATTTTGAAACAAGTGTATCAGTATACGTTTGAGGGTTGGCCGCAAGGCACTATTTGTTCAGCTGCACTACAACCCTACTATATAAAGAGACAGCAGTTGTCCATTGCTGAGGGGTGTCTTCTGTGGGGATTGCATGTCATAGTACCCCAATGTTATCACTCAAATGTGTTGACTCTTTTGCATGTGGGCCATCCAGGCATTGCTAAAATGAAATCCCTTGCCAGACTTCATGTATGGTGGCCTTCCATTGACAGAGACATATACCAAGGTGTGCAAAGATGAGAAGGTTTTGCTGTATCGATAGGAAAACCAGCAAGAGCTCCAGTTCACCATTGGGAATGACCTGAAAAACCCTGGCAAAGGTTGCATATTGATTTTGCGGTACCGTATTTAAATTCCATGTGGTTACTCTTAACTGAAGCTTATAGTAAATGGCCAGAAATTCATCAAATGTCTTTGACAACTACTGAGAGTACCATCAAAGTGTTGAAATCTGTCTTTGCTATTCACGGTTTCCTACAAGTGATTGTCTCGGATAACGGACCACAGTTCATGTCTGTTGAATTCCAAGCATTTTGCCAGCAATGTGGTATCCGCCATTTTTTTCTCACCTCCCTAGCATCCAAATTCAAATGGCAAAGCAAAACGCCTGGTTCAGACTTTTAAAAAGAGTATGGACAAAGCTAATCCTACTACACTGATGGCAATGCAAATAGCCCTTTTGGACTTTCTTATGATGTATCGAACACCACCACATTGTGTCACAGGAATATCCCCTGCAGAATTGTTGTTTGGACATCAGATTCTAACTCAATTGGATCTTCTTCGCCCTCTAGGCTATAAGTCAGTAAAGTACAGTTACGTAAGAACTTACCGTAACAGTAGATCTTCGAGAACAGCTCTTGCAGCAGGTTACACCATTAGAACTGAAGCCGGCAGGCGTCAGGACCCCACGAAAAAATTCAAGCTAGCTATCTTCAGCGGGGACTGCCTCGCCCCACGCCGTCCCGGCCCGACGCTGCTGGTACAAAAGGGGGCGGTCCCTACCAGACTTCAGTTCTCCTGCCGGAGACTTCCGCCCAGGCTGACATTGAAATGGGAGACCGAGGATTCGCCAGAAGACAGAAAGATATAAACCCTGCTCAGAGAGACTGAGCCATGCCTCCTCCAAGGGCTTAAGGTGGGCGGAGAAGCCTGCTGCAAGAGCTGTTCTCAAAGATCTACTGTTACGTAAGTTCACGAACTGTACTCATCGCATTTCCGGGAGATACAGCTCTTGCAGCAGGTTACACCATTAGGACTGATTCCTGCCAGTAACGCCTGCCAGAAATTCCGGAGGAGGAAAATAGGAAGTACATTCCAGGTCCTGAACCTAGGACAGGAGACCCTGTAGCACCTGTAGGCTAAATCCAGCCCTTCGCGAGGTAGATGTCCAGGCTATAATGTCTGATAAAGGTATGCACAGAGCTCCAAGTGGCTGCAGCACAAATAGCAGAGGTGGAGACGCCTTGAGTGCTGCGTAAGGATGTGGCCATACCCCTAGTAGAATGACCCCGGACCGAGCCCGGGAGGGGCTTTTGTTTTAAATCATAACAGTAGGAAATACACTGGACAAGCCAGCGAGACAGAGACTATTTGGATACTGATTGGCCCATCATTCTCGCAGAGAAGGAAATGAAAAGCTGTTCAGAACTACGGGAGGGTTTAGTTCTGTCGAGGTAATACCTCAGGCTGCGGAACATCCAGGGTGTGGAGCAAAGCCTCCTCTATTGAATAACTCGAAGTAGACCGGAGGTCAATGTCCTGGTTCAGAGAAAGTGAAGAGACCACCTTAGGTAAAAACTTAGGATTCGTCCCTCAGGATACTCTGTCCCGTGGAAAACTAAATAAGGCTCTTTGCACATAAGAGCGTGAAGCTCAGAAATTCTTCTCGCTGAAGTAACAGCAACTAAAAATAACGTTTTCCACGACAGAAAACGTAGCTCGCAATCCGCGGCAGGTTCAAAAGGATGGAGCGTGAGCTGTTCCAGGACAAAGAGCAGATCCCATGGAGGCACAGGGTCCCTAATGGGAGGCCTAAGGTGTAACACTCCCCTAAGAAATTCCCGAGAGGCGTCCAATTGAGCTACTGTACGATGTCCCACCGAGGTGATAGGCAGAAATGGCACAGAGGTGCACCTTAATAGAGGAGTAGGCTAGGCCTGAATGAAAAAGGGAGAGGAGGTAATCCAAAATTACTCCCACGGGACAACCTAAAGGGGAAAGATCACGAGCTCGTGACCATAAACAAAAACGGCGCCATTTCATGGCGTACATCGCATGCGTTGCCAGCTTTCTGGCTGCAGAAAGAACCTCTTGCGAGACCCCGTGACGCAAGATGGCTATGTCTCTAGAGCCAAGCATGCAGGTTCAAGGAGCGTAGGTCCGGATGGACTAATGAACCTTTCTCCGGAGACAGGAGGTGGGAGCTGAGCGGCAAAGGGAGCGGGGGTTCCCGAGATAGTTGCACCAACAAAGGGAACCAGATCTGTCTGGGCCAGAACGGGGCCACCAGGATCATGAGTGCGTGCTCCCTGCGCAGTTTGAGAAGAACTCTCTGGATCAACGGGAAGGGAGGGAAAGCGTAGAGGAATCTGTTCGCCCAGGAGAGGGATAACGATCTCGCTAGAAAACACCAGGCCCTGGATCTAGCAAGCAAAAATTGGGCAGTTTTATGTTGGATGGGATGCAACAAGTCTAGTTCTGGAATTCCCAACTAAGAAACAGGTCCTCTGTTACCTCTTGAAGAAGTTCCTCACTGTGGACTCTGGCCTGGGAACGACTCAGGCCGCCTGCAATTGTGTTGTCCACCCGGGAACATGCACAGTGATCAGATTTTGCGCTGTCCGACATTACCAATCCACACCCTCATTGCCTCCCTGCAAAGGGGGTAAGAGTGTGCGCCTTGTTTGTTGAGGTAAACATCACCGCCGTGTTGTCTGTCTGAAGCAGGAGAGTACACGGTGGGATTACTGACTGAAAGGCCTGCAGGGCATAGAGAACCGCCCTCATCTCTAGGACATTGATGTGGAGATGAGCTTCCAACGGGTCCACGCATTCTGGGACTTTACCCGTCCAGGTGTGCCCCCACCCAAGACCTGAGGCGTCTGCGTGGTGAGGGTTACCCGGGACGCACTACAAACGGACGCCTTGGAGAGCGACCTGGGGACTAGCCACCACTGCCAGTCTCGGATGACTGAGTTCATGATCCTGACCGGTGGTCTTGCCTTTGGTCCCACTGTACCTTGAGCATCCACTGGGTTACCCACATGTGGAGCCTTGCGAAAGGGACAGTAGGAATGGCCGCAGCCATGTGTCCGAGCAAGCGAAGGACCGACCTGGCAGGTACGATCTTGTTCGACGACAAATCCCTTTATGAGGGATCTGATGCGCCCGCTCTGTCGTCCGGAAGAAAAGCTCTTCCTGAACAGTGTCCAGGACTGTGCCTATAAACTGCAGTTTCATGGACGTACCAGGAGAGACTTCTAATTTATGAGAATGCCCAGAGATTGAACAAGTCCTGGGTGCTCTGAACTGCGCGAGTAACAACGCCTCTCTGGAGGCGGCCATGAGAAGCCAGTCGTCGAGGTACGGGAACACATAGGGGCCCTGTCTCCTCAGAGATGCTGCCACGACTGCCATGCACTTGGTAAAGACCCTTGGTGCGGATGACAGTCCGAACGGAAGAGCTCGGAACTGAAAGTGGCGGTCGAGAAACTCGAAGCGCAGGAACCTCTGGTGCGCGTGAGCTATGGGGATATGCAGGTATGCGTCCTGCATGTCTAGAGACGCTAAAAAGGCGTCTTGTTTCAGCATGGGAATAAGACCCGGAAGAGTCACCATGCGGAATCTTTTGTAGGCGACCGACACATTGAGGTCGCTGAGGTCCAGAATCGGACGGAGGTCCCCGATTTCTTGGGAACCAGGAAGAAGTGGGAATAATATCCTTGTCCTCTCTGGTTCTCCGGGACGTACTCTTCGCTCGTTTTCTTAGAAGCGCGAGTACCTCTTGCCAGATCAAATTTCTGTGCTGACCCAGATACCGGGAGAGCAAAGGAGGCCTCGAGGGTGGCTTTTCTGCGAATTCTATAAAGTGGCCTAGACTGACCAACTGCAGAACCCACCTGTCGGTGGTAATGGCCTGCCATCCCGGCAGGAAGTTCACAATGCGACCCCCGACCATGATTTCCCGTTGATCCTGAGGGGCCGGGGCCGGAAAGGAGTCAGGCTGTGGTGGCAGAGGGGCCCACTGGCTGGGTCGGCCTAGAGGAACGCTGACCTCGGCTAGCGGGCTGTTTTCCCTGGGTTCTACGGAAACCGGAGCCCCTCTGATGTGTAGCGGAGCGGCGCTGCTGCCTCTGTGTCCGCCCACGAAAACGGCTTTGGTTCCTACGAAAGGAACCAAGCTTGGGTCGGTATATGGCTTGAACCGACCTTACCGCCTTCCCGGCCTCTTGAAGTTTGGTAATGATCTTCTCAGAAGGATTACCAAATAAAACTTCTCCCTCGAACGGAGCGTCCATAATGTTTTTCTGGACATCCGGGTAAAGCCGGAGACACGAACCAGGAGTGTCTCCGAGGCATATGCCAGAAGCTGCTGCTCGGGCCGATGAGTCCCCGGAGTCGCGCTGCTCAAGCACTTGGGTCCCCATGTTCGAACCTGCGACGGAGGAGCTGGAGCATCTCCTCCTTCTGCTCACCTTCGGCAGCTTTTCAGCCGCCTCCGACCCTGTTCCCACAAAGCGCTCTGAAATTGAACCATGTGGGTCAGGTAGTTCGTGATCTGACGGCGCAGGTAGCGAAGGCATATGCGCTTCGCCCAGTGCGCTCCAACTGTTTGGACTCTGGGTCCGTGGCAGGTGCTCAAATGTTGCGCCTCTGTGACCGGGTCATGTGAGGCTGTGATGACCAGAGAGTCGGCCTGAGGCTGCTCTGTCAGGTACTGGTCGTCCTTGGGAGCCTTGTACAGACGATCAGCTTTCTTCCGCACCGCCGGGAGCGAATGTGGACGCTTCCACGCTGCCTTGGTGACGTCCACGAAAGTGTCCACCAAGGGTGGTACCACCACAGGCTTGGGGTCCTTCTGCCGAAGATATTTGGCAAGGCGTAACCTTTCCGGGTCTAGTTCTTCTGCATCCCATCCCATGTTCTCCTGGATATGTCGCATAATATCCATGAACGAAGGGTCATCCGGAGGAGATCTCTGTGTCTCACGTGGGTCCGGAGAAGGGATGGAGAGAGGAGATGGGGATCTAGAGGAAGAGTAGACTGATCCCGTGTCCTCCATCAACGGCGAACGCCGTGTCTCTGGATCTCTTGGGGCTGGGTGATCCAGAAGAGGATTTCATGGAGTCTCCTTGCTTGCTCTTCCCTGGGAGAGGATCCAGGCTCCCGGGGAGGTAGCGGCCTGCCGACCCAAGGCTTAAGGGGGGCGGTACTGGAGGAGGAGGGGAGGAGGAGGAGCGTGGGGACCATATCCTTTTAATAGTGTCCCACCAATAAGTGAAGAGATCCTTCACTTCCGCTATAGAAAACCCCGACGACGGACCAGGCGCCGGTGGGCGGTCGACGGGTCCCGGCGTCGGCTCCACAGGGGCCTCGGGTATGGGCGAGGGGGCCCTGGGAGTTTCGGCGAGGCCGGGGTCGCCCATCTGGTCCTCAGGCTGCGTTAAGTCCTCCTCAGTCAACGTCTCCTGACCGACGTCGGTCGGAGGCGTGGGAGCCCTCTTCTCAGGCAGAATGGATGCCGGTTCCCCAACCGGTGTCCGCTGGGATGGTTTGGCCGACGACAGGCATCCGGCCGACGACGGCTCCAGGAAGGAATGACGTACAGCCGACGACGGTCGGGCCGGCGTCGGGTCCGCAGGTCTCTTCAACAGTGTGAGCTCCAAAGTTTTGCGAGGAGGCACAGAAGACGACCAGACGTCGGGAGCTGAAGGGCGGGAACCCGACTTATGATGATGGTGGTGGCGCTCCCCGGACTTCGCTAAGGCCTTGGAAGAGGAAGACTACGACGGCCTGGCGGACTTGGCCTGAGAAGAAGAAGGCTTTCTTACCGCAGCCGGGGGAGGCTGAGAGCTGGCCCTGGAAGGAGAGCGGTCGGACCGCGAACTGGAGCTGCGGGACTCCGAAGCCCTGGACGGGGACCTGGAAGGGGCCTTTCTCCTTCTTTCTCCGCGTGCTTGTGGGATTTGGACGAAGATTCCCCCTTGGAGGACATGGTCTTCAGTTTTTCCTCCAAAAGAAAAGCCTGTAGGGCCTTCTGACGTCGGATCCTGGTTCGGCTGTTGAAGCCTTGGCACAACGAACAGGCCCGGGTATCGTGGTCTGGGCCCAGGCACCTGACACAGGCCATGTTGGGGTCCTTGAAGGGGATCTGTTTCCCGCAAGCACACTTGGAGGGATGGCCGGAGGTCGGAGAGGACATCAGCAACAATCTTGCTTGAAGAAAAAAGAATTTCCCGGAGGAAAGCTCTGAACCACGCGTCACGCGCTAGACTGGAACCGAAGGGTCGAGACATGCAAGTCGCCGGCGGGAAAGAACTGGGGAATCTGGCGGGACCGCCCCCTTTTGTACCACACCTGACGTCGGAGGCGGGACCGACGTCGGGGGCGGTCCCCGCTGAAGATAGCTAGCTAGAATTTTTCCGTGGGGTCCTGACGCCTGCCGGCTTCAGTTCTAATGGTGTAACCTGCTGCAAGAGCTGTATCTCGAAGTAAGATCTGAAATGTTTCCTAAAACTAGATCCTTCAAACCCAATGATCTTGTGTGGGTCAGGATGTATGCAGGCCCGAAGAGATGGATAGAAGGCATGATGGAGAAAAGTTCGGAAATGTTGTCTATAGTGTTCGACTGACTAACCAGAGGAGAATGAAAAAACGTGGACCAATTACGTACTAGGACTGAGACAGAACAAAAAAGGGATACCCGGACGCAGCCGGTGGCAATGGCGGCTTAACTCCTTGCTCTGATCCCCCAGTGCAATTCTAAAAGAGAATCCCACGTCTAGCGGATGCATCCTGGGGTTTTAAGTAGCGAATTTGGTAGGGTAAATGCCCTACAATGGTTCATACGAAAAAAAAGAGGCTCTTTAGTCGCAAAAACCGTCTCTGTGAACCAGCGAGGCAGACAAATGGAAGGCCTCAGCCCAGCCCCCTCGCGCTCATCAGTGCTCTCAGTATCAGGAGCCGACAATTCGTGTTCCGACTGGCTCGACCAGCACTAGAGCTGAATCAAGGAAAATCATTAAGCTGCTTCATAAAATAGATGCAAAAGTCACAGATATCCAGAGGGATTTAAAGAAACTGGAATCGAGAACTACCTCATTCGAACAACACCTCGAGGGGTTGCAGTCGGAACACATGGCCTTTGGAAGATCTTTATCATTTCTGTATGCAAGGGAGAAATTTTTAACAGCAAGAGCCGAGGATACGGAGGCGCGCTCCAGACGTAATAATATCAGAGTGGTCGGTATCCCAGAGGGAACCGAGCAGGCGGACATGGTCGCTTTTATGGATTACTGGTTAAAGACTGAGTTACAACTGGGAGAAGACTCCCCGCTAGAGATTGAAAGAGCACACAGGGCCCTTGCACCAAAGCCTAGACAGGGCCCCCAAGCCATTATTATTAAATTTCTGAGATTTCCGACTAAAGAAAAGATTTTGCGATTGGCATGGGCAAAAAAAGACTTGAATTTTGATGGCACGAAGGTATTTGTGGACCAAGATTTCTCTCCATCCCTGGCCCAGCATCGGAAGAAAGTGCTGGGAGTGGTTAAACAGCTCAAAGAGGGGCTGGAAGGCCCAGTTATGATATCCTGCCAGATTGTGGATAGAAACACCAGAGGGCCTGAAAATCTACGATTCATTGCTGGTGGCTCGTGATTTTTTAGAAGCTAGTAATATCTCAGTTCCTGATATTAAAGAAGAGATTGCTGAGAAAGAAATTGAACAATTACTGTGGGCAGTGGTTCCAGGCTCGAAGGATACAAATCGGCCCCGCTCAAGGATGGATTCAATGTTACCTCTACATGCGAACTTATCTAAGTGGATTCTCAGAAGGAAAACCTCAGAAGAGACTGGCTGAATCACAGCAATGTTTACTTAATGTTCTACCTAACCTACAGAAGCCTTGACTGTTGAAAGCTATTTGTCCTGGCTATGATGACGTTTTGTGCTTTTAATTGACTTCATTAGGCCTAGCACGGAGAGATTGGGTGGTTAGAGGGTTTACCTGCGGGCCTTTTCTTGGTTTCCTCATCGATGGCTCCGTCCCTGGTGGCTCTCCTGCTCTGGGTGGGTGGGAGGGGGTCTCCGGGAACTCGCGGCCTCGCACCCGTGGTGCAGAGTTCTGGATGGGCGGACCTTTTTGTTTTGGCTGTTGGGTTCTACACGACAGCATTTCAGGGGGGACTCCTTCCTGGAGTCCAGCTTGTATTATGGTCCCCGCGACTATGTGGAGGTTTTTCTTAGCCTACTTCGTATCACTCCACATCCACAGTAGGTGTTTTTGGCAACTCATTGGGGGGGGGCCGGAGAACATTAATGTCTTGCAATAGAGATTAGCGCCACACACTGTTTTTGTGGGGGTGGCCTATACTTTCCTCCCTCCCCATAAAGTGTGACTTTTTGTCTAAGGCCTTTGGGAGTTTCGGGGGGGGTAACCAGATTTCGATGTAAGAGACCCTCCAGACCGGTGATGATATTAACAGGGTGAGGTTTTTCCTTTAGGCCCCGTGAATGAATCAGGTGGGGGGGGGGAAGAGAGATGATTATGAGGAGGGGGGGTTTGGGGTGGGGGTGTGTGTGTGTGGGGTGTTTTTTTTTTTGCTCTCTCTTCCCTCCTCCTCTTCCTATGTATTCAATTGTGCTGGATTCTCTAACAGGATTCACATAAGGGATAGGGGAAAAGAAGGGATAGTAAAGATCCCGTGATGGAGTTAGTGCCAATGGACTGAGGGGCACTTTGTTTTCATAGCCCCTCCCGGAAGTTCTTCAGTACATTAAGAGAGGGCACGGGCTAGTGACTCCCTTGAGAGGGGGAGCTATCTGACCCTTCCACCTTGGGTGGAGTGTTGTTCCCTCGGGGTCGTTCCCCCCACTGTGCACCTAGGGGCCAAATGTGCTGAGATCTGTTGGTGCAGCCGACAACTTAGGTTGCTGAAGCTCTTACCTGCAACAACTGTTTGTTGTTGTACTCCCGTAAGGGAGGTAGACCCGGTGCATTTGGTGCTGGGCCTACAAGCCTTTGAGATCAAGAGTGTGTTAGAGTGGTTGTAATGTTTGATGTTCTATCTGCTTTCTTCTTCTTCCTTCCTCTCTATTCTTTTTTTTTTTTACTTTAGGGAGAGTGCCTCTTTGTGTGTTTGGGTACCATAACTTTCTGTTTGGATGTAAGACCAGCAAGAATGTTGAAGTTTGGCTTACAAACGATATATGGCTGATTTGACTATAGGTTCCCTGAATGTTAAAAGGGATCAACAATGTGATTAAGCGTGCTAAGATATTAGCTGAATTTAATAGGGAAAGGTGCGATATTGCCTGCCTGCAGGAGACAAAGCTTACCTTGAGAGAACACATGAAATTCCGTAGAGAATGGGTGGGCATGGCTCACTCTGATGAGCACCCACAATTCAAAAGGGGAGGAGTGGCATTCCGTTTCCGGAGGGGTCTTCCGTTTCAGATTCAAAAGGTAACCAACTCAGGCCAGGGCCACCAACTGACAGTCTCGGGAGTTTACAAAGGGCGGACAATCCACTTGGTGGGAGTCTACGCCCCCACCCCACCCTCGTGAGAGTTTTTTCGGTCTCTTTTTGATTCGGTTGCCAGCTTACACCCTGGTCAGGTTATTTTAATGGGGGACTGGAATTGCGTCGAGGATGCGAGTATGGATAGAAGTGCTACTAAAACCCCAGGGTCCAAGTCCTGCTCCCGTTTACTCTGTAACCTGATCACAGAAGCCGGATTAATAGACCCGTGGCGGCAGTGCAACCCATCTGCGACAGACTTTACTTTTTTTCCCCCCAGCTTCGAACACATACTCAAGATTGGATAGATTTTATACTCAGAGAAATGCTGCGCATTCCTTCAGAGATATCTATCCTCCCCATAACGATTTCCGATCATGCCATGATCAAGGCAAAGCTTGCCTGGGATACTGATGGGGGGGGGGGGGCCTATGGAGATTCGACCCGGGATTAATTAATGATAAACAATACATTGAGTCTACTAGGAGTGTTATCCAATGTTACCTAAAAGAAAACACTGAGGCAGTTTCGAGACCCAAGTTCCTGTGGGATGCTCTGAAGGTAGTGGTGAGAGGTCATACGATAGCCTTCGCCTCCCACAGAAACAAACAGTATCAAGCTCGCATGAGGGAGGCTCTTGCCTCTATTGCGGACCTAGAAGCAGTCCATAAGCGTACTGGATCCCAGAGGTGTGGAGGAAATTAAGGGAAGCAAGGGAGACGTACAACTCCTTATTGCAAAGGTGGGTGGAGAATTCCCTCAGATATGCTGGGCAACGTTACTATGAGAGGGGAGAGAGGGCCAGCAAATTGTTGGCGCTCAGACTCCACAAACAGGCTGCTGATAGGTATGTAGCTAGGGTAAGCTCGGACCATCCTAACCTTCCTTGCAGGACCCTTCCTGGGGAAACTGCACAGGAGTTTGCAAAGTTTTATGAAAAATTATATAAGAAAGATCAAACACCAGATCACAATAGAAAAATTACGGAGTTTTTGCAGGAAGTGGAGCTCTCCGTACTATCTGATGTCCAAAGGGCAGCCTTAGAGGCTCCCTTCACTGAAGCGGAGGTGCGAGCGGCCATTAAATCCCTGGGTTCTGCGAGGGCCCCCGGACCGGACGGGTTCACTTCTGAATTTTATAAGCAGTTTCAGGAAGACCCGGTTCCATTGCTTACTAGAGTCTGTAATGTGGCCCAAGAGCCGGGTGCCTTGCCGGAGACATGGGAGGAGGCCCTTATTTCGGTTCTGCTGAAGGCTGGGAAGGACCCCGCCTCCTGTGCAAGGTATAGACCTATCTCGTTGCTTAACCAAGATGTTAAGATTTTTGCTAAAATTATCAGTTTGAGGTTGCAAGGAGTAATCCCCGTCCTCGTCCACCCGGACCAAACTGGGTTCATCCCCGGGAGACACATTCAGGATAATATAAGGCTACTCTTAAATGTAATCTCCTCCACCCAGCTCCCCATTGACTCCCCTCTTTCAGCAATATTATCGCTGGATGCGGAGAAAGTCTTCGATCACCTAAACTGGCAATATTTGGATTCAGTACTGGGGTTTTTTGGGTTTGGAGAGAGATTTCGGGCCTGGATCTCGAATCTATACACCAAACCAAGAGCTAGAGTCCGAGTGAATGGGACGATCTCCGGGCAATTTGGGATTGAACGCAGTACCAGGCAGGGCTGTCCTCTCTCCCCTCTCTTGTTTGCCCTTAGTCTGGAGCCTATGGCTGCTTATATTCGGCAATCGGATCTTTTTCCGGGTTTGCAGATGGGGGTCGAGGTTAAGGTTTCGCTTTACGCAGATGACACCTTATTATATATTTCAGACCCGGTAGAAGCGGTACCTAAGATTTTCAGCTTTCTCTCGGAATTTGGTACCCTTTCAGGTTATAAGGTTAATCCAGATAAATCCGAGTTGTATCCATTAGGAGGGGCCAAGAATCAACCCCTGCCGGAGGTGCAGCAAATTAAATGGTGTAAGGCGGGATTCAGATATCTAGAGATATGGGTTCCTAGGGATTTTAAGGTTTTATATAACACGAATCATTTGAAGATTTTGGAGGATATTAGGGAGGATTGTAATAGGTGGAGGGAACTTCCTCTTTCCATTTCTGGTAGGGGAGAGTCCATTCGCATGAACATTCTTCCCCGACTGTTTGTACTGGGAGCCATCCCATTGAAGCCCCCCAGGAATTTCTGGAGAGATGTAGGGTCTACTCTCTCCAAATTCTTATGGTCAGGGCGGAAATCCCGAGTGAAGTGGAAGATAATGGTAACCCCAAGGGAGAGGGGTGGTTTTGGTATCCCGGATATCCAGAAATATTTTTGGGCATCACAATTATTACCCCTAGTGACTATGACCCGTGACCTTCCACCTAGGTGGATTCAGATTGAGATGGCGGACTCCCCTTTGGGAAATATCACGGATCTTATTTTTCTAGATGTACCTAGGCTGAGTCAATTGGATTTCAGAAACCCTTTTACAAGATTGATTTCGCAGGTGTGGAAAGACATGAACCTAAAACTAGGCATTAGTTTAAAGCTTAATCCATACACGACCATTCAGAGTTGTTTGGATCTTGGCCCACTTAGGTGGGACATGGGCTTCCATCGATGGGCGAGAATGGGGCTAGTTAATCTAGGTCAGCTTTTCAATCAAAAATCATTTAAATCATTTCAGCAACTAAAAGCGGAATTTAATCTCCAAAATAAGGATTTTTTTCGTTATCTCCAAATTAGGCACTATGCCCACATAAATGAACAACAAATCGAAGTGGGCACAGTACCCGGGCGGAACCCAGTACTACAGACCCTCTCTCACCTGATCAGACAGTCAGACTATGAAAAGAAAATAATCTCAAGGCTGGTCACAGGGATGAATTTGGTCGAAGGAGACTTCTTGCTATTGGTCAAAGATAAATGGCATGGGGAGATGGGGACGGTTTTGCCAGATGCTGATTGGAACTCTATTTGGAGGTCCATTCACATTACGACATCCTCTCTTTTCTGGCGGGAATTCCGATGGAAGATAGCCATTAGATTTTTTAGAGTTCCTGTGATGACAAAACATTTTGGATCGCACTGTTCCGATCTTTGTTGGCGACACTGTCAGTTGGTTTGCACCTATTTACATATATTTTGGGAGTGTAATGTTGTACAAGAGTTTTGGAGGGAAATAATAGATAAAGTTAATAATATTTTTGAACTAACATTACCGAGTTCTCCGCAGCACTGGTTACTAGGATTGCTACATCCCCAGTTGGTCTCTAGATCTTCTCGTCTCCTGTTTGGAATCCTGATGGCAGAAGCTATTACTCTCTCATGGCTCACACCGGATAAGCCTACTCTCACAACATGGTACGGTATCTGTACCAGGATAATAGACATGGAGTACCTGACGGCCAAGTTAAGGCTGTCTGTAGATAAGTTCAAAACGAGATGGCTACCTTTTCTACACTTCATGGCCTTACAAGAGGGGAGGCCAGTAATGGACTTGCTCGCTAAGTATGCTTAAGTAGGGGCCCGGTGCCTCGAACGGATGTACTCTTCTACCTCGGGCTATAGCAGTTGATTTTTCATATTCACTATGTTAACCGTCTATTTTATATTGTTCTTAAGCTGTAATAATATGAGCAGGGGGATCTGCTATGTGGTAGTAATTAGTGGTAATGAATGTGCTCCGGTGACAAGTCGGGGGGCACAACTGGGCTTCTGTATTAATTGAGCTATTGTCTGTTCTGTTGTCTGTTTGCTTGTTCTCTTTAACTTTCTCATTCACCTTTCTTTCGTCTTCTTCTTCTTTAATGTGGTCTTTATATCTTAGACGGTACTCTCCCACTTTTTGTAATGTGCTGTTTTTCCATTTTTTTTCCTACTTTACTCCATTCTTTAGATACTCACTTCAACTATCTTTCCTCCGTTTTTATTTTATGCTGTACTAATCCTTCTCTACTACCGATTACTGTTTCCCTTTCTCTCCTCTCAAGTGTTGACTTATATCTCTTTACCTTTTTTCATAGACATTGATGGTTAGAATGGCACTTAATGAATGTGGAATTGCATTGTTAAAATGTCTACTTTCATGTGTATTTCTCTTGAAAATACTCCTCAATAAATTGCTATTTCAAAAAAAAAAAAGGGATACCCAGAGTTGGGGTAGTTATCCGGCATTATTTGTTCCAGAACAGGAAGAGATAGTGGAACCACAGCATTTGAGACAAGATGTGGCTGATGCTAATCAGATTCCAGTGCAACAGCTTCGAGTCCTACTACATCAGTCAGGAGGTATAAGAAGTCCACCAAAGAGAATGGACTTGTAGAGATATAGCCTAATGACATAGACTAACTAAAAGGGACATTGCAGTAATAACTAAAGTTTCATATTACTTCTGAATTATTGATTTAAGTATTTCCTAGCCAAGTCAGGAGGGATTGTTATGTGTAGTATAGCTTTAAGAAATGTTAGAGACAGTACAGCTTCAAGAGAATGTGCACTTCCTGTAAGTGTGCCTGTGTTTGAGCCAGTCTCCTCTTGTATGTGCTGCTGAATGGAAGTAAAAGAGAAGGCCTAGATTTCAGTGTGGCGTGGTTTTCTTACTACCAAGGCCCGTGTATGTGTTTAAGGTACTTATTTCAGCCACCAAACAACTAGGGATACATTGATGTTATGATAAAGACATAAGGGGTGTAAATAGTTTGTGGGATTGTAAACATAAAAAGGAAGTATACCAGGATGGTAATGTAACGAAATGTTGGGGCAGATTCCTTGACAGTCGGAAAAGGAAAACGCCAATTGTCTGTAATAATGACATGAAATGTGTTTTACCTCAATAAAAGATATTAAAACAAAAACCAAAAAAAGAATGTTTATGCTCACAGTAGCTTCTAACTTCAGAATACTATCGAAAGGAGATCACGCAGGCTGCTTCAGTGGTGAAAATGGGGACAATTGCCAAAAGTGCTAAGAAAAAAAAAAAAGATTTAAAACCGTGTTGACATCTTGTTTCAAGGAGCTGCAGGCCACCTTACATTATTGTGGGCCGCCAACTTAGTGGCAGTCAATGGCCAGCAGTTTTTTTCCCCCTTAAGTCAACCCTTGCCTCAGCACATACGTACTACCAAATACCATTAACTTAGTTTTCTTCACATTCATAATCGTAAGATTAGTGGACATTGAAGAACATAAAAATTGAAATTCAGGTTCTAAAACAGAACTAAGCTGGGAAACTGAAGGGGCCTGATAAAATAAGATAATAGGCATATAAAAGACACTTACAATAACTAAAAACTAAAGGTAATTGATTTATAAATAATGAAAACAATAGGGGTCCAAGTATGGACCCCTGAGGTACACCACACTCTATAGATCTCGAATTAGAATATACACATATTGAGACCTATTAGTCAAATAATCCCTCATCTAGCTTACAGCATTCTCAGAAATGCCCAGATCCCACAATTTAAACTAAAGTAAGGGGTGATCAGTTAAATCAAAAGCCCTAGTTAGGTCCACGAACACTGCCTTTGTCAAAACACCCTTATCAAACCCCTGAAGGACGGTGTTCGCCAACCTAACCAGTACCGTACCAGTCCCATGGCCTTGCCTAAAGCCATGCTGCTGTGCACACAAAATATTGTTAGACTCTAAGAAGCTAATAAGTTGATTGGAAACTAATTTTTACAGAATCTTACTCAGTGGATTCAAAACAGAGATTGGTCGGTAATCTTCAGCAAATGCAGCATTTTGGTTTTTTTTGTAACCGGGCACCACCTTCGCATATTTCCAAACAAATGGAAAAACACCAGCGGTCAAACGCAGGTTATAAATGGAACAAAGAGGTCCCGCAATAAAAGGGGCAGCCAGCTTACTAAACCTCCCATCCAAACCCCTACCACAATCACTATACTTATCAGGTAATAATCATAATTGCTTCAATACCTCAGTTTTGGACACCTCATGGAAATAGAAAAGAGTGTTACCCTCATTCAAGCGATGTGAACCAAAATCCCCACCATCCGAACCCTGAGCATTAACACCACCAACCAAACCCTGACTATTTAGTTTATAGCCAGACATATCTGAAAATTTCAAATTTAACAAATCAGCTATTTCTGGGATTTCTGTAACCTCCTTTTCAGATGTTTTTAACTTATTAAATTATAGCCTTTTCTTTTTGGACAGAGAATGAACAGTGTCCCAAAAACCCTTTGAATCTGTCCAAGCAGCCTCAATTATTTTCTTAAACTCAACTTTGGCCTGTTTTATTTTACTGACCTGGTTCCGTAGAGACCTATAAACTCATAACAATAAAGTGGAGGGAAATTGTTTGTATGCATCCCATGCCAAATTTGTTTAACCCAGTACTTAATGTTCTTAGAAAACCATTCGTTATTAGATCCCCTTACACTGATGGTACGCAAAAGGAATAGAAAATCTTGGACAGCCAATAAATGTCGTCAAAAATAATCAATAGCGCAATCAGTGTCAGGAACAAGATCAATAAAGGACCAATCTATTTTCAATAATTCAGACCTCAATGCATCATTATGAAATATTTTTAAATTTCAGAATCTGATGGTCCGAAAAGGAATCTTTGGGCATTTAAAATTTAAAGTACAATATATTGCCTGATGATCACTTATCGAGTGATCCAATACTCCAATAGATGAAATAAATATTGGGCTTATCTGAAGCAATCCAATCCAAAAATCGAGTAATTATTGGTATGTGTATTGCGTCTGGTAGGTTCTTTAATAAACTGAAACAAATTAAAAGAATTCAAAAAGATTAGAGTCCCAAAGAATCACTTTTGAACCTGTCCAAATTAACATCTCCAACAAAAATAAAATCTCGATTCATCATATAGTTAGAAGCCACTCCAAAAAATTCCTTTAGGCCTAGTAATCCACACTGGGGAGGGTTGTATAAGCAACCAATGGTAAAATTTTTACAACCACCCAGTAATAAACATAACACCAACTAATCGTCTCAGAGTTCACACTGGATGACAAAACAGATACTTCTAAAGGCTCAAGAAAATAGACGGCAACTCCTTCACCTTTCTTTTTACGTTTTCTGTCAGCTCTAACAAGGTTATACCCAAGGAGTTTGCACATACCATCCAGAATCAAGGGCTTCAGCCACAATTCGGATATAACAACCAAATCGGGTCTATAGGAACAGGTCAGAGCCTCTAGGTTGAGCTAATTTAGGTACAAGGCTCCTGGCGTTAACATGCAAAATTTTAGCTCCATGAGTATCATACCAAGGATGAGCACAAACTCAGAATTTACTGGTCCCGGATTTAACTCAAGGTCACCTGAAAGTAAGAGTGAGAATAACAAGACAACAGGTCTCCTATACTGCTAAATACATAACAAACCCCGCAATATTATAATGCTAGTAAAAACTAGCAAGAATATACTCACAAATTTGCAGTGCAAACTTCTTAGCCAGTAATAGACAAAATGCATTAATCATACTATCAGATCGCACCAAAAGTTTTGACATACTAAAATTAGTAGTCACCAAACGGTATACTTGAATTGCATTCAGCTGGGGAGCCAACTACACCACACCCATAAAGTAATCACTCAACTAAACATAAAATATAAACCAGACATTTTGCAATAGTGTAGAGTTCTTAGACCAATACCTCTACCAACTACACCTTGCACAGTACTTACCGCCCCAGCCTTCAACGGACTCCAGTTGCAATTATCCGCACTTTGCCACCAACAACCCGCCGCATCTAAGCAGAGCTAAATTTAAATCCAACAACCCACCCGATCAGGCTGCCACCACCAATCAGGGGAAGGGGGGCCTGGCTCACAGAGCTGGAGCGGCAAAGGCAAAGTGTGTTGGTAACTAGGCAACAGGAGCAGGCTTACTGGGTTAGCACTTAAATAGTATAGAGCATACAAAATAAGCAGAGAATAGTAGCAGCAGGTAGAGTTCAAGTCAAGACAACATGCAGCAGTATGCAGGCACAGTTACAGTCAAAACAGCAAGAGGGTCACAGGCGGCAATACCACCCACACATAAAGCAAGTTGGCGGGTCAGTTCACAAACGGCAGGCACACATGTAGAACAGTACATTTAATCTTGGTGTTGACTGTCACTCACGACCACCAACAAAGTTAATGCTGGTGCATAGATGAATGCAGGTGCAAGATTACAATATCAGCAAGCTGTCTCCAGTTCACATCCGATGACCACAGAGTCAGGCACCAGGACGCTACATCACAGCCACCACGTGACAAAGGTTGGGGAATTGGTGGCCATGTTGGTGGACCAGGGAGGTGCAGGAGGCGCTGAGGGATAAAAAGGCTGCCTGTGCTCGTTTTAAGCGCTCTAGGGGGATAGGGAGAGGGGTGAGTACGAGTTGATAGCTAGGAGGGCAACCAGAGTGGTGAGGGGAGCCAAAGGCTAAGATTGAGCAAAATCAGCTAGGGATATGGGGGCGGAATTCTATAGATACAGTACATAGGGGAGAAGAGAGCAAGGAGGGCACAGATAAACAGGATTAGGATTGGGGTGGGATGTGCCCAGAAGGCAGGGGAAACAGGCAGAGGTGCTAAATTAGTACTTTGCCTCGATATTTACGGAGGGAGGCAGGTGATCCTTCCAGCCTGATGGGAGGGAAGGGGAGCCAGCAGAGTCGAGAGGTCAGATGGAGTCTAGAGGACCGAGAGGCTGAGGTACAGGCTGGGCCAAGTCTAGAAGGGGATGAGTGGTTGAATGAGGGGGTTGGCTGTGAGGGAGAAATAAACAGTGGATAGGGTGAGGGAGGCCCTTCAGACGCTGAAAACTGATAAGGCACCGAGGCCGGATGGGCTGCATCCGAGGGTTATGAAGCAACTGGCAGATGAGCTAGCAGCTCCACTGGCTGCACTCTAACACCTCGCTGCAGACAGGATGGGTGCCTCAAGATTGGAGGGTGGCTCATGTGGTGCCTATCTACAAAGGGGGGGTCTAGAGAGGAGATGGGGAATTATAGGCCTGTCAGCCTAACGTCTGTGGTAGGCAAAATAATGGAGGGCATTATCAAGGAGAGGCTCAGGAGGCAGCTGGAAAGGTTGGGACACCTGGATGACAAACAGTATGGTTTCGTCCCGGGAAGATCGTGTCGGACCAACCTCATAGATTTTTACGACTGGGTGACGGGGACCCTGGACCGACATAGGCCGGTGGACATCCTATACCTGGATTTCAGTAAGGCGTTTGATTCGGTACCCCACAATGGGCTCACTGGAAAAAAAAAAAAATTGGTTAGCACTCTTCTGTTACTCATTTTTGGAAATGGTTAGTATTACCCCCCGTTTTGCATAGCGTTTTGCTATGCTATACCAGCTATTTAAAACCCTGCAAAATGTAAACAGAGTAATTGTGCAGCAAGCGGGACTAACCAGGGATGGAAGGCAATGTGCATTAATGCTCACAGCCTTCCAAACAAAATCCCAGACCTCATTGCCATGATGGCCAAGGCCCACCTTGATTGGGTCACAATCACGGAAACTTGGTTCATGGGAGAACCACAAGTGGGATGCTGCTATCCCTGGATACACTCTCTTCAGAAGAGATCACAAAGGAAAGAAAGGTGGGGGGTGGCTATGTACATCAGAGTTGGGATCAATGCAACTAAAATCCAGGGACTGCACAGCAATGCAGAGGCCCTATGGATCACGCTGGGAGCTGGTAACAGGGACCTTATCCAGGTAGGAGTTATCTACAGACCCCCTACCCAGGAGACTGAGAAGGATAAAGACCTTCTGGAAAACATACTAAGGATGGCCAGCAAAGGCAAGTTACTACTGGTTGGGGACTTCACTCTACCAGATGTAGACTGGTCCAACTTCACTGCCTCCTGAGAGAGTAGAGAATTGCTGATTGTACTATTGGGGGCTTAATTGGTAGGGTCACCCACTAGGGAATCTGCTATTCCGGACCTGGTACTCACAAAAAGTGCCAGGGTGTCAGACATGCAAGTGGGGATCAACCTGGGCACCAGAGACCACAGGTCAGTCTGGCTCTCATAAACAACACAGAGAATGCTTGTCACACCAAACTCAGGGTGCTCAATTTCAGAAAAGCAAATTTCCCAAGAATGAGGGTAAGTATTAAAGAACTGCTGGTAACTGATGCCACAGGGAATGTGGAAGACACTTGGATAAAACTGAAAAACGTTATAACTACAGTCATGGCACAATGCGCAAGACAAATAAATCCAGAAAAATCGAAGAACCCACTCTGGTTTTCCAAAGAGGTGTCAACTACAATTAGAGATAAGAAAAAGGCAAATAGAAAATACAAAGAGACCAAATCCAAGAAGGATAGAAAAGAATACAGGATTAAACTCAAGGAAGCAAGAAAAGCGATTAGGGTAGCCAAGGCCCAGACGGAGGAAAGAATAGCACAGGGAGTGAAGGGGGAAACATTATTTCATTATATATGGGGATAAAAAAAAGAGTAAGGGAGGAATAACCAGGTTAGCAACTAAAGAGGGACAGCTGGTGGAGAATGACAAGGACAAGACGGAAGTACTCAATGAATTCTTCTGCCAGGTCTTCATTCATGAAGACAAAGGTAATAGTCTGGCACTAGCCAAGACACATCTCCACAACAGGGGAGTAGACACCAGCCCCTTTACAAAAGAAAGGGTCCTCGAGGAGCTGTCTAAATTAAAGGTGGACAAGACAATGGGGCCGGATGGAATACACCCAAGAGTTCGGAAGGAACTTGCAGCCCCACTAGCTGAACTATTTAACAAGTCACAGGAAGATGGCATAGTGCCACAGGACTGGAGAAGGGCCACAGTTGTGTCACTGCACAAGAGTGGTAGCAGGAAATTACTGCCCAGTCAGCTTGACCTCAGTGCTGGGTAAAGTAATAGAGACATTACTTAAAAAAAAAAAAAAAAGAAAGGGCAGTGGAGTACCTGAAAGAAAGTGGGAAACTTGACCAGAAGCAGCATGGCTTCATGGCAGGATGCTCGTGCCAAACAAATATGATATAATTATTCGACTGTGTTACAAGAGCAGTGGACCAAGGTGCAGCTGTGGACATAGTACATCTGGATTTTAGCAAAGCCTTTGATACAGTTTCACACAAAAGGCTAGCAAATAAATTGGAGCAAACAGGTGTAGGTCAGAAAGGGCTCAAGTGGATAAAAAGCTGGCTACAGGGCAGGACTCAGAGTTATAGTAAATGGCACCTTGACACAGGAAGGGAGAGTAACCAGTGGGGTTCCACAGAGATCAGTGCTTGGCCCAATCCTTTTCAACATATTCGTCAGCGACGTCACTGAGGGACTGAAAGGGAAAGTCAGCCTGTTTGCAGACGATACAAAGCTCTGCAACAGGGTGAACACAGGAAGGGGTCCAAGGAATGGGGGCAGATCTAAGAAAGCTGGAGGAATGGTCTGAACTGGCAAGTTGAGATTCAGTGCCAAAAGGTGTAAGATAATGCACTTGGGTAAGAGGAACCCAGGAAATAACTATGTCCTGGAAGGGCAGCAATTGGAAAAAACAAAGATGGAATGGGATCTAAGAGTTATGTTATCGGACAATTTATAGGTAGGAAAGCAATGCGAAAAAGCAGCACTAAGGGTAAGCGGCATCCTTGGATGCATAGGTAGGGGTATTACTAGCAGAAAGCGTGAGGTAATCATCCCACTCTATAGGTCCTTGGTGAGGCCCCACTTGGATTACTGTGTGTATTTCTGGAAGCCACACCTAAAAAGGACATAGACCATCTGGAATCCATGCAGAGGAAAGCCACCAAGATGGTGCAGGGACTACATCACGAACCGTATGAAAATAGGCTCAGCCAATTAAATCTATTCTCCCTAGAGCAGAGAAGGCACAGAGGAAACATGCTAGAAACATTAAAAATTGTTACAGGGATAACATACTAACATACTAAAATGCCAGCAGAATAGGCCTAACGGTCTTTCGTGTCTGCTCGTTTGGTCAGTCCCCAACCTGGGTGCTGACCTTGCTGTCCCCCTCGCCTTCTCCCTTCCCAGTTCCGGATATTCTTGCTGCATTGGATTTTGCTTCCAGAACCCTTCCCTGTACCTGTCCCACCCCTCTTGAACCCCTCCACTGTCTCTGCCTCCACCAGCCCCTAGGCAGTGCATTCCATGGCTCCACCACCTCTCAGTGAAGTAGCACCTCCTCCTTTCTCCCTGAATCTTCCCCCTCCAGCTTCCAGCCATGCCTCTAGTGGCCCCTTCCTCCTTCCTTGAAGCACCCAGACTGTTCCTCCCCTATTTACCCTCTTCATGTACCTAAAGACCTCTATCATGTCCCCGTGTCCCTTCTCTTCCAATGTGTACATATTTAGCTCTTGAGCCTCTCCTCATAGGTCCTGTCCCCAAGCCCCAAATCATTTTGGTTGCCCTCCTCTGGACCCTCTCCAGGAGGTTAATGTCCCGCTTTAGTGTGGCCTCCAAAACTGCATGCAGTACTCAAGGTGCGGCCTCACCAAGCAGTTATACAGAGGAGTACCTTCCCTCCTTCTGGAGGTGATCCCTAGCAATGCATCCCAGCATCCTGTTGGCCTTGGCTGCTGCCCTCCTACAAGTCTCAGAGTTGTTCATCTTGACATCCACCACCACCCCAGGTCCCTCTCCAGCCATCGAGACTTGTAGCATTTCCCCAGGGTGTACCTTTACCTGGGTTTCTAGCCCCAGGTGGAGTACCTCATTTCCCTGCATTGAACCTCAGCTTCACTCTTCTAGACCATCTTTCCAGAGCCTCCAGGTCCCCTGTAGAGCCACCCTCCCCTCCTCCCCATCCACCACCGCCCCAGTTTGAGTCATCTGCAAAGAGACTCATCTCACTCCCGATTCCTGTCCTTATGTCCGATATGCTGGCGTTGAACAGAAGGGGGCCCAGGACTGATCCTTGGGACCCCACTATGACCCTCCTTGGGGATGAGACTATCCCCCAACTACGACCCTCTGGGTCCAGTCCTGGAGCCATTGCCTATCCATCTGATCATCTGGTTCCCCACCCCATTTCTCCCAGCTTATCCAACAGGCCCACGTGAGGAACAGAGTCAAATGCCTTGCTGAAGTCTAGAAGAGGACATCCACTGGTCTACCAGGCCCAAGGCACTTGTCACCCAGTCATAGAACTCCACCAGGTTTGTCTGACACGATTTCCCGATGAATCCATGCTGTCTATCGTCCAGGCACCCTGACTTATCCAGGTCCCCCAGCCTCTCCCTTGACAATGCCCTCCATCACCTTGCCCACCACCGAGGTCAGGCTGACAGGCCTGTAGTTCCCTGCCACCTCCCTTGATCCCCCCTTGTGGATAGGCACTATATGCGCCACCTTCCAGTCTTGGGGCACCCACCCTGTCCTCAGAGAGATGGTGAAAAGCTCTGCCAGGGGTTTTGCCAGGACATCTGCAAGTTCCTTCAGCACTCTGGGATGTAATTTATCCGGCCCCGGTGCTTTCTCCGTCTCCGTCTTAAGGGAGCTGAGGGCTTCCCTCACTCTCTCTGCTGTGATTTCCACTTCCGGTACCTCTTCTCCCTGCTTAGCCCTCCCACCTGCCAGTGATGCCTCCCCCTCTCCCCAGACCTGCCGATCGGTAAGGGTCCCCCCTCCTTAGTATCTCTGTCTCCTCCCATGTATGATGCAGCACCCCCATTTTCCCTGGTGAAAACTGAGGTGAAGTACTCATTTAGTACCTCAGCCTGCTCCCCCGGGTCTTGTGCCCATCTCTCCCCTGATTTAATCCTGCTAATCTACCCCTTCACCCTTCGTTTTTCCCCAATGTATCTAAAGAACCCCTTGTTCCCTCTCCTAATTTCCCTGGCCAGGTTCTGCTCCTTCCTTGCCTTAGCCGCCCTCACCACTCTAGTGGCCCTTCTAGCCATCAGTTACATACTCCCCGATCCCTTTCACTCCTTGAGCACTTGAATTGCTTATAGGCTGCTTTCTTTCCCGCACCACCTCCTGGACCTCCCTGGTCCACCAACAGGGTTTTGGGCCCTACCGCGATTTCGTCTTACTCTTGCACAGGTGCTGGTAGCATCCTGCACCCTCTCCTGATGATTTCCACCTACTATCAGCGTCCATGTCTGACCCAATCCCATCCAAATGGTCCTTAAGGATCCTTCCCATTTCCTTAAAATCCGCCCCCTGAAGTCGGTTACTTCGTCTTTGTGCAGCCTTCTACCCTCCTAGGTCCCAGGCAGAACCAGACCGTGGCATGGTCACTCCCGCCAATGGGTCCCTTACCTCAGGCCCCAATCTGGTCACTGTCTGCCAGGACCACATCCAGTACCCGTGCCTCCCTGGTCGGTTCCCTCACCTGCTGAGTTAGGAACGCGTCTTGAAAGACATCCGACAACCTCTGTTCCCTGGTCACAGAGGATGTCATAGTCTCCCAGTCTGTTCCTGGCATGTTTAAGTCCCCCAACACCACCGTTCCTCTGCCCAGTCTGCAGTGTCTCCTAACATCTGCCACCAGACTGTCCTCCAGCTCCTCCGCCAGGGCAGGGGGTCTATACACCACTCCTGTTTTTACCCTCTTGCCCCCTTGTTATCAAGGTGACCCAAATCGCCTCCACGGTTCCCTCCGCCTCCTCTACTCCCCTATGCCAATGCAGTTTTTGACTATCATTGCTGCCCCTCCTCCCTTCCTCCCCTGTCCTTCCTGAACATACTGTATCCTCCAGGTTCAGGTCCCAGTCATGTCTTGCAGTGGCCCAAGTTTCAGTGACCGCTGCCACATCCACTGCTCCTCAGTTAGCATCGCCTGGAGCTCAGGCATTTTATTGCCCAAGCTCCTGGCATTTAGCAGGACTACCTTCCACCCTTTCCCTATAGTTCCATTTCCCCTGCTCGTGTTCCCATGGGGATTCTGTTTTCCCTTGGTCTGCACTTTGCCAGTTGGCCTTTTCCTGCAATCCTCCTGGTCCCCAGGGGGGTTGAGACAGAGTCCCTCCTTTATCGGCACACCCTTGACAGCCTTTTCTCCCATCCCACCCCTTCACAAGTTTAAACCCCACTTTTCACCAATGAACCCCTCTATTTTCAACTTAAGGATTCCCCTCCCCTCCAAATTGAGATGTAGTCTATCTCTAGCATACAGCTCCTTATCCTCCCAGGTCTCCCCCCAATCCCCCATCAACCCATACCCTCTGGCCTCCCACCACCCCCTGAGCCACTGGTTTATCTCCTAATTTTTCCTTTTGTGTTTCCCCACTAGCCCTTGGCACTGGCAGGATTTCTGAGAAGGAAACTGTGCATCCTATGTCATGACAGACCCTGGCGAGCTCCTGAATCTTGCCTGTATCTCTAGCTCGCTATTTCCCTCAATGTCATTTGTACCCAGGTGGACCAGTATGTCTGGGGAACCCCCACAATCCTTTGCCAGCTGATATACCTCGTGCTTAGCCCTGTGCACAGTTAGTCCAGGGAAGCATCTTGTTCTAACTGGCCAGGCTTCTCCCTCCCTATCCCATTTGATACCCCTGATCATCCCCGGATAAATGCAGTACATACCGGTAACCGCTTTCAGGAAAAATAGGACTGCGTGTAAAAGAGGGCACAACTTACACCTGGTTGGCGGTAAATTCAGAACCAATGTTAGGAGGTACTTTTTCACAGAGAGGGTCGTGGACCCTTGGAACAGCCTGCCACCTGAGGTGGTGGCGGCTAAGACTGTCAGCGAATTCAAATGGGCATGGGACAGTCAATGTAGCCACCTCAAAAAGAGCAGTAGATGAGGGGGTAGACATCTCGGGCAGACTAGACGGACCGCACGGTCTCCTTCTGCCGGCAAATTCTTATGTTCTTATCTGTCACCATGATGAAAATGTACACACTCAAATTCTAGCCTTGAAAACACAAGAAAAACTTTTTCAGATATAAGATTATACCAAAAGACAAAAAGCAAGAAAGATTATGTTAAATGTCAACCTTGTATTTTACAGCCAAAAATAATACTATAGTGTACGGTGAGGGCTTGCTCTGGATGGAAATCCATCCTAGCTGAAATGTTGTTGTACCACAGTTCAGAGGTCATGGATCATGTTATACCACACCGTGGTACAACAACATTTCAGCTTGTTTTGAAAGGGCACGAACCGCGCTGTTCATAACTAAAAAGTACACCCGCAAGATCAACCAGATATTTTAAAATAACGAAGCGATTCCCCCGACTCAGTCCTCTCGCTTAGCGAGAGATACCACCGCCAGTTTTTTTTTCTAATCCTGCCCACATAAAACTTTCAGCCAATAGCAAGCCACGCTATACATGTAGGGACAGCTGGACCCCAGCAACCACACCACTGATCCTAACAACCAATGAAGAAAACCGGAATGAAACGCAGCAGAAAAAGTTACTTTTCTGTTCTAAAAAAAACAGTAAAAGCTTTTCTACTTTATTTTTATGGGCACTATACACTATAAACAGGGCTCGGAAATAACTGGCTGTCCACCTGTCCCAGACAGCCAGTTTTCACAGAGGACAGGCATTTTGTTCCCACTGCCTGTCCCTGGGACAGGCAGTAAGCTTTACTGTAAGTTATGGGCACTAGGACCCTGGAGCGCATTAGCAGAGTCAGCCTGCCTCACGCTGTCTGTGAGAATGCGTGGTAATGGAAGCGCCACGTCAAGTGTCACGTTGTGCATACCAACCCTATACAACACGACCTCACCCGATCTACTCCAGTTCTGCACTTAGTTTGCATTTTGGCGGACAAATCTGCAGCTGCATATGTAGATCTCATCATCGCGCGCATGCACTGTAGCCAGTCCTTGTTTGCCTCCGCTGCGTTCCTCATTGAAACTAAGTCAGTCCAAGGAAAGGCAACAACAGGAGGTGAGCATGAAGAGAATACAGTTTTCTTTCACTTTAACGGGTTTGGGGAGCAGTTATTTAAAAATCTTTTCAGAGCTAACCAAAAGCAGCAGGAAATGAAAGCAGTATCAAGAAAGCCCCTTTCTGGGCTAAGGAGTATGCAAGGCAGGCATTCTTCTGCTTAAGAAAGCTGAAGCCCGGGATTCCAGGCATGCACGTTAGAGCTGACACTAATTCGCATGCCTGAAATCACGACTTCAGCTTTCATAAATAAAATTAAATGTGCTGGGGTGCTCGTTTTTCTAGCAGAATTACTTCCACTTCATCAGTGTTATACAAGGTAGGGACTGCAATATTTTACTGATACATGACACTAAATGACTAACTTGTTCATGGACGAGTGTACCTGCGACTCTGTGCCATTCCTGCTCATGGGCGCGAACTGTGCGGATTTTAATCTGACCACTCCTAATACAGATTAGGAAGAATAACTCATTTTCTTGATGCAATTTGAACATGTAATGCTACCACTGCTTTGCACACTGACAGTGCTTCCTCTAGGTGTATTGAGTGCTGACACTATAAAATTAGCGTTGGAAGCTGACAGTGTCCCTGGGACAGTGGGTGAGAGAATCGATGGAAAGGAAAAGCAAATCAAACACAAAATTCAGGGTTGTCAACATAGCAACTAGCAGCAGACAAGATACACAGAAATGTAATTTAAACAGAGAAAAGGTCAATATAAAAGCCTTTGTCAAGGCTAAAATGGAAGGGCAGGCTGACAAAGGAGGGGAAGGAATTAAAAGACCATTTCTGGGCTGATTGAGCAAACGGGGTGGGGGGTCTCAGACAACACTTAAGTTAGCAGTCTGCAGGGCAGAACGGGTGGAGGGGGATCAATTAAAAAACTGAGGGCACTGGTATGTCTACTCCGACGGTGCTAGTTACAATCAGTGGTATAGGGCACAAATCTGTCCAGTCATCAGATGCCAGTTACTTAGCCCTATTTAAGGCACATGTTTCCATTCCAGCAGGCACCAGTTTGAAAGCCCTATACAAAAACAGATATTTAAAATTACTTCAAATGTACAGGACAGGTACCTTTTTCTGTGGGACAGGTAAAATCTGCATACCACCTGTCCCTCGGACAGCCATCCTCAAAAAATTATTTCTAGCCCTGACTATAAAAAAAATAGTGGATGGGCAACTCTATGCCCAATGTGTTGCGCCACCTTGGGGTTCTGATTCCCACAGACCTCTCGAGTTTTTCTCTTGAGGTCACTGGGAATCAGAACCCCTCGGTGGCACAACACACTGGTCATGCATAGTTGCCTATCCACTATTCTCTATATATTTATTTTATTTTTTTTTTTTGTAATCAGACCAGCTCACTGGGAACTAAGCCCTTTTACAAAGGAGACCCGGACAAATGTAAAATATGTTATACAAAACATCACATAATAAAACAAAAAGGGACAAGTTACAATAGATCACAGGTTACAAAAAAACGTGGAAAAGGCAGTAGCAGTCATAAGCATAGCATCCCCATCATGTAACAGCTGATATGCTGATAGTTGTATAGAAAAGTCTCTTTTTTTATGCAAGAGTTGAAATCATGCCTGAAATTACCTGATAAACAAAATGAGCATTCCTGGTTCCTTTATTTGCTTCATCCCATATTCTAAGGAGAAAAAAAAAAAAAAGAGAAATCCCTGAACACCATTGTCCAGCCCATAAACTTTTCAAAATGAACACAACAGTAATTCTTAGGCATTTAGCAACAATACTTCTTTACAAAGAGACATATAATAATGAATGGGTTCCAGAGAAACTGCACAATAAAGCTGATCATGTCCTGACATTCCAAGACAGAATGCGTAGGTACTCGAGAAAGATACTCAATACTGGCACTGTAGCTGCAGCATTAGGGGGAGGGGTTATATTGTTAAGGTGACATCCTTTGTTTAACAGAGGTCCTGTTTGATCATCTCTTGTGGCTGCCCAGGTGGAAGGTAAAGATCCCATGGTACTTGCCATAAAAGAGTGGATTATTTTCCCTCCGTGTCCTGACCAATATTTCCCCTTCTAAATAAAACAGGTCTATGTAACACAACCCCTTCCCCAACCAAGTACTAGGAACCATAGAAACATACAATTTTATGGCAGGTAAACGAGTGCTTGGCCCACCCAGTCTGCCCACTTTTTCCGTCCTACAGTATAATCGCAGACCTTGCTAGATCTACAGTGCTTTCTCCCCATCCCCCCTTTCCACCAAAGTTCCCTTAAGCCTATCCCATGCATTCTGGAACCCCTCTACTGCTTTCACCAACACCACCTCTGCTGGTAAGTTGTTCCAGGAATCCACCACTCTTTCTGTGAAGTACTTCCTCAAATCTCTTCTAAATCTACCCCTCTCTTGTTTCATAGCATGTCCACTTATTTATAAGCAATAACCCACGACGGTGTGCTGTTTTGAGGGATTTTATTTATTTAAAAGTTTATAACCGGGGGGGAGTGGTCTAGCATCAGAGCGAGATGGCTGCTTAAACTGGGAGCTCTGCGACCATCTCTTGCAATCCCCTCAGCATCGTGACAAATACTCAAAAATGTACACAGATTTAGAAAGATTAAGGGGTTCTGATGTCGTCAACTCAAAAATTGGAGCGAAAACAAGCCAAATATCTTTCAAAACGACCCCTCGGGGAACCTCGGCGAGAGGTCTGACTGGGCCTGAAAAAGCATCGAAAGAAGCGCGGGCGGCCAACCTAGTTAAAAACCAACTCGAGCTGGGCATAAGTACCGAGAATGTAACACCAGAAGGGAATCAGACTCTGACAATGGCAAAAGGATACCAGCAGCTGAAGCGATTATTAAAAGATCTAAAATATGACCTTGGAACTAGAGTGGAAGCCGGGTTCGACAGTGTTACTGCTCAAAAACAACACCTTCAGCAGGCTGTTAATTCTACATCAGAACAGGTTGAATCTCATGAACAGCACCTGGGGGAGATGGAGCAACGTGTCAGCGACCAGGAAGACAGAGCTGCATCTCATTCATCTGACCTAGCAAAAGCACTGAAAGAAATAGTTTTCATGAAGCAGGCCATTGATGATCACGAGAATAGTGAACGTCATTGTAATATTAGAATCATAGGCCTGCCCGAAGGGCTTGAGGTGAAAGACTATATAAGCTATATTCAAAACTGGCTTACCACAACCCTACAGCTGCCCCACGATACTGGGCTGAAAATTCAAAGGGCGCACTGCTCTCCTGGTCCAAGATTTCCCCCAGACCAATGACCGAGGCATCAGATTGTATAATTCCTGAGGAACCAGGACAGGGTGACGGTATTGGAGGCAGCGAGGAAAGTGGGAATTATCTTGGAACAGCAAAGAAGAGTCAGTATCTACCCGGATTACTCTCGGCAGCTTCAAATCCAAAGGCAAGCTTTTTCGGAAGTGCGACGGTTGCTCCACTCAAATAACTGTCCATTTACACTCGCCTACCCAGCACCAATGATAGTAAGGCTGCCAGGTGACAACAATGGGGCCTTTACCGACCCTTCTGCAGCGCTGGAATATGTTCAAGGTTTGGACATTCAGAAAGCAAATTGATTCCAGCTAGGAAGCCCATGGAAGAGGTATTGTACTGCAGATGGGGGAGGCAGTGGGAAGGGGAGAGGGCACTATATTACTAATCCATAACTCCGGTAGGGGCCTATAAGGGCTGGATTGTGGGGCTCCCTCTTCCCCTTTCACCGGGCCCGCCTCTGGGGGTCCGCCAGGTTCTTAGGAACTTTTTAAATAGCAACCCGAGCTCGATAGCTAACAACGTAAAACTGTCCAGGGTGGCTTAACGATATGTTACTGACCCCCAGAAAAGAGAATTTTCGATGGTTCTGGACCGTGTTATGTATTGTGCTCACAGACCTTTTTGTTATTACATTATATTCATAATTGAGGAACAGCAGAGAGGAAAAATCTTTGGCAATATATAATCTGCACCAGGGCTTCGTTGGAAGAACTCAGTTTTTGAGGGAAATAGGGGTTGTACTGAAAGGCCCCACTCTCCATTAAGCAATTTCTTAGTTTGTTATAATTACTCACAGACTGTCCAAATTAGTAGAGCAATACGGAGATGCTCTGTAACTTTACTGTTTGGGTTAGAGCAATTGGGTTAACGCTGTTAAATCCATATTACTGAGAAATCCTGCTCCAAACGTTGTCTTGGGAATCACTGCCCCCTACCGTCATCGCCCAACGTGGTGGAAATTATTTTCCTTTCAATTAACTGTATTTCGGTTTGTGAGGTGTCTCGGAGACTCTCAGGAGTCGACCGGAGAGAGTGGGGGAGGGCGGTGTGACCTCACAATGTTTGTATCCCTGACAACATAAAAGTCTTCCGTTGGGGCACGAGTGTGGAGGGGAATTAAAACCACAGGATTGTTAAAATAGTGAAGTAAAATTATTGCAAGAGGTGGATGCTCAAACCATGAAAAGTAGAGGATAGTTTTGGTCAAATCTAATTTATTTTGTACTACGGGAGGGAATAGAGGGATGAGAGATGTTGTTGGGGGGAAAAAAAAAGAGGAGGAAGGGGACATTTATATTCTTTATTGCGTTTGGTATTTACATGTTGGATGTTACAAGTTGAGGGGGGAATGGGAAGAAGGTATGTTGGGACGTTATATAAAGTAAAAACATTTTATATAGAAATGATGGAGCAACTGTTACAATGGCACGAAAGACATGCTAAACTAATTAGGTGGAATAAGAACTATGACTAACATAATACTGGTTACATGGAATGTGAATGGGCTACGTACAGTCATTAAGAGAAAACGGGCACTGACACAGATTAAAAATAAAATGAGAGGGGATATAGTATTCCTGCACGAACTTCATTCTACAGGGGAGGAACTGAAGGGTCTGTGTCGTTCATGGGGAGGAACATTGAAAGCCTCGCCCTTCAATTCTAAGGCACGAGGTGTAGCCAAATGGATTAGACCGGGGTTCCCACATAGGGTTCCTGTCTACAGTCTCAGACCCTCAGGGCAGATTTGTTATAGGGGTAGTTGATATTGGGGGCACCATAACAACACTGGTGTCGATATATGGACCCAACATAGATTCCCCAGAATTCTTCACCCATCTGGAGACGACGCTGGCACCATTTCCAGATGACATAATAATAGGGGGTGATCTAAATACATATTGGGACCCCCAACTAGATCATTCAGGGGTTAGAAGAGGCCCTACTCCCAAAAGTGTAAGAACACTTCGTCACATGACAGAGGGGGAGGTCGCTTTTAGAGGCTTGGAGATTCTGCCACCCATCCACCAGGGTGTATTCTTTTTATTTACACGCACATAAAGTACACACAAGACTGGACTGTTTATTTGTGATGAAAGCCAGCATATGAGATGTGGTCAAGGTGGCGTATGATCCAATCTTAATTTCGGATCACGCCCCCTTGAAAGTGATATTAGAAGGGAGGAGAGAACCCAGAGTCACCTCAACATGGCGGTTGCACCCCAACCTTTTGGTGGATGCAAAATTTATCCAGCAATTAAAACGTCATGTACATGATTTCTTCATCTTGGAGATACTAATATTAGAACTATTTGGGAAACCCTGCCAGAGGAAGTGGTGGGGGCTGAAACAATCACGGGATTTAAGAATGTATGGGATAGACATAAAGGAATTCTAGAGGTCAGGGGTAAGGGGAAATAGACTTCTAGGAAAACAAACTGAACTTACAAGCTCAAATGGGCAGACTAGGTGGGCCATAGGCCCTTATCTGCCGACACTGTCTATGTATCTATGTATGTAACTCTTAAGGCCTCAATAAGAGGTAAAGCCATCTCCTATGCTTCGTACAAGAGAAAATTAAATTTGAAAAGAAAGGAGGAGTTAGAACACCAAATTCAACTTTTAGAACGGGAGCTAATGTTAAAACATGACAATTCTAAGACTGCAATCATAAAAAAGCTGAAATGTAAATTAAACCAAATCTCCACTCATAAAATTGAAAGGGCTCTCATTTTGACTAAGTCCTACTCCTACTTTGAAGGAGATAAAGCTGGGAAATGGCCGGCAGGATTGGTTAAAAGGCAGAAGGCGGACAGAACCATATTGGGGTAGAAGTGGAAGGTGAAGGGGTCATTTATAATCAGCAGAAAATCAATGACGCATTTCAAAACTACTACTCTAAGTTGTACACTTCGAAATACCCCCAGAGGGCAAACCCGGACACTTTATTGGGGGAAGTCACTCTACCTAAATTGAATGACCTGGACACAGGATAATTGGATTTTCCATTTACCAAGGAAGACCTAAAAGAGGTGGTGTGGAAAGCTAAGAGGGGAAAGGCACCAGGAACAGATGGTATCCCAGTCGAGGTATATAAATTTCTTTGGGAAGAGTCGGGCCAGACTATGTTGGAAATGATAGAGTCATTGGAGGAGGGAGATCTCCCTCCCTCGCAGAACTTGGCCATGATCACTGTCTTGCCTAAGGTGGGGAAGAACCACCTTTTGTGTTCATCCTATCGCCCAATTTCACTGCTAAATGCAGATTACAAGATTTTGGCCAAATTATTGGCCAATAGGTTGGAAAGATTTCTTCCCAAGCTAATACACCCAGACCAGGGAGGTTTCGAAAAGGGCAAAAAAGTTAAACATAACATCAGATGAGTAATAAACATTATGTATCAGTGGCCTAAGGGAGGATCAGGGGGTCTTTTGGCACTAGATGCGGAGAAGGCCTTCGATCGAGTAGAGCGGTCCTTTATGATGGCTGGCTTGCAGAAAATTGGTCTTAGACCTCACCCGATGAGGTGGATGGGAAGCTTGTATAAAAACCCAAAAGCCCAAATTCTCACTAATAATACTATATCACCCCCTTCGCCCTTACTAGAGGGACAAGACAAGGCTGTCCCCTCTCCCCATTAATATACTTACAATAGAAGCCCTCGCACAAATTATTAGAGACAACATTCGAATAAAAGGATTCCAGTGTTGGGGTAAGGAACAAGTGATTTCACTCTTCGACGATGACATACTCTTATTTATCAGCTCCCCTGAAGAAGCAATGAGGGAACTGGTCTCACCTATTTGAAAGATATGGCCCCCTTTCAGGCCATAAGATCAACTGGAGCCAAGTGCAAGTGGATGTCCTTGGGGGGAGGTTCTATTAGAATAGGCCAAACGATAGTTCACCCTTCTAAAGCAATTAAATACTTGGGTATACATATTCGTTCCAAAGTGTCGAGTCTGGTTCATAGTAATATGAAGACTCTAATTAAGAAAATAAAGGACGACTGTCTGGCCTGGAACGAGTTACCTCTGACCCTTTTGGGTAGAGTGAACCTGGAAAAGATGTCAATTTTACCTCAATTTCTATACTTCTTTCAAGCAGCACCTTTAAAAATCCCCCTAAAACATTTTAAAAGTATCGAGGGGCCATAACCCAAATTTTATGGAACAATAAAAGACCTAGGATCAAAAAAGCACTCTTGTGGCTACCCCAGAGGAAAGGAGGGTTGGGACTTCTGAATGTTCACTATTATTGGGTGGCATTGCAGCTAGCCCATATATTCAGGATATCTTAAAGAAACCAGAGGAGCAACCAGCTTGGGTTAAACTGGAGGAGGCTGGGGGGTTCTCAGTTTACCATGATGTCCTGTGTCCTTGTGGGGGGGGGGGGATAAACTTGTGCATTGTCCCTCAACACCTCTGTACAGGCATGCTGCTGAAGGCTTGGAAATCTGCCCACCAGTGGATAGGAATGAAAGTGGGTATTTCCCCAGAGGGTTCCCTCCCCTTAATAGATTATTACAGGGAGTGGGAGGTCCCTCCTTATGGGACAAACCAGTGTTAAAACAATGGGCCCACAGAGGTATACACTTATTAAAACACATACTACCAGAAGGCAATTTCATCCCCTTTGCAGACTTGGTGGTGTTTAAAAGAAAACAAAAAAAAATTAAAAATACCCATTACCTTCTTTACACTAAATTAAGAGACGCATATGAGAAATTGACAGGAGGAATGACCCTATGGGAGAGATGTCTCGTACCCCCTTGTAGGAACTGTTTTGGGAACAATCGGATTACCCTAAGTTTAAACCACTGAGAAGAACTTATAAAATTTTGATTGCGGCCTTGCCAGACATGTTGATGAATGTCAAAGAAAAGTGGGAGATGGACATTCTCCCGGAGGATCTGACAGACGGAGATTGGAATACTATAGTAAGTAATAGTATGAGCTGTTCAGTGAATAACAGAACAAACATTAAACAATATACATTTCTCCTCAGAACATACCATACCCCTTGGTTGGCACATGTAATCAACCCAATTAACTCCCCACTTTGCCCTAAATACCAAATACGTAATGGCACATTTTACCACATGGTTTGGAACTGCACCAAAGTACGGGCCTTTTGGGCAGGAGTTCAAGAAGTTCTTTCCAAATTGGTAGGGACTTCCCCCAGGCTGGACCCAGCGGAGATCCTTTTGAGCCTCCCTCTAGGTGACCCCAGTTTAGTGCTATCCCCGAGGAATAAATTCATGATGTTATGGAGACTGGGTAATGTTATGAGTCTAAAGGTTTTGGCTATGCACTGGAGGTTAACCTCCATCCCTACTATATCTGAATGGGCCAGTAATCTTTTGGACTATATGAAATATGAGAAGATACAATATACTGTCAGAGGACAATTCGATAAATTCTTGGAAATGTGGGCCCCAGTGGAAGAAGCTATATCACAACCGTGGTTTCCGGCCTTCTGATACACAAATATTGGTAGAATAGAGATCTTTAAAGATGCATTTATGTAAACTCCTTGTGAAAGACTAGTAGACCCATGTCTAGGATAGGAATATTAATGAATACTATTGTGCATGTTATGTGTAATATGTAACAGTTTAAAGCGTGTCTGAATATGATGCCAAGTATGTAAATCTTCAATTGATAAATTCACTGCTGAAATAAAAGTTTACAAAAAAAAAAAAAAGTTGATAACCGGGAAAGGCATCAATGAACCGAAGCTCATTTCCAGATGCAACCCGGAGGAGGGGTTACAGAAAGACAGAATTACAAACAATGGTGATGCAATAAACAGAGAAGTGCAATAACATGAGCAAATATAACAATGGTAGTACAGTAGTCAGAGAACGTGCAAATAAAAACACTTTACAGTGTTTCAAGATAAGGCTTAACACACACCTGGGTGCGTTGTGAGGCACACGGCCAACAGTCCTTGGAGGGCTGCCACATCCACTCAGACACTGCCCTGGGCATCCAAATGGATGGCCACTGTCTGATCCGGCAACACCCGCAGTCCCTCCATGCCCTGCTCCATGTGCAGATGGAGGAGGCTGGGGGTCGTGGATGCCATCATGTGAGACAGTCTCCATGACTGCCGAGCTCAGGGGCCCGGATACACCCAATTTATTAATATCTGGACAGTGTTTGTGGATTGGGCCCTAACCATATGACTTCCACATTTCATCTCACCAGGACAACGTTGAAGTGGTTTGAGTCTCCCCCGACTAGCAGACCACAGAAAGTGGTGGTGACAACGTTCTCATCACGGCCAGCTGTGACTTTCTACAGGGATCTAATCTACTATCAATGTTATTCACAAAGTACATGCTATCATTAAACAGTAAGGTGCTATCCCCAAGCTCCCTGGATTTTTTGATTAAAATAAGTATTAAAGTTGGATTTTTCAAGTGTAAAGTGCAAAAATTGGTGTCTAGTAGGTACAAGATTGGCAACATGGGTAAAAATCGTGGAGCTGCCACCACATCTGCGGATTTTTTCGCCCCCAAGATGTCGCGACAGCATCATGACAAGCAGCATGCACCTTCTGCTGAAGCCGTGACACCTGCAGAGTCGCCCTCCAGGGCAGCGTCTCAGTTCTCGATATAAGCTACTTAAAATCAGCATGTGAAATCGGTCCAGAACATTGATAAAAAGTTAGACACCCTAACGCCAAGGGTCACGGCTTTGGAGGAAAGGATGGACCATTGCTAACAAACGGTCCAAAGGTTGGAAACCTCTGTGCTGAAGGCCTGTGATGCTACCACAATGTTGATCAAAGAAAACACGTTGCTGCGTCAGTGGCTGGAAGCTGTGGAAAACCAAGCCAGAGGGCGGAATGTGAGAGTGGTGGGGCCGTCCGAGAATGCAAAGGGAGAGCACTGTCTCAGTTTTTTTTTGCTCTTTTTTTACCTACTATCCTGGGCCCATCCGAGGAGGATCCCCCCCCCCCCCCGACTGAAAACGCCTAACAGATCACACCAAAGCGGGCTGCTTTGGATCCAGTGGCTCCTCACACTTTAATGGTGGTGTGCACTGGTGTGGAGGATAGGGATTGTGTGCCAGCTATGGCCAGTAGAAGGTGGACTCAAGTATGGAGACAAAAATTTACGATTATTCCCAGATCTCTCGTTTAGAACCAGGCAAAGGCGTAAAACTTTTGATGGCCTCCAGAGTCTGCTTATTTATTCAAGTCTCGGATTACAACCTTTGAGCTAGAAGCTCATTTACAAAGATTCCACGTCGATTTAATACAGCAATAAATAAACAGAATGACACAATATACAAGTTACAAATAGATTACATGAACTTATTGCAGTAAGTACAATAACATGAGGTTGGGGGGATAACTGCATTTTGAGTTGTGCAGAAGAGGCACTAGCTTGGCATTGAATAATAAGTATTAAGAGGAAGGGAATTCTGGAGGTCAGGGGTAAGGGGCAACAGACTTCTAGAAAAACATTAAGGGAACTTACAAGCTCAAATGAGCAGACTGGGTGGGCCACAGGCCCTTATCTGCCGACAGTGTCTATATATCTATCTATGTATGTAGGAAAGGTAGGAAGTACGATGCAGGGAAAACTGAGAAATATGGGTTCGAGGCAGGGAACTGAGGATCAGTGGTTCCCTTTGTCAGAGTGCAGGTGAGGTGAGGAAGGGGTGGAAAACTGGAGAGGTAGTTGATGAGGGGTAGGATGCAGGGAGGAGGAATGCAGAGACATGGCGGGGTGGAAGGAAAGAGGAGGAGTGGGGGGGTCGAGGGGGAGCGAGGACAGAGGGACAGGAGAGACGGTGTGAGGAGAACTGAGGAGAATGAAGCAGGAGGAAAGAGGCAGGTAGGGGAAAAGTAAGTGCAGGATGATATGAAGAATAGGCAGAGGGGGAAGAGAGTGCTAGCATGAACGTAGGCAAGGCATAGGGCATTTTATCTGGATATGGGAAGTAATGGCAGGTCATTTGACCTGTGAGGTGTGAGCGGAGTTTAACTTTGAAACAGTTAAAAATCCAGCACCAGCTTCTACTTCCCACCAGGCTTCATCTGACATGGCAGGGGCGGTAATATCAATTCAGCGACCCGAAGGATGCGGAAAAAAATGCTCTGATGTATCGAGCAAGAGATGGAGGTGGCAGAGGAAGGGGGAGCCTCATCAGATGAGGATTGATGAACTGTATAGGACTAAATACTGAACTGTAAGTTTGGCATTTGTGCCTGGGGCTGGGGTGTGAGAAGCATTGGTAACACAGCTATTGCTTTTTGGATGCCTGCAAGTTCTTATTAAATGGCTGCCTTAGCCAAGGCAACGTTGCTTTTGGGAGCTAAAACATTAGATATACTGTTTTCCCTGATTATTGTTAAATGTAAGCCCAATTGTTTGCGAAGCTATGGCACCTTGAACATTCTGAAACATGGACACTATGGGCTTTGTCATGAGACTGCTCTGGGCCTACAACTACATCACTCAGTGGGCTGATTATAGTTCTTGCTACTTTAATACTTGGAGCATTCTGACTACTGTTCTTTTTTACCCGGGGTGGGGGAGGAAATGGGAACTTTTCCTTTGTTTATATATTATTGGAATGTGCTGGGGGAATCTTTCTGACCATATCATTATAATGGTCATTTTGCTGAATATTTGTGTATAATATATTTGGTACACGATTCCCCTTTGTTCTTCCTTAGCTGCATGCAATGGAACTAACTAGTGTTACTTTTGGGTTCCCCTCCCTATGTTGTAACTCGAGGGGAGGTGTCCTGCATGGTTCCTATATAAGCGATTGCTGTGGTTGCATACCTCACTGATATCCTCCTGCGCATGTATTATTTGAGTTTTTGCTTACAAAATTAATAAATAAAAAAAAAAAAACGTAGGGTGCGAGTTTTCACTACTATGAAGACGATACACAGCTATAACTATCCTTTGCACCAGATAGGATGGCAGCAGTCTCAGTACTGGAGGGATGCCTTCTGGAGACTGCAGGCAGGATGGCCCCGGGTTGAGCTTTAAGACAACCAACATGGAGCTGTTGCTGGCATAGCCAGGTCCCTGTGGGTCAGCAGCCAGACAAAATGCCATTGAATGGCCATCTTTGAACAGTATAACTCTGGGCAGATGTGGACAGGGTGAAAAATCTGGGAGTCATTGTGGACTCTGGACTGACTTGAACATCATGTGTCGGCCATGATTCACAATGGATTCTCCCAATCTAAAGAGCGTTTCTCAGATTAAACCCCATCTTGGGCAAGAAAACTTCGCTGCCTTGGTTCATGTGTTCGTGACCTCAGGCCTGGACTAATGCGATGTTCTTAACCTAAGGCTATCAGGGACGTTGTTGCATCACCTGCCGCTGGTGCAGAATGCCACAGCCGGGCTGGTCACAGGATTGTCCTACAGGGAGTATATCAAGCCTGAGCTGCAGTAGCTACTGCACTGGTTCCCTATCAGGAGGCACACCACCTTCAAAGCTGCATTGCTTTTTTGTTGTGTAACCCCCATGCCGATTTGGGGGGGGGGGTTACTAATTGATGCCTGCTTAGGCATCGGGAGAGTGTCTGGCAGCTGCCAGGCCACCGGGCGGTCTGAGCAGTGCGAGAGTTTGAATGAGCACCAGCTGGGCACAAGAGAGTAAGGAGAGAGAGGCGCCTAGAGGTTCGTTCATGAGGGAGCATGTGGACCCAGCTTCTAGGCCCTACAAGGAGGGCCTCCAGTCGGGGTCGGGGTCGGGTAGGCGTGGGGAGATTGTCCCATCCCCCAACAATCATCCTAGCCCCACGTTGCGTCGGTGAGGTTGTAGAGGATGGTTCCTTTGCAGCAGGAAGTTGGAGAGAAGCCTGTCAGCAGCCTATAGGCTCCGCTTGGTAAAGTGATGAAGGGGTGGCTGCCATGGAGGAACGAGAGGCTGAGGTCTCCAGAGGGGCTGTGTGGCAGAGCAGCCCTGTTCCCACCCATATCCACCCAGCAGCAAAAACGCTGCTTTGGGGAAAAAAAAAGACTGTGCCCAGATAATATCAGTGCCTCAAGGGTGATAAAAAACTGACTATTGTAGGAGTTTGGCCCTGCTCCCACTGGTGGGGATAAATTAAAAAAGTAAAAGTGCCTGCCTATAAGAGCACCTCTGAGTGCTGACAGAATTTGGTGCTGGAGATGTCAGGGGATGGGAGACTACCTTGTTCATATTTTATGGTCATGCCCCATACTTACAACATTTTGGCCTCAGGTGTGCCAACTTGGCAAATCGGAGCCCATTTTGGCTCGCATATGAGAAAAGCATGAATTGAGAGGATCCAAGTTCGGGACCCAGGTTCCCCCAAGTGTAGGTGCCACAGCCATCTGCTGTAGTCAGTGAGGAAATGTACTAAAATGAACTGTAAATATTCCCGTCATATCCATGGAGCCGATGTGTGGCTTGAGCTTTTGGATACTACATAGAAACATAGAATCTGACGGCAGATAAGGACCACTTGGCCCACCCAGTCTGCCCATTTCCCTACCTAATGGATAAGCTGCAGATCCTAGTTAACCAGCAGCCTACTTCTTCCTAGCCCCACGCCCTAGAATTGCCTTATGACTGTCCCATGCATGCTTGAATTCCACCACTGTTTTGGACTCCACAACCTCCTCCGGAAGGCCGTTCCATGCATCCACAACCCTCTCTGTGAAAAACATACTTCCTTAGTTACCTCTGAGCCGCCTCTCTATCTTCAAATTGTGTCCCTTGTTCTTGCACACCTCTTTTTGAAAGATGCTACCCTCTTGGACTTTGTTGATTCCTTGAGGTACTTGAAAGTTTCTATCATGTCCCCCCTCTCCCTCCTTTCCTCGAGGCTATACATATTAAGCTCCAAGTCTCTCTTCATATGTCTTTCGATGCAGACCCTGCACCATTTTAGTTGCCCTCCTCTGGACAACTTCCAACCTGTCTATGTCTTTGCGGAGATTGGGTCTCCAGAACTGCACGCGGTACTCCAGATGGGGTCTGACCAGCTGTCTGTACATACTGACTTTTAAATTAATAAAATGGTGCCTGTTGCACCAGAGTTACTGTTTGGGGCCAAATCATTGCTGCCAAGTTAAAAGACTGATCTTCTTCAAAGCAGTTTCTTGCAGCAGGTCATAACCAGTGGGATTCAGCCGCAGGCGTCCTTATCTTCGGAGGATTTCACAGCAATCGACCCTGGGACCTCCCCCCAGTACCACCACGTATCATACACCTGGCATGTATAAAAAGGGGAGGTCCCAGGCATTCCTCAGTTCTTTTCAACCGTGACCTACATGCAACAAGTCCTCCTTCAGAGTTCCTGCTTCACAGTCGTTTTTTGACTAGTTCTAGAAAACCATTTAACTTTATTTTTTTGCATTTCTGTTTTACAGCTTATGTCTTCGGATCCTTTATTCTGAAGCTGTGCTTGTGGCCACGGTACTACAAGGGAAGACCTCCACATGGTTTGTGTTTGCTGCCTGGATTCTGAGCTTGGCACTGTGGGGTGTATCTTCTGTCAAACTTTTTCCAGAGCCATGAAATGCAGACTGCAACGGCTCCAAGAACATCTCATGAAGCAACAGGTAGCCCTCTTGGAGCAACAGCAGCGCAAATGCTTCTCTGTAAGAGACTCCTCAGTGTCCTCTTCTGGGTCTCACCGCCCCATGGGAGGCCCCTCCACCTCGGCACAGGGTCAAGGTAGTAAGCATGCTTCTAAAACTAAGCATGTCGCTTCCACCCTGTGTCGTCCTCTACAAATGTGAGTATGGAGCAGGTAGCCCCTCTTTCATCATGTTCTCTAATGTTGACGATTGTGGGCTCCTCTCCGAGTTCGACGGCTCCTCCTTCGACAAGCACCTCTGGGGTAGTTTTGCAGCTGCCAACGCTGCCAATGCTTTCACTGCTGCATGGCTCTTGTCCGTCGACGATGGCCTCTGGCTCGACGACCCTCTCATCAACGGCCCTGCAACAAGGCCAGTCGACGACTCTCTCGTTGAGAGCTCTGTACCACGGCCCATAGACATTATTCAGCATTCCATCGCTGCCGCCTCCATTGCCGAGGTTCTCATCAATGGTTGGGACGGGGGATGCGTTGCCAGTATCGACAGCCAGCCTTGCGCCATTCTCATCGTCTCTGGGGTCCTATATGCCCCCCTCATTGACAGCTGCTCATTTGGTCCCTCAGCCAGCCACTGTTCTGTCTATGGTGCCTATTTGTTCCACTAGATCTACCACCTCTGGACAGATGGCCATGCTTGATGTTCAGGCTCTGGTTACCTCCATCCTGGGCCTCACACAACCCCGCTGCACCCCTAAGGAGGGGTTGCCACTGAATACTGCTCCGTTTCGGCGCCTTGCGGACCAGCGTACAGTCATCTCTTCCCCCCCATCTCCCCAGGTCTGTATTCCCAGGAAGTGGACATGGAGGACCCTTCCCTGCGAGACTGGGGTCTGGACGGCAGGGCGAAGGATTCTGGAATGGACCAAGAGCCATCCCCTCAGTCCTCCTCTGTCCAGGAGGATGTTACCCCTGGCCTCCCTTGTTCCCCACCAGATGACCCGTTTGCAGACATCAAGCTCCACTTCCAGAAAACCTTCAGGTTCCAGGGCTCGGTACAGGAGTCTTCTCACAAGATATTGGCTCAGTTCCTGGGTATCCCTGAATGCCCTACTCTGGTTGTCCCCCCCACTGGTGAATGCCTTTGAAGAGGCTATTATGGCCACCTGGATGCAGCCATTCAAGATTCCCTCCAATCCGAGGAAGGCGGACAAGCTTTATCAGGATCCAGTGGCTCACCCCTATTTCATGTCTCCGCCTCAGGTGGACTCTGTGGTGAAATAGGGGTGAGCCACCGGATCCTGATAAAGCTTAATGCCGCTCATGATCGGTCTTCCAGGCCTCAGCACAAGAGTGCGCAGCCCTCAGATGCAGAGTCTAAGAAGTTGGACGCCATGGGAAAATCCCTCGGCCACCTTGTCCCTCTGGGTCCTTAATTACATGGGACACCTTCTTAAATATCAGGAGGAAATTCTTAAAGCTTCCCAGGCCACGGTCCAGTCCCTCCCGGCCAGTGCGGTCCAAGACGCCCTAACGGTGAAACTTTACACAGCAGCGGGCCGCCACCTGCTACGGGCTGCTTACAATGCAGTGGATACCACGGCTCATATATCCTCTGCTGAATATATGTCTCAGGCGTCACGCATGGCTTTGGGGGTCTGGTTTTTCCCAGAACATCCAGCAATCCATTTTGAGTGCTCCCTTTAAAGGTGTGCAACTTTTTGGTCCGAAGATGCAGGACATCTTAAGAGACCTGCAGGACTCCGGTCATACCCTACAATCGGTAGGGACCCTTTACCGCCCTAAGTCCAAACAGCCCTTCAGGGGCCACCCCTATAGAGACCATCCCCCAGTTTAATCAGCAGTCGGTCAATAAAAGGAAGTCTCAGTTACAACTGCCTGGCCCAAGGAATGCCCCTAGACCCCAGTTCGTCCCTGCTGCACCTCAGTAGGGCTTGCCTCCCGCCTGAGGGTCCTCCTCCGGTCGTGGGCATGGAGGCCCTACCCATAGCCATCAGGGTCAGGTTTTCCCTGCACCTACAAGGGTGGCAAGCCCTCTCCTCAGACCAGTGGCTCCTGCAACTGATCGGTATGGGACACACACACACACACACACACACACACACACACACACACACACACACTAGAGTTCAGGGCAATGCCTCCTACATCACCACCCAGGGTCTCTCACTACCCCCCCAGACCAGGCACTGGTCCTATGGACCGAGATCGCTGCCTTACCATCAAAAAGGGCGATATCGAACTGGCTCCCCTTCCTCAGAAGGGGACAGGATTTTACTCCCATTTCTTCTTGGTCCCCAAATGGACGGGGGAATTACGCCCCATTTTGGATTTGAGGGGTCTCAACCTCTACATCATTTACCTAAAGTTCCACATGGTGTCCCTTCTGACACTTCTTCCTTTAGTGAACAAAGGCGACTGGCTCTGCTCTCTGGATAATATGAAGGATGCATACCTTCATATCATGATGCACCCCGGCTCACGGACGGTTTCTCCATTTCCTGTTCCAAGTGTGTCATTACCAGTTCAGGGCCCTTCCTTTTGGTCTTTCCTCAGCCCCGAGAATCTTTACAAAATGCCTTGCAGTGGTCGCGGTGGCCCTCCGATGGGAAGGCCGTTATGTCTTCCCCTACCTAGACGACTGGCTCCTGAAAGTGTCCTCCAGGCACCGGTTATCTCACACGCTTTCTCGCACCCTGCAGTTGTTCACCCAAATAGGGATTGCGGTAAACTATCCAAAGTCCAAATTGTACCCTACTCAACGCCTCCAGTATATAGGAGCCGTGCTGGATTCCTCTATGGGACGGGCATATCTGCCCACCGCTCAGGTGGACGCCCCGATTGCTTTGGCACACGGTTTGGAATCCTGCAATTGGATTCTCTGCAAGAGACCATCTCCGGCTCCTGGGACATTTGGCAGACAATTCCGATGGTCCCCAATGCCAGGTTGCATATAAGGGTGCTTCAGTGGTCCCTCAGAGTCCAATGGGACCAGTATCTGGACAATTTCAATGCCCCAGTCCAACTGTCTTCCCCGGCTCTTCGAGCCCTGCAGTGGTGGAAGTCAATGGATAATCTGCTCCGGGGGATGCCTTTTCATTCACCCGTCCCAAGTCTCATTCCGACGACGGACGCCTCCTTGACTGGGTGGTGTACTCACCTCCTGCACGTCCAATCACAAGGATCTTGGATGTCGGTGAAGGCCCGCCTCCACATCAACGTCTTGGAACTGCGGGCAGTCCTCTACGCCCTGCAAGCATTCGAGGCGCACCTCCCTCCAAATTGCCTACAGGTGCGGTCAGACAATTCTATGATAGTTCACTACCTAAACAAGCAAGGTGGCACCCATTTCTACCCACTCTGCAGAGAATCCATGAGGGTGTGGTATTGGGCCTTCCAGAGACGTATATATCTTCTGGCAGTACACATCCCAGGGGTGTCCAACACCCTGGTGGATGCCCTGGCCCACGAGTGGAAAGTCTTGTCAGACGTTCTCAATGCCATCTTCCACATCTGGGGACAGCCAGAGTTGGACCGGTTTGCCTCTCCGCAAAACGCAAAACCGCCGCTTTACTGCTCTCTCGTGTGAGGTCCTGGAACTGTCTCGCAGGACGCATTCTCTCTTTCCTGGACAGGAAGATTTCTATATGCCTTCCCACCCTTTCCACTCATCCAGAGAGTACTACTCAAACTGGTCCTGGACAGAGTGTCTATGATTCTCACAGCGCCGTTCTGGTCAAGACAGATTTGGTTCCCTCTGCTTCTCCAGCTCTCGAACACGGAACTGATCCCTCTTCCTCTTTGCCAAGCCTTGCTGTCCCAGGTACAAGGCTCCCTGTTACACCCGAGAATCGCTTCCTCCACCTGCACGCCTGGTTCCTGAGGACATAGTCCTCTCACGCTTCTGGGTATCCCCACAGTTGGCAGAGGTTCTCCGGGCTGCTAGAAAGCCCTCTACTTGGCCTTTCTATTCTTTGACATGGAAACGCTTCTCTGCTTGGGCATCGTCTCAAGCCTTGGATCCTTAGGAGTGTCTCCCTCAGCGCATCCTAGATTACTCACTCTACTTGTCGGATGGTGGACTACAATATTCCTTGGTGAAAGTCCACCATTCGGCTATTGCTACATTTCATTTGCCTGTGGGCAATGTTCCTTTGTCCCAGTTACCATTGATTCATACCTTTTTAAAAGGTATTCTACACCTGGATCCCCCTATTAGGGATCCAGTCCCTGTCTGGGATTTGAATTTTGTGTTTGAAAAATTGACGAGTCCTTTTAGCCTGCTGAGTCCAACGACCTCATATTTCTCTCTTGGAAAACTATGTTTTTAATAGCCATTACTTCTGGCAGACGGGTCTCAGAGGTGCACGTCCCGATATGCAAACCCCCGTATATTCAGTTTCATATCGAGCGGGTGTCATTACACACAAACCTGGCATTTCTGCCTAAGGTTGTTTCTGCGGTTACTTTAAATCAGATCATCCACCTGCCGGTTTACTTTCCAGACCCTCTGAATCCGGGGGAAGCCTTGCTTCATATGCTCGATGTGCACAGGACATTGGGTATTTACCTTCTCCGCACTTCACAGTTGCGTCAATCACAATAACTTTTTGTTTCTTTTGCCCCTGGTCACTAGGGCGGTGTCTCCAAGCAGTGCTTGTCCACATGGTTGGCCAACTGCATTACATTTATGTATGCTAAATAAGACGTCCCTCTCACGGGTGTTGTCAAGCCACACTCTACCAGAGGCATGGCAGCCTCTACGGCCTGTTTCCGTGGCGTTTCAGCCTTCAATATCTGTGAAGCTGCCACATGGTCCACTGTCCATACCTTCACTAAGCATTACAGTCTGGACATCACTTCTAAGAGGCGCACCACTTTTGGACGGGCCGTCCTACACGGCCTTCTGTCCTAATCTCTCAGGATACACTGCCATCCTCCCAGTGGGTTTTACAACTGCGTGGGAATCTTCCCACTGGTTATGACCTGCTGCAAGGGACTGCCTCGAAGAAGATAGTACAGTTGCGCAAGAACTTACTGTAACAGTAGATCTTCGAGAGTCTCTTGCTGCAGGTCATACAGCCCCACCCTCCTTCCCCCTTGCTGTTGTTTTACGAGGGTTACCAACTCCTGTCTCTGATACTCCATGTGCTGCCGCCTTTCCTTTTTCCCCTCCTTGGTTCCCCTCAGATATGGTTACACATACAGTCACTGGGTTGGGAAAAGCACTGAGGAATGCCTGGGACCTCCCCCTTTTATATCTGCCAGGTGTATAACATGTGGTGGATTGGGGGGAAAGTCCCAGTGTCAACTGCTGTGAAATCATCCGAAGACGAGGGCGCCTGTGGCTGATTCCCACTGGTTATGACCTGCTGCAAGAGACTCTCGAAGATCTACTGTTACCGTAAGTTCTTACGTAATTGTACTTTGCTGTGTGTTTCTAACAAATGTTTGCCTAGATTTCAGGCCATTCCGGAGTCCATCCGGTTGTGAAAGGGAGGAACGAATACCATCAGAGGCGCCTCAACGGAGCTCACGCCATCACCAGTATGAATCTTAATTTCTACAGTTTTAGAAGGTACTATGGCTCACATCCTGCATCTAAGTTGTTTTACTGCCCTAGTCTGTGTGCTGATCCCACCCCCGACACAATGCAACATCCAAACCCCTAGACAGGGAGAGGAGGGAGGGTGCTGCTGGAAGTGTCACCTCCAAGACTGGGAGTAACTGCTGCCTGCCTGTAGATAGAATTATTCAGAAACGTAAACCCCGAGGGCAGGAACAAAGAAAGGTTACAGAAAACTAAAGGTTTAGCTGTGTTAAGCACCAAGTAGTAAGCAGGAGTGGGGGACCCAAGAAAGGGTTACAGTTGTTAATCTTTTTATTGAAAAACTTAAACATAGCATACATAAACATTTTGTTGACACTGCCTGCAAGGTGATACACAGTACAGCAAATAGCATGGGTCTAGCTCTAGGTTGTGAGGATACAATATTCGGTATAAAGAACAAAGCATGTAGAAGTACAGTTGAGTTAAAATACCCAAAGTACAAGACAACATTGTGTGCTCGTTTGTGAACTGGGGCTGGCTGGACTACCTAAAAAACTGGATGTAGCTAGCTAGCTAGTACACTCGGTAGCTAAGTGAGGAAAGCATTTTGAGAAGAACTTGACTATAACACTATCTGCTGGCACTGGCGAATATTTCAAATATCTACTTTCGAATGACATAACTATCAAATTTCTGAGAGGCTCGGAAGTTCTGTGGAAAAAAACTAGGGACTCCTGTCCCTGAAAATCAAGGACATTTCAAATAGCATGTCTGCCTAAAAGGCAAACAGTAACCATGGACTCCTGCTGCACAAGAAAATGTACTCACTCGAGAAGCAGTGTGTGCACATCCCGCGCAGCCTGCAGCTGGTTGTCCCTCATTGTTACAAACTACGCAGACAGAAGACCCGTTTCTAACGGCCCCGGTACCGACTGTCCCTCCCCCACCTCAACCTCCTCCCAAATCCAAATTGCGCGGGCTGCCACACGTCTCACAGGGCACGCCCCCGGAAGTACCGACCCCCAAATTGCTTTAATTTTGGACAAACATCACACAAAAAAACAATGTTAATCGTCTTTTTATTTTCCCAGTGGACTCTATGTAACCAATTTTACCCCGAACAAATTAAAAAAAATAAACATTTAGTTCAAAAGTAGTCCGGTACCGCAAACGTGCCTGGCAACGGATCTTATCCATCCGCCATAAATGATTCCCCGAGGTTCAGTTACAATATTAAGGAATGTAGAAACGTTTGTAAAGCTGTCTGCCCTGTAAACCCTCTGTCCCTTAATTGGACGTATTCCTGTGTGGTTGTTCGCTGGCGACGTCCGCCGTTCTCCCCGTACCCGGTGACGTCGGAGGTATATACAGGTCAGGCTGCAATAAGCTCTTCCTTTTCCTGCCGTGGCCGCCATCGAGAAGGGAACGTGGATCCCGGCGAGCCGAGCTCGAGCTGCGACAAATCATGGTGGGGGCATCGTCTGACCGTGGTGGGGGACCAGGGTGGGTCGGGGATGTGTTGTAGTGGTGGCAGCCCCTGGTGATGGTGGAGACGGGGAGCCGCTGCTGTTCTTGCTGCAGCTGTAGTCAGTGTGGACGCGGGGCCTTCTTAGAGAGTGCGGGCTTGGCCTCCGCGTGCATGTGGGGAGAGACACGTCGCGTGGCTGGCTAGTGGTGAGAGGTTCAGGGCGGCCTCCGGGCTCACAGGTGGCGATGACTGGGCCGTAGTGGACATGTTCTGTTTTATGCGGTGTTATTAAAGGTTTAATTGTTTTGGGGTAGTTCGCCACCGAGTCCCGAACTGCCGCCTCTGATGAGGCCCGCTTTAAGAGTGCAGGATGGAAAAATTCGGCTTTCTATCTGTTCGTTAAAAGTAGAACTGCGCTGAACCGGTAAGCATTTTTTAATGTAGAAACTTTTCAAACTACTAGTTCGCATTCTGTGATTGTTGCATTTGTACTGGCCCTACTAAACTCGGGGGGTGTTTTTGATTTATACATTGGTGGTGTAAGGACTGTGGCTCTTTCGGTATAGTGCAAAATACAGATGCATGGTGTCAACAGTGGACCAAGACTCGACAAGGACTTTAACATCAAAAGTTCTAAGATGGTATATCATCAATACGGGAAAGCAAAAATGCTCTCTGACCTTAATGAAAGGGCCAGTAAAGATGTAAAAAAAAATTACAAAATGTCGTCTGGTATGTAAAAAGAATTCTACATGGAAAAAATCGTTCAGTGCAGTTCTTTAATTTTCTTTGTTTTCACATGCCAGAGTAGTGTCAGTTTAAGGACATATTGTCCAAGAGCGGATTGTTAAAGCAGGACGGTGTATAAAGGCTGCAATTAGCTAAAAATATAAATCTAAACGATCGCAGGATGTCTCATACTTTCCCATGCACATCACCAGTACTACAGAATAATGTAATTTTACTAGGTAGAATGGTTTTGGTGTTGGTTAATATTTTCTGTCCCATAACGCATTCGCATGCTACTGTTACCCAGTGTTCCATTTGTATATAACTATTAAACTATTGAGTGTTAAATAGTTGGTATAGCATAGCAAAACTCTACATCTATCACAGGGTAATTCTTGTCATTTCTGAATTGCATAGCACTGGACTGCTAAACATGTTTTTATTCAAGTTTGCACATTTAAAATAAAGCATTTTCTAATCAGTCTGGTATTATCACAGCTGATAGCACTTTCATGCACAGAGCTAATCAATATTTTTGGCTTAACTACTGTACGTGTAGCATGTGTGTGAAACACAGTTGCACATATCCCAATAATCATGGAAAACATGAAAATTCCCTTAACAGAATTTAGACTGTCTCTACTTTAAGCAGACTTGCATGGTACCAGAAGGTCTCGCAGTGCAGTCGGCAAAGGCTAAGAACAGCAGGCACATACACACATATTTCATCCTCATTTGGACTCCTCAGTGTGCCATATCTGCGTCTTGTAGCCAGGGCCCCTGGTGTTCTGCGGCAGCATTTTCTGATTTCTGCGGCATGATTTATTCATTTCTCTGGCAGAATACAGTCCTGTCACTGCCCAAGTATGATGTGATGTCATCAGTGACATGCTGAGCATAGAGGAGGGGCTTCAGGATAAATGAGCTGGAAAAGAAAGCCTGACATTATGGAAAAACGGTATATTTATATGAAAATTCACCAAAAACAACAAATTCTGCGGCATGGTGCAAATTCCGCAACCGCAGAATTCCAGGGGCCTTGCTTATTGCCCAGGGAGAGGGAGCCAGACACCCCTTAGGGGGGTGATATTTCTTTAGATCATGGGGACACCAAAATAGAGAAGGAAAAACTAAAGAACCCCAGAGCAAATGCTCTGAGGCGCGTGTGTGTGTAATATGATATATATTTTAACCAGCACTGCTAGTGGCGGGGGAAATCCCACTAGCCCAGCTGATGTACTTATTTAATAGTTGCCTTCTCCAGTACAAGTCTTCATGGCTATTTAAAGGTAAATCTTACTAGCCCGAAAACGAAATCTACCAGCATTTGGCTAGTGGACTGGTGCCAATATATGTGTGTGTGTGTATATATCTATTCCAAACCAGTGTGATTTGGTATATTTTTCAGTCACACTGAAGGTGTGCGTATTGGCATGATCAGAAAGGTGGCAGAGTCAAATCGGGGTCCTTTCCTTCAGTATACTGTAAACTCGCGTTCTGCTGCAGGAGTCTAGCGCTACAAGAAAGAAAAATGTCTACAGCTAGTCAGTACATTTAAGCTTAAAGCGAACCACATTAAACTTGTTCATGTTTTTTCTCAAGTATAATGCTGGGCCTAATCGTGATTCTTTTAGTAAGCTGAATTTGGGTATTTTTCTCATTTACACTTGATAAGTAATCACTGTATGATGTAGTTTGTGTTCCTTTTAACACAAAGTTCAGAACAGTGTAAGCATGAGAAGATGATCTATATCGTACAGTTCTTAAATTGTCTTTGTCATCAGTGTGTAAATGAGAAAGTCTTAAGTTCCTAAAAGACCTTTACAGTTGGTAAAGACCAACCCAGTGTTTCAAAATTGGCTTATACAGAAACTCCTGTCATTTAGATTAAATGCTGTTCTCCTTAAAGAGAACGAGTTGTGATCATTTTTAAAATATTTCTTGAAGTCCCCACAGCAGCCTACCTCTAAAGTATTTCAAAAGTTTACTTCTCTGAATTTTTGATAGAGCCTAACTAAAGGGAATGGAGATAAATCCATGGTTGGATGAGCCTGGCCACCCGATCCCTCCTTCTTGGTCCTCAATTTGAGCAAGGTGGTGCCCCTGCGCTCTCGGTGCCTTGTTAGTTGAGCCCTGTCTTTTGACTCTGGTGGCCCTTTAAAATACAGTATTTAAAAAAAAAAAAAACAAAGAGAGAGAGAATTTTAAACTGGCTTCCGTTACTATCACTACAGCACACCCCTGTGCTCTCTTTAATACGTTAGAAAACATGAGGGGTGTTGACTCCTGCTCAAATCGGGGTACAAGAAGGGATCAGGTGGTAGACTCCTCCAACTGGGAATTTACGATCCCTTCCGCTTGGTTACAGAGGCGATAAAAAAAATATCTATATTCTGAGAAGTGGACTTTTGAAGCCCTTTAGAGGTAGCTGTTGCTGGAGAGAAGTGGAGGGCTTAAGGAAAGTGCCAAAACTGGTGCTTTTTTAATGGTTCGAGTTGCTTATATTTTTTTATAAATGATGGTCAGTATTACTTAAAACTCTGGCTCCCATATTAATATACCTGCTGAGTAGCACAGGAGTTGAGCATACCATGAGGCATCATTTTGTGTTTTTTCTTTTTGTTTGTGTTTTGTAGTCCCATCCCCTTAATTGTGACCATGTGAGGCCCAGTGGTAATATATGCTGCAGTGGAGAATCTCCGTTTTTCCAGCTTTTCCCAGACATCTTTTGCTGCAGTGTGATCAGGTGTCCTGTGATGCTGTATGGAGTTTCATGTTTGGTGATTTTATAAGGAACCGCTAAATAACTAATAACCAAGAGGCCCTATGCTGCATATACTTTCTGTGCTACCCATTTAAGATATATTTCCTTGGGAGCCAGTTTTGTTGTCTCCTTGAAATGAGGTTGAACTATATGCACAAGTGGTGTACCAAGAAAATAAACTTCACTGTAAGCATCATGCAGACAATAAAAAAAAAAAAAAACATGGTCAAATAGACTGATGTGCTCAGTGATGGAATAAACCAGTTATCTTGCATGCATGATGCGGAAACTGAGTTAAAAGGCAGATTTGATGACACAGCTTTCTTTGTGGATGAACTCTGGAATAAGCCTAGCACTGATGTAATTTTTGTCTGACTTTTGTCGAGTGGCAGATGCCTGCTGTCCATTACCTGAGACACACACTGACAGATTTAGAACTGAACTAAAGTGGATGTAATAATTAAAATTTAGTATTGAACTGGTCTTTTTTTTTATTTTTTGGTTTAGGCTTGTGCTCGTCCACTAATATCTGTTTACTCTGAAAAGGGGGAGGCATCAGGCAAAAATGTTGTCTTGCCAGCTGTGTTCAAGGCTCCTATCCGCCCGGATATTGTGAACTTTGTTCACACAAACTTGAGGAAGAACAACAGGCAGCCCTATGCTGTCAGTGAACTTGCAGGTAAACTTATTTTTCACTTTTTTTTCTGATGGCATGAGTTTACGGTTCTTAAATTCTAATTCACACCAGTAAGCTATTGGGTACTAAATCCATGCTAGTTGTTAAGCACATAGGGCTCCTATATGTCCTGGAGAAAACATTCCTAAATTTGCAGCCAGTTTGTAAATTTTGGATTTTCAGATCTATATCCTGTTATGCAAATGTTTATCTTTGTGCTGCTAAGAAACATAATTAGCGTGTCAGTGGCTTAGCAGGTTGCCCACTCTCCTCTGGGGCCAGAAGATCAGAAGCCTGGGTTCTATCCACACACCAGGCACTTGGGTTAAATCCCAATACTGACACTGTAGTGCAGCATTTTTTTGGGGGGGGGGGGTGCTGCACTTCAGAGGGCCGTCTATGGATGAGACGTTAAATCGAGGTCCCGTCTGCCTGTTATGGTGGTAGTTCAGGTGGATGTTAAAGATCCCATGGCAAGTCTTCTCGAAAAGTGGGGAAGTGTCCCCGGTGTCCTGGCCAGATTTCCCCCATTGACTAAAAAAATACCACCCAATAGCTTAATCTAGTTGTCAGTTGGCATCCATCTGTAAACCCCCACCCACCCCGACAAGGCTGAAAACAGGCCTGGTCAACAAAAACTAAATAAAAACAATCATGCACAGTGACCATCTGCAGCAGCTGTAGGTCAGCTTTTAGAAAAGTGGTAGTAGTTAAATTGATAGGAATGTGGTGAGGTGGTGTAGCTTTTAGAGAACAGAACTGTGAACCAGTAATTTCTGGTTCAGATCTTGCCACAGCCACTGGCTATCGGACTTTTGAAACAAGTTAAGCCTCTCTGCGCTTCAGTGTTATGGAGCATGAGTTGGGCCAAATTCTGGAGCGCTCACCTGCGGGAGGACATTGAGTGGCAGTGACCAGCTAGAGTCGGTACATCGAAAGATCATTGCGATAATCCAGGGCCAGCAGGGCAGATCCTATGAGGACCAACTGGAGGCCAGCAGCTGCTTTAAGAGATCTGTTTTTATATAAATAGAAAGTGTCGCAGTACGTCAGTTCGGAAGTACATAAAGACAGAAAAGCAAACCGTAAAAGAAAGAATAAAGGTGGTGGTTCATTGGAAAGAAATGATGAGATTTCCACTTCATTGGTCCGTGTTTCTGAGACACATGATTTTAGTGGAAGTTCTGACAAAAATGGCAAACCAGTGAAGGATTGTTCTGTACAGCTGTGAAATTTTAATTGGAAAGAATCTTAAACTTTTTTTCTTTCTTTCTCTCTCTCTCTCTCGCGCTCGCTCTCTTTCTTTCTTTCTTTCTTTCTTTCTTTCAGGGCACCAGACCAGTGCAGAGTCCTGGGGTACCGGGCGAGCCGTTGCTCGTATTCCTCGTGTTAGAGGTGGTGGAACTCACCGTTCTGGTCAGGGTGCTTTTGGCAATATGTATCCTTTTTGATTTTCATTTTTTGTGTAGTAGTACCTGCAGAAGTTGCATTCGCACCATGAAAATTGTCTGCATGTTAACTGGAGCACTGTTTAGTTGTCTGTGGCCTGGGTGTCCCAGTTCTTGCTATGATGGTGTAATTTGCGGCGTACCTCGTGTACAGCGACAGTTGCCTGCTGTCATAATGCTGGCACAGAGGGCTGAAGAGCATTCAGATCTGAGCAAGTACCGAAGGGAATGCTTTAAGTAAAGGGGATTTAACTTCATTTTGTACGGACAGGGATCTGCTCATCTGCCTACTTGCGGAATTCCCCCATGTTCTGAATGTACCATGTCATTTGATTGAGCTTTGGAAAGGTGCAGGTCTCTCATGATAGTACAGTTGTGTTAGAGCTGGATACATGTTACCTTGCAGAATGTGTCCTGCCACCAGCAGTGTTCAGCAAGGCACAGTTTCTTCCCCCAGCACACATTCTTGGGATACAGCATGTGTTAAATGCCATAAGCTACTGAATCATAGTATTTCTCTCTCCCTCCTCCCACACACACACACACACACACACACACACACAGTTGCATTGTGGTTCTTTTGCCCCACCTCCCCAAGCTCCACTCCATCAGGAGCACCTGTGGAGACTGCCCCCACCTCTACCACCTACCTGAGACGTTCTCGCTCGCTCCATAGAACTGTGGTCCCACCCGAGCCAGGATGAGGTGGTGCAGCTACACCCTGACCAGATTGCGTTGGGAGTTGGAAGGCTAGGCAGGTGTGAGGCCATGAGGGGTCTGCTCTAGTGGCTCCGTCTTCCCTGAGCCTGAAGAATATTTCCCCTGTACTGGAGGAGTGGCGCACACCCTGGGGTCATGGCATCACCGCAGACATCTCCACTTCCCCAACCCATTACTGAATGCTTGCACTTGCTATGCCTCCGGCTTCAGCCAGAGGCCAGTCATGCACCGATCATGGACTCCTCTCCTACGCCAGCGGACTAGGCTCAGTCCCAAACCTGGGTCGCCGGTGTGGCGTCCAGTGCCTCAACCCTCAGTGCTACCGGGCTGGCTCACAGTTACTTTTTACAGCAATTGCGCTTTATTTTTAAATCCAGGTAGTTTGGGGCCCTCAAAATAAAACTAAAATACCTCAAGAACCTTAATACAGTTGAATGTACAAATTTTTTCTTAAATGTTCTCATTTTTGAATTTAAGCCCTGTTACAGTCAGGTGCAACTATCCATCGTGTTTTATTTCTAAAGCTCCTCATCACAGAAGCTTGAATTGCTGTACCGACAATCTAAACTCCCAACATAAAGCCACCCCAGTATTGGATGGCAGTTAAAAGGAAATGCCCCATACCTCAGTCGTGTGTCGCCCCCCCCACCCCACATTTTGGGTTTTTTAGATTTGATCTGGTTGATGCTGCCATTACTTCTGCTGGCATTTTGAGCAAGCACCTGTAGCAGCACATGCTCCTGCAACTGGCGTCAGAGCCGGGAGACAGCGTGTTGATCTGTACTTGCTCTCAGTATAGCATCTGAACTAGAACATCGTAAACCTGAGCTAGCTATTGGTAGCTCAGCATATACGATAACACACTCCCGTGACTGCTCCCTGGCTCTGACGTCAGACTGAAAGCGGAAGACACAGACGTGTTTCAGCCTTCACAAGACTCATCCGTGTGGCTCATCTGGAACTGCCATGGGGAAGGGTGCCATGATGGAGCCTGAAATAGGAAAGTAATCTAAAACTCTTAAAAGAACCACTGCACAAAAGCACTGAGGCAAGGGTTACATAGAAAGGGCATCAGCAACAAAACCAGTCTCCAAGGAAATATGAACTTCGTCATAATCCCATAGTACAAGATATACGTATATGTCATCTTTTGTGTAGTCCATTTTAAGCTTTGCAGTGCGTGAGGGGCCATTTGGCATTATACAGGCTTGGTTAAAGTCTAAATCTTTCATGGTGGTTTGCATATACTTGCATTATGAGGGGACTAATTTAGCATTTTCTTAAAACCTGATTTTTATTGCCAATTCCCTTGCTGGGCAACCCTTGCCTTTGTGTTGAGGTTCTTTGACTTTCAGGGAGAACAGATGAGTTTTTGAATTTTGAATCGGTACTACCCTGGTTGTCCCCAGATGCACTTAATTAGCTTGTCGGTACACCATTCAGATCCTCTCTGCATCTATTACTCTGGCTTCACCCACTGAGGAGCAGTCAAAGTCTCCAAAAGGGGAGGGTGCCTGGAGGGCAGGTGCGCACGTCAAGCTGCAGACATGAACAGTCCACCACTCCACCAAGCAGTGCCTTTGTATCATGTTTCAGACCCCATTGAGCGAGGCTGCTCTCATCTTTCACATGGAAGTACTCCAGGACAGGAGGCAGAAGTGCTTTACGAGTTTTACTGTTGCTCCAGGATGGTAATGTAAGCAGACTGGCAGTGGGGATCTAAGTCTTGTGGATAAGCTTTGGGGAGGCCTAAAATGATTGTTTAAATATCCTCCTCTCAACTAGGAGAAAGCTTAGACCTCTTTCCGGTTAAAGCCACTGTCCTACAGTTGCAGTGGAGGTGGTTGTGAAACAGTTTGCTCCATAGAGCCTTTTGTCATTGAAATGTGGGATACTGGCACTCTGCAGTGTGGGGCACATAAAACATAGGGATACTGCAGTGAACACTGGAATTTTATTAATTTTTTTATTTACCCTTTTGAAGGAAGCAGAGTCCAAATTTGCAGAAACAATGCTGTCTTGATTTGCAGGTGTACTAGTTAAGTCCTTCATTAGTCGCTGAGGGAGCATGTTTTGTGTGTGTGTGTGGTTTTTTTTTTTTTTGTTTGTTTTGTTTTTTGTTTCCTCTAAATTTGCTTGCTGGTTTTATGGCTCCAAGGGATCTAACATACTAGCATACTAAAATGCCAGCAGAATAGGCCTAATGGTCTTTCGCGTCTGCTCAGCTCCCTTGCTGCCCCCTTCGCCTTCTCTGGCTTCTCACTTCCCAGTTCCAGATATTTTCGCTGAGTTGAATTTTGCTTCAGAACCCTTCCCTGTACCCATCCCACCTTCTCTGCCTCCACCAGCCCCCTAGGCAGTGCATTCCATGGCTCCACCACCCTCTCTGTGAAGTTGCACCTCCTCTTTTCTCCTGAATCCCCCCGCTTCCACCCATGCCCTCTAGTGCCCCTCCCTCCTTCCTTGGAAGCACCCTGACTGTTCCTCCCCTATTTACCCCCTTCATGTACCTGAAGACCTCTATCATGTCCCCCCAGTCCCATCTCCCTTCCATTGTGTACATATTTAGCTCTTCGAGCTTCTCCTCATAGGTCCTGTCCCCCAAGCCCCAAATCATTTTGGTTGCCCTCCTCTGGACCCTCTCTAGGAGTTTAATGTCCCTCTAAGTGTGGCCTCCAAAACTGCACGCAGTACTCGAGGTGCGGAATCACCAAGCAGTTATACAAAGGGAGTATCACTTCCCTCCTTCTGGAGGTGTTCCCCCCTAGCGATGCATCCCAGCATCCTGTTGGCCTTGGCTGCAGCCCTCCTACAAGTCTCAGAGTTGTTCATCTTGACATCCACCACCACCCCAGGTCCCCTCAGCCATCGAAGGACTTGTAGCCTCTACACACCAGGTGCACTTGGCCCAGGTTTCTGGCCCCAGGGGTGCAGTACCTTGCATTGAACCTCAGCTTCCACTTTCTAGACCATCTTTCCAGAGCCTCCAGGCCCCCCCTGTAGGGCCACTCTTCCCTATCCACCACCGCCCCCAGTTTTGAGTCATCCGCAAAGAGACTCATCTCACTCCTGATACCTGTCCTTATGTCACAGATGTAGGCGTTGGACAGGAGGGGCCCAAGGACTGATCCCTGTGGGACCCCACTAATGACGCTCCTTGGGGATGAGACTATCCTGCCAACTACAACCCTCTGAGTCCGGTCCTGGAGCCAATTGCCTATCCATCTGATTATCTGGTTCCCCAACCCCATTTCTCCTAGCTTATCCAACAGGCCCATGTGAGGAACAGAGTCAGATGCCTTGCTGAAGTCTAGAAAGAGAACGTCTACTGGTCTACCCAGGTCCAAGGCACTCGTCACCCAGTCATATGTAACCCCTCACCCCTGCCTTTTTGCCAAAACGACAGGTGGCATGCTGAAGCTGACAGCAGTACCTGGTCGGGACTGGGTTCGGGGAGGATGAGGTTACTCAGCACAGGGGACCTAGGTTTGGCTACTCTGAACAGGGGCACCCAAGTAAATCCGAAAACAGGAAGCAATAACTAATGTCCAGAACCAGGAATGGGGTTCTTCAATGTGGCTTTATTTACATCCAAGCTGAACAAAACAAAGCATAGACAGACCCCCCATGGGGCTGCATTTCCTGGTAATGCAGATTAGAGACTACAGAACACTTATCACCATTTCCAGCCCTCAGGCTGTAAACCCACCAGGCACACAGCCTGGTCTTGCACGCAGCTTTGGGTACACAGCCCGACTTGTACACTACTTGTGTTTTCCCCACTGGCCGGGCTCCCCCGGCGGCGACTTGATCCATGGTCCATTTGAGGAATGAACCAATTATCCTGTTGTGGCTCCCCAAACCATACTAGAGTCTTTGACTCCTAGAGAGAATTTTTCTTACAATCCCACGTCTGGATACTTCCCTCATCACTGGCCAAGTGCCTGAGGCAAAGTAGAAATCCACAGAAATCTGTAGAGGTGGACCTGGTCACTAAAGATGGGAGGCCACCCACCACCAGCTCTCACAGCCCATACCCGGCCATTTCTCTGGAAACTGAACAGTTCCTTTACTGAACTTTCAAATGTAGATTCTGGGTAGATGTCTGTCGCATCTTCTCTACATATCATTTGCATCCCAACAAGCTCTGGACTTGAACATACTTTTACTTTACTTAGCCCATTACTATAGTCTTCCCAATATTTAGTAGTTCAGTCCCCACATTGTCACACAAGTCCCAGGGTGAAAAACGTAGGCCCTTTTAGCAAGAGCAGACACTCACCCTCACGTTGCAGGTGCCCCACAGGAGACTCACAAATAATCTTGTTCTCCCAAATAAACACTAGAACACATAGGCAGCTTTTCCTTCACAAGCAGAACTAGGGGATTTGCCCCAGGAACCTGCAGGGAAACCTTTCCTGCCCCCCCCCCCCAAAGGGAGGGGGCACTGAGACCTGAAAACAGCAGTCTCCACCACTTCAGTTATCTCCTGTGTCTCTCTTTAAGGTGGAGAGAGACACCCTACTACTTAAAAGTAGCCCTCTGTCAGGGCTGAGGTTCCTAGAACCTTCACTGAGCTGCTTTCTCAGCAAGCTCCCAACTTCACACACACTCACTGACGACTGACTTCAAAACCTCCCAACATTCTAACCAACTCCCTTTGCTGCAGATTCCAGTGTGGCTCATGCAGCTGCGATAGTTCTGTTGGTGATGTCATCCCTCAGTCTCCACTAAGACTGAGAACAGAGTGAGACAGTGTGAAACCCATTTTAACTGGAGTTTCACAAGCTGCCTTCCCTGCCTACCACTAGGTCTTACTGGGATTCTAGTAACCCCGGGTAACAAGGGGGTTACACACAGAACTCCACAAGGTTTGTCTGACACGATTTCCCCGGGACAAATCCATGCTGTCTTATCATCCAGGCACCCTGACTTTTCCAGTCCTGCCCCCCTCCCTTTCCTTGACAATGCCCTCCATCACCTTGCCCACCACAGATGTCAGGCTGACAGGCCTTTCGTTCCCTGCCACCTCCCTTGATTCACACACACACACACACACACACACACCCGTGGATAGGGACTATATGTGCCACCATCCAGTCCTGGGGCACCCACCCTGTCCTCGGAGATGGCAAAAAGCTCTGCCAGGGGTTTCGACAGGACATCCGCCAGTTCCTTCATCACTCTGGGATGTAATTTATCCGGCCCCGGTGCTTTCTTCATCTTAAGGACCTGAGGGCTTCCCTCGCTCTCTCTGCTGTAATTTCCACTTCCGCTACGTCTTCTCCCTGCTTAGCCTCTTCCCTCCCCCCCAGTATCACTGTCTCCTCCCATGTATGATGCAGCACCCCCAGTTTCCTTAGTGAAAACTGAGGTGAAGCGCTCATTTAGTACCTCAGCCTGCTCCCCCGGGTCTTGTGCCCATCTCTCCCCTGTTTTAATCCTGCTAATCTGCCCCTTCATACTTGTTTTTCCCAGTGTATCTAAAGAACTCCTTGTTGTTGCCCCTCCCCCGTGGTTAAATGCTTGCATTTTAATTTAGAATACCAGTCTCATGCCTTCCGTGTACGAGCTGAGCAGCCATCCCAACACTGCAGCCCCACCCCGAAAAACAGCTTTTTGATGACGTGGGGTATGGAACGGGGCTGCAGGCACTCTATGTAAGAAGTAATAGGATCAGGGGAATAGGGCTGTCTGACTGCACTAACATTATCTTTGCTGGCAGTTCTACACATATGGGGCTATAGCTACTGGCCCCATACATGTAGAACTGCCAGCAAAGAATGTTAGAGTTTTAGTTTTTGTTAACCGGGTGGGTGCCCTAGACAAAAAAAAAAAGCCTATTTTCAGGCATGACCTTGGAGGCTTACATAGTGGAAAAATAATTCATACAGATAAAACACAAGATTTCAAATGATCACAAACAAGGTAAAAATTGAAACCAGAACAATGTGCGACACATGGAGCAGTGCAGAAAGGCAAGAAGCTGGACAGCCACCTTCCCCCAATCCTGTTTCCATGCTAGTACTCCCTACAATAGCACATCTGCAGTCCTGTTCCATACCTCAGGTCATCAAAAGTTTTTTGTGGCGGGCTCCATTACTGGGATGGCTGCTCAACTTGTACACAGAAGGTACAAATCAGGCATTATAAAGTATGTAATGGGGGGGGGGGGTTGACAATAGTTCATTTCGCTAATCGGGCAGGCAACTTCCCAGAATGGGAGTTGCCAGCCCGAAATGTAAAATTATGTCAGCAGCTCTTTAAATCTTTTTGTTTCATCAGACCGCATACTGCCATTGGCACATAAATCACCTAAGGTCACATGCTATACTCATTGAAGTGGCTAGCTGTGCAGAGTAGCCCAGTCAGTTACCCTCAGGCCTTTGCCATCTGTAAAAATAACCTTCATCGGAGCTCCCTGGACAAAGAGTTACTTAAAATTAGAACTCTACTACTGTAAACTTGGGGGGTGCTCTTGAGTTAATGGCGCTGGATGCACCACTGTTGCATGAGACAGGTGGCACTGTAGGAATAAGAACACTCAAAAAAAAAAAAAAAAAAAAATGCCAACGTTGAGATCCCCAGGTGCTGTACAGTCAGCAAGCAGCATTCACAAAAAATCCTTCCCGCAGACAAAGGGAAGGACTTACTAGGAGTACACTTTACAAATCAGAACACTCTATATAACATATTTTTGTAAAATTGACACATTTTCCTTAAGACTATCATGAATTTCAGCTCAAGTATTGAGTTTGCACACCTACGTGGGGAGTAACTTTTCAGTTTTGAGAGATGAGGGACAGCCCTTCTAATGTGAGACAGTAGAGGTGTGCCTACAATGTCCTTTATTTCCGCTTTAAAGCGGACCGCAAATGAGGGATCCCAGAGACAGGAAGTGTGTGGATAGGGACTCTGGCATCTGAGTTGAATGCATGTGTGGTGCTAGATACAGTGCATGACTGAAAATGGTGTAACCTTTAACTTGCTGCACACAGATGTGTCGTGGAGGTCTCATGTTTGCCCCCACCAAAACCTGGCGCCGCTGGCATCGAAGGGTAAACATAACACAAAAGCGTTACGCCATCTGCTCTGCTTTGGCAGCCTCTGCTCTCCCTGCTCTTGTCCTGTCAAAGGGTGAGTATCTACTGAATCAGTTGTGTACTCGTAGCATTTGGAAATGTTCACAGTCCCAGCAGTTCCGTATTTACACCAGGCTCCTTCTCTTCTGTGTCCTGGAGCACCCTCCCCACTCGGTTCCTGATGTCGACATCACGTGGTGCATTAGCCAGTGGTTAGATAACTAACAAGAAAAACAATTGGAATCTGGTGCGAGTACACTGATGCTGAACGTTCAGCTGAAGTGTTATGCTTCCGTACTAAAATCTAACATCTGTTCTCACTACAATTGCTGAAGATGGTTGCTTGCAGTGATGCTGTAATTTGCGCCTTACCTTGTGCACAGTGACAGGTGCCTTCTGTTATTATGCTGGCACAAAAGGGTGATGAAGATTTCCATCTGAGCAAGAACCTGTGATTGTAGAACCAGATGCTAGTACTGCCAAAAGTGGAAGACAGTTGGTTACTTGAACATACTAAAAAAATAAAAACTGATATTCAAGGATGTCTCCCCTGTAGAACTATACACATCAGACTATGGGCATGTTTGGAAAGATTACACTTGATCCATAAATATTGGGTTCTGTAGAAAAATGACATTTATGCAGGTAATGAGGATATAGCAGTGTTTATTGGTTAAAAAAAAAAAAAATCAGTGGCCACAAGCACACTTTGGTAGCCCACTTAAGTCCTCATGTTTTCAGCCTTGAGACGCAGTGCTCCAGAAGAGGTAAATAGAGGAATTTGAAGAGCGGGCATACAGTACTGTTATATGTAGATTGTTGCACTTTCCAAGATTTTAAGCAAAGAATAAAATGGATATGAAGGGCTATTGTGGTTTTATTTACAAAAACAAAATTTTCTATAGGTCACCGTATTGAGGAGATTCCAGAAGTTCCTCTTGTGGTTGATGACAAGATTGAAAGCTACAAGAAGACCAAGGAAGCTGTGCTTCTCCTTAAGAAACTGAAAGCATGGAATGACATCAAGAGGGTTTATGCTTCCAAGTGTATTTGAATCTGCTGTATTTGGATCATAAGGTGTAGTTTTATTTAGTAGGTAGTTAACTTGTTTTTCCCTTTCACCAGGAATACATTACTGGGAGGCACAGTCAAGAAAATGGCACCATTGACTAAATGCAGCTGTCAGAAAATTCTTTCTTGTATGGCTTGTGCTGCAGGGCGTTTTGTGGAAATACCTGTAGGTTGCAGTAAAGCTGAGCTGCTTTCAGTGGATCAAGCTGGATATAATCTGGTTGACCTACTGTGGTCTTTGTTTTAGTTTATTTTCCCTGGCTAGTGCAGCTGAGAAGGCAACTTATTTTATGTTGTGTATTCAGCTACCCCAGTTTACACCTGGGAAGACCGATACACAATAAATGACCTTGCTAGAGGTGGTTCTGCGCCAGTGGTTGGTGTGGGATTTAAGTTTCACATTTAGGTGCTCCATCCACCAGACCACACTGCCTACCCGTTTAGCCCTTATACAGGGATGTGATGTTAAATGTCAGTAATTGAAATGATGATCTTCTACTTCAGTGGTCCGTGTTTCTGATGAAACAAATGACGCTAATGAAGGTCTGAGCACTGACTCATCAACCCTGCGCTAAGAAAAAGGAAATGTGCTGGCTAAACAAGTGACTGTTGCCTTTTTCTGCAGGTTTATGCTTCTCAGCGTATGCGCGCTGGTAAGGGTAAGATGAGAAATCGTCGACATATCCAGCGCAGAGGACCATGCGTCATTTATAATGAGGACAACGGTATCACAAAGTCTTTCAGAAACATCCCAGGCAACACCCACCCCCTTCCCGAGTTTAATTGTTGGAAGAATTGTAAATGTATGTTTAGAGGCCACTCCACTGGTCAGTTGTATGAGAGTTGTCACTCCTAACACTCCCATTACCAGTAGCTTTGAAATGGCCAAGTGCTACTAAATTATGGACGCCAGTATTTCTTCTCTTCCGGTAGGCATCACCCTCCTCAGTGTTAACAAACTTAATCTGCTGAGGCTTGCTCCTGGTGGTCACGTCGGACGTTTTTGTATCTGGACAGAAAGTGCCTTTCGCAAGCTGGATGAACTGTATGGCACATGGCGCAAACCTGCTTCACTAAAGAATGACTACAACCTTCCAGTGCACAAAATTATTTATATTTTTGTTTTAGTGGGCCAGGAAAAGAGTGCTAGGAAATATTTCCTGTTCAGCATCATCCTGGGAAGGGGGGAGATACAAATGCAAACCAGGTCATGCTGTTGGTGATTTTTAGCGAATAGAATTTGGCCAGGACACAGTAAATTTCTCTACATAATATAAAGCATTGTTTTAATGCTGCTCAGATGGCTGGTTGTTCAACACTGCTAATCAAGTTTCGAAAACTAAACTTACGCTTTGCATTTTAACTGGAATCCTACTATGGGTAGTTGTAGCAATGTGTCGTCCCCCCCTCCCCATGTTTTGTGTTCGTCTAGACATAAGTATTTCAGCTGAGATAAAAACTATAAATCTAGTTTCCTGTCATTGGAGCCCATGCCTGAGACAGGGGTAGTTTTGGCAAACAGTTGTGTAGCTAACACAAAGGTACTTGCACTTCAGAGAGGTGGATTGCTTTCATAATCGGACCCTGTTTTGATTGCAAGTCAGAGCCAGGACACCCATGGACTTAAATCAGATGGGAAGACCAAAGGAGGCACCATGCTGTTGATTAAAACCAGAGTCTGGAGTACCAGTCCAGTTTTCCAGATGGGAGGTTTCCCAGGACAAAAAGAAAGTATTTAATATGATGTTGGTGTCCTACTTGATGATGATTTGGGGGGGGGGGGCTGTAGGGTGTCGTACTTAACAAACCCTAAAGTCACATTAGGTCAGGATGTTGAACAGTTACCATCCAAGGTTAGTCTGGCATGATTCACCAATCTGTTCTGTGTGGTAAGCTCTTAAAATAAAACAAGAATATTGAGATGTGTGTGTGTGTGCGCTGTGGAAATAACAAGTTTTTATTTTATGTACTTAATGTTTTTGTGGCAGTCCTTTTTGAGGTGCAGATAACTGAACTGGATAGTGACCGACTACTGGTGTTGTCTGAGAAGGATGTGGTTACCATAACTTGCTTCTAAAGCAAGGTGTTCTCAGTTGTGACAGGGTGGGCTAGTTGCCCTTCGATAAGGAGTGCTGTACTATGAGGGCAGTGGCTCTGGGATTCAGACCTAGCAACTTTCGAGGGACTGGCTGTGCCGAGTGGTGGCAGCGACTAGGGGATCCTTGCAAGTGTCTGAAGGGTTTAGTATACAGGCTGAGTCTGGGAGAGACCAGTCTGTCACACTAGAACTCAGTAAAGCAAGAGATTTGACATTTCATTTTGTGTTACTACAGCCTTCCAGTGCACAAGATGACAAACACTGACCTGAGCAGAATCCTAAAGAGTGATGAGATCCAGAAGGCCCTGCGCCCACCTAATAAAGTGAGTGTTGGCTTTGATAATGAAATTGGTTTTATGCTGACAGACATGATGATGATATTATGCTTCATTGGTCCGTGTTTATGAAACGCATGAATTTAGCAGAAGTTCTGATGTCTGTACCTTAAACTTGAAGTGATACTTCTGCTTATGAAGTATTCTAACATTAGGTTCCTTGTTTTTTTTTTTTTTTATAGTAAAAAGATTCATCGCAGAGTTTTGAAGAAGAACCCACTGAAGAACCTACGTGTTATGCTGAAACTGAATCCATATGCTAAGACAGTCAGGCGCAATGCAATCCTGCGCAGGATTCCAAAACCCAAACCCAACCCAAACGTATGTCAGTTTGTTGTTTTTTTTGTTTGTTTGTTTGTTTTTCTGTAGAAGTAAAATGCTGTTTGGGGTTCACTGATCACTTTTATGTAGAGTTGGATTACTGCAAATGCTGTGTGTAATGAGCTGTGGTTTCTTTCGCTGTGTGCATGAAAACCAGACAGCATTTCCATTTTGGTGAATGTGCTACCCATATAGCTTTTTGCCTGCCACCACCTTCTATCATTGGGCATTTCAGGACTCTCCTGAGGGCTGTCGCATAAGGGGTGGAGGACATTGGGCCGTTCCTTGCGCTAGAGTGTGCACGACCCTGAGTTGTGCAATGCTCCCTCCTTCTAATGACCTAGACCTTGCACTACCACCTGACCTCCAAAGGGTGGCAGTCATTCAGAGCAGCCATCTGGCGGTCAGTCCTTTCCCCTTCCCAGCTGACCCCCAGCAACCTGCGCTTATCACCAAACACTGATCAGTGTGGTAGGAGGCAAGGCACCAGTGCCTCAGCCCTCCACACCACTGGACTGGTTATGCTTTGCTCTCACAATATATTCCCTCAGTCTTCTAAAATCCTTTCAGCACGTTCTGATACACAATGTCCTGTGTGTGTGTGTGTGTGTGTGTGTTTTTTTTTGTAGGAGTTTGATAAACATGCTTGGATGTCTAATTTGTTGAAATGAGCCAGCTACTCTGTTTGTTTGTGGTAATATCAGCTCCACCATTAACACAGTTTGGTTCTTCGGAGCTGATGTGATAAATTCTTACGGTGAGGGAGGGAGCTATGGGGACAGGCATTCCATTTCAGTGGTGCTTTCCTCCTGTGCCCAGGCTTAAAGAATTCTGTAGCAGTTGTGCTTTATGAACCAGAGTGGCGATCCTGTGTACAAAGTTTGGCAGGCATTGGGTTGACAGTGATTAGCTTGGATCAGCCAATTTAGAGGAAAAACAGATGTGGGCTGCTCCTTGTTGGCACCTCACCCACAGGGTTCAACCCAAGTGGTGGATAACCGGTAAGTCTGTGAGAAGGTCGGATGAGACTGGAGTGCTGTCAGTCGGACATGGAAGGTGAGACGTGTATATTCAGAAAGGTGGGTGGACTGACTGTGGCAACAGTGTGGTATACATGTCTGCATCAGACTTCAACGTGCCCCTTCTTCGGAGGTCCGATCACAAAAAGATCTGGTATGGTGGCTTTGATGGCTGAACATGGGGGTGTATAGCTAATATACTGGGGTCTAAATTCAGGAAATGAACCTGGCTGTATAAATTGCCTTTTGTGCAAACTGTATCTGTACAATCCCAGAGAGGGCTGGGTGTTGCAGCCATTTGGTGCACACAGTGATTCAAAACAGCCCAGAGGTGCAGTAGAGTTGACTTAAGGAAGTATCTGGCCAATCCAAGGTAAGTGTGATTGTTGAGGCTGGCCTCCTGTTACCATGATCTCCTAATGAATCGCCATTTTGGATGCTCCATACTCGAGTAGGAAGGAGGATTTGGCCCCAGAGCAGTTGCTCAAAACTGTAAGGGGAGTATTAGAGATGTGGATGTGCATTTGGCTGTGTCTATTATGCAAAAACAAAACTATACAAGCACAAACCTCCCCTGATGTAGTAGAATCTATGTATTGGCTATATGGGGCACACTTAAGAATATGGGTGAGAGGAGTGTGTACTTGCAATACACCTTACTAACTTCAGCAGCATCATAGTTTCTATTTAAGTTGTCCCATCTCTTTTTGTTACAGCCCAAACCCAAGGAGGACAAGGCTCCGAAGGCAGCACCAAAGAAGGCTCAAAAAAAGAAGGCTGCAGCATAAATCCTGAAGCATAAATTGTCTGCCATCTCACTCAAAGGAAATGCCATGTGGATTAACTTCAAATAAAAACTATTCCAAAAAAAAAAAAACAGACCAAGTGTAGATTATTGAAAGGAACACAAAACAAGTTTATTGACGACCTTCGTCCTCATGGAAAGTCTGTCAGCAGTGATTTTAAGGGGAACACTATGCTCCTCACAAGGAAAGCATCAGTCCCAAGTAGCATACATTACAGTGAGAGTAAAATTTCATCAATACTTGTTTAAAGATCACCTTTCCCAGTCCTTTTGACATTCGTGCATAAATTTCCCCTTCATGCATTGATTCTTGTTTTGTATTTCTGTAATGCCCTCTGCATTTAGTTTTTGCATTCTGAACTGCTGAAAACTGCATGGTGTACCAGAGCTTCTACAATCTACACCAAACCTGGTGTTGCTGTAGGCCTGGGGCTGTGCTGCTGATGTGAGTAGGAGTGAATCACATGGTGCTGTACAATGACATTGCAGCAGTTTTGCTTGGGAAAACGTCCTTAACTTGGTGTACACACTATGTGCAGCATTGTTCCCTCTTCCCCAGGACACCCTGTTGTCAGTGTGTGTGTGTGTGTGTGTGTGTGTGTGTGTGTGTGTGTGTGTGTGTGTGTGTGTGTGTGTCATTTTTATAAAGATTTATTTCGTGCCTCAGTAACGGAGCACGGGGAATGAGTTGCTGTCAGCCAATACTGCTCACTTTGTTTTTTTTTTTTTTTCATCTGTGTTTGTGCCTTTGTAACCTGTTCTCAGTGATGCCTTCTTGTCAGTTTGAGAGTTGTGCCTTATTAAATGCATTTCTTTTTGTAATGAAAAGCCCTTCGGTCATCATGACTGAAATTCGCTGTCTGCTCCTCCACCCCGTGCCGCCCCGATATCTGTAATAGAAAAAAAAAATATATATTCATTATATACAATGATGAATAAATCGGATAGCTCAACTGAGCTCATTTTCAGTGAGGTCCTATTTTACAAATGTGCAAATATTCAAAATACAGATGGGAATAAAATACAATCATGAGAATCGGTACAAATTCTACAAGGAGTCGCTGCATGCACACAGTCTACTTATACAATTAACTACAACATTCTAACCCATACATACATTTACACCTACAAATCCCTAAGTTTTTCTTATATTCATATTACTGTTGGAGTAGAGTACGCTGGTAAGAGCCTTTGAGCCATCGTGGGCTTTTAAACTTAATGTGCCCGGCCCTTCTAGTCTCTGATAGGCTGATTCTGTCTGGCTCGCCGCTGAGACCCATTTGCCGACATGGGATAAACTGTTCCTCCAGACCAAGCAGTAAGTTGAAAAAGCACGAGCACTCAGGTGACGAGCTGCAGAGTAGAATACAATCTTGCCCCAAACTTTCTGCAGATGGTATGTGCAGGAACGCTGGTAACATTAGAATGGCACCACAGGATGCAAACTCTGATTTGGGTGGCATGTAAAACAAACATGATGATTAAATGTCATGCTTCCTTAGGTCCACTGTAGATGGAGTCCCGGTTTCATTTTTCGAACAGCTATTTCTTTAGGAAATAGCCCTCCATTTTAAAAAAACATGTCTGTAGTGGACATAAGGAAACCTAGGACATTTTAAGACCATGTTTGTTTTACATGCCACCAAAATCATCTGCTGGTGGTGGTAACTAGCATACCATAGAAATGTCCTTTGACAGCAGATAAGGACTGCTTGGCCCACCTAGTCTGCCCATTTCCCTACCTACAGGATAAGCTGCAGATCCTAGTTAAAAACAACCTATTTCTTCCTACCCCCTACAAAAATTGCTTTATGTCTGTCCCATTCATTCTTGAATTATCCCACGGTTTTAGACCCAACGACCTCAGGAAGGTTGTTCCATGCGTCCACCACCCACTACCAGGCAGCAATCTGTGTGCTTATGAATTATATAAACTTTAGTTCTGCTGTAGCTATAAAAATTGTGTATCTCTGGCATATTAAGATCTGTGTTGACTAATGTGTTCCTCTGTCTCTTGCTGCTTTCTAATTGTATGATGTATATGTGACTGCCTTTTCTCTCTATTTAACCCCGAGGTGCCCCTGAAAAAGGAACCATCTGGTCTCAGTAGACGTACCTGGTTACCAAAATTAAATAAAAAATAATCTGAATTTGTCGTCCCGCAGTGCCAGCAAATTTCGGTTGGGGTGACCGAAAAGCTTTCTGTTAACAAAAGAAATGTATTTAATAAGGCACAATTCTCAAACTGACAAGGAAGCATTACTGAGTACAGATTACAAGGCACTAATATAGATGAAAAAACTGACGTTTGTCTCGGCTGACGGCAACACGCTCTCATTCCCTGTGCTTTGCTGCTGAGGCACGAAATAAATCCATTTTGTAAAATGACATACACAAGGCATTACTGAACTACTGGAGTTGGCATATTGCATTGGTAATAGGGCATCATGGAGAAGGGGGAACAATGCTGAACATAGTATGTACACCAGTTTCCTTAGTGGAACCCACTGCAACTTAATTGTACAGCACAGTGTGATTCACTCCTACTTCATATAATGCAGCAAAGGCAAGTGCAGCAGGACTAAAGTGTGGCTGGCAGTATAGTCTAGAGGAACGAGCTTGGTACATCCAGCAGACCACACCAGAGTTTGATTCTCTCAGCCTCCACTTGCATACTGTGTGACTCTGAGCAAATCACTTAACTGCCCAGTGCTCCCAGGTTGCCCCTGAAAACAGACACTTGTGCCTAGTGGGCCTTACCCGGTTACCAAAGACTAAAAAAAAAAAAAAAAGCTAATTAAAATATGGAAAGAGTAAACTTTTGACAAAAATAAGAGATGCATTACTGCATAACTTTTGAAATCCAATCTGGTTGACCCTGCAACCACCCCACCCCGATGGCTGGCTGTTATGCTGTCATGGTCCCCGCAGCCAGGCTACGCTGCAAGGGATGTGTGCATATTATAAATGTCTTGTGCATCGCATTGCTGCCCTTTCTTTGGCTGATTGGTACCTGAACTGCAAGAGTGCTTATGCGCTGTAGGAAGATGACAGTATGCCTACAGGCGTATAAATGTCCTCCGTGGCTTAAGGGGGTTGTAACATCAACCAGACAATTGAGTAGACATAAAATTTTATTCTCATTTAAGGCTGTGCAAAAAAAAAAAAAATCTCCATTAGTCGAAATGCACTTTGAGAGCTCCCGCAGGAATTCTGACTTGTAATAGTGAAATGAATGTGTGAACCAGCTTTGGGGAGGGGGATCCAGAGAGCTGGTCAGTCAGTGACCAGTTGTGTGAAATTTCTTTTCATAGTTTTAATACATTAATGCGCAATTCATACCTATACCGTATTTTGATAATTTTGCAGTTCATCCCTTAATGTCCCAAGTTGTTAGTCATTTTTATGAAGACTTACATAATTTCCTTTTCTAGTGGGTGTATATAATTTTGAGCTAATATTTTCCCCTTGCCTTTTCTTCGTATTATTACCTTTTCTCTTTTTTTCCTCTTGCTCTCACTAGAATGCCACCTTTTTAATTTAGGTTATGGGTTGTTCTTTCAGAGATTGTAGCTGTGATGGTCATAAAACTCCAGAAGGCAATGGTCCTGGTGGGATCCAAATTGATGTTGAAGGGAAGTAGATATCTTTAGATGGCAAGAGAGTTTATTGGGCGCAAGCCTTAACAGGGTCCCCGACCATGGAGCCTGTCACACGAATGATTAGTAGTGAAAAACCTATTGCAGGGAGTACTGTGTGATCGTGATGGTAAAACAAAATATGTAGTGATGGATCCATTGCTAAGGATGTTATTTAGAACCGTAGCTTAGAGTCCACGCCTGAGAACTGTGTCCCTAGGGAGATTTGGATCAGGAAATGGAGGAGCATAAGCCATGCAGAGTCCAAAATTACAGCTTTTGGCTTTCAGCTATAATAGTAAAAGCTCTTTAATGAGATACTAGCTATGCATAGTAAGTATTATAAAATAACTGAATAGTGAACCAATAGTTAAGTACATTTTAGTAAAGCAAACTTGAGATGATTTGGACTTAAAATAGAAAAATTGGGAGCAACCCAGGTGGGATGCAGACACCCAAGGAAAGCAGTATATCTTAGGAGTTCTAAATTCACATTTAATGAACTGGGCATAGTATTTTATGAGAACCCAAACACGAATGAAAAGTGTTAAACAGTAATCTAAAAGCTTCATAGCTACATGCCACGCTATATTGATGTCCAAGTTGATTTGTGCAGCACAGAAAAGATCAAACTTATATAAACTTTGACTGGCTAGGAAGGAAATAGTTATTTAAAGGCTGTAGTGCTACTCGATAAACCCTTCGGACACCGAACGGCCACTAACCGAAATAATAAGTGACTTGGTGTTCTGATGAGGGAAAAAAAAGGGGGGGGGTGAGGAAGGGGAAGCGTGAGAACAAAAGACAAGGAACTAGCTCAACCAAAACCAATCATCTAGAAAAGGAAATTAGGAAATCATAAAATTTCAGTCATTTTCATAATAAGGATAACTAACGTGGGCGGCTAAGGGATGGACTACAGGAGGATCAAACTAGAGGTATGAATTGCAGATTAATGTTACACTGCAAAAAGAAATTCCACAGAACTGATCACTGAACTGCAGAATAAACATGTATTGTGGATTGGTGTATTAAACTGCAAATTAAAATTCCTCCAAACTCGCTTGCAGTTTGTGTATTATTCAGCCAGAAAAGTTTGCAGAAGAGTGAATTTGCCAAACACATTTAGAAGGTTCTGATTTTTGCCAAGGTTGGAATTTTGAAAATTAAATTTCCACAAATTCAGAACTTGCAGATTTCCACCCAGCTCTACTTGCATTGTGACTGGGACCTGTATATCCTGATGCTTCCCTGTTGGGGAGCTGGGAGTTCCCCATTAAGAATGTTAAGCTTGTTGCATCACTGGGAAGTTAGTCCCATGATGTTCCATTTTTAGATCCCAGCCATTTGGATCTCCTAAGGGTGTTTTGGTTTCTCAAGGTTACAGCATTACGAATGTTGCAGTGCAGTATTTTTATCGGTGATTTGGAGTCTGGTCTCATGTTAAGATAAATCTACTATGCAAGTATTTATTTATGACTTTGGTAACCGGGTAAGTACACTAATCGCATGGACCATTTTCAGGCATGACCTGGACCAAGACAGTGGCACGGGAGCAACAAAGGCACAAATTGGGCCATGTTGCAAATGAAATTCAGTGTGGATATGTGAGGTTCTTCACATTAACTCAAAATTCAGGACAGAGGTACAATTTTAAAATGGGAGCTAGCTAATGTCTCATGAAAAGAGACTGGGTATAAAACTCTAACCAGCGAGTCAGTACTAAAAAAAAAAAAAAAAAAAAATTTTGGCACCAGCAGGAAACTGGTAGAACTCGCCTATGTGCCCACCTTTTTCACCTTGGATGGCTCCCCACTTGAAGTGGTTCTTTTCTTCAGGTACCTTGGTGTGTGGCTTGACTTCTCTGTCCACGTAGATGCCAAGCAGTCATTGTACAGGAATAGATTATTTCCCTACAGGTTTGCCAAGAGCTTGTCACCAGAATGGTCATCCCTGTCTTTGTCTATATAGACATGGTCTGTGGGTCTGTCCCCTCCACCTCACTGGATAGACTTGTAGGACAGGCCAGTCTTTGAAATGTTCTAACCAAATGGCAAACGACAACCCAGGAACAGATGTTACAGCAACTAGTAGGTTTATTACTGCCACGTAAGACATGCAGTTTACCCAAAGGTGAACTCTGAAGACCCTTTTTTTACACGAGAGAACAGTGAGATTGGGGGGGGACATTTGCACAGTATTATATATGGGAGATAAGACGTTGGTAAACCTAATATTGTTATGGCTGTATTGTAGGATACCAGGCAGGGTGGCAAGCCAACCAACTGGATTCCTTCTAACTCCTGTCACTTTGCAGCCAACTCTCCCTCTCTCAACTCGTCACTGCTCACTTTACTCATCTCTGTCCATTCTTCTCCTTCCATCCTGTCACCAGATGCACCATCTCATTTATCTAAATACAGATTTTAGGTAACATGGATATGATCTAGCCACACTGTCTGGCATTGTCCTTTTTCCCCTTTAAATCTTGCTGGAAGCCTTCAAGCTGGCTCCTCCGTCCCACCCACCCGGGTGATATAACCGCCCCATGATGCCAGATCTTCCTTTCCACTGGAAGATGCAGGTTCCCTCCTTGCTGCTCCCATGTTGAGTAGGCCCTGGTGCTCCTCTTCGGATTTACTTCCAAAACTTGAACTCATGAGTTTCATCTTCAGCTCTATCTTCGATTGTGATGGAGGACCAGTCCTTGGCTGGATTTCACCAGTGCCCATGTGGGCAGATGTCTTGAACCAACCCACATGCATTTACTGCCTGGGACATGTGCACAATCCCCAGGCTTGCGAGATGTGCCGGTTTCACGCGTCTCTTGTCCAGGACCAGCTTGCTCACCTGAAGTTGGGCCACCCGGAAAAACATCCACCAGCCAAATCTAAGGACGCCTGTATGGTGATCGCTGTGGGTGCTGCACAGTTCTCCTTGGCTTCGGCCTTTGTTCCACCCAAGCTGGGCTCCACTTATTCGAGCTCCTTCAAAGAGCTGTGCCTGTCTCTAACTAAGGGAGTGAGCCCTTTGGGTTCACGCAGCTCTAGGTCTCGCAAAAAAGAGTCCAAGAAAGAAAAGACTCGCCATCAATGTTCTTGGGATCGAGAATGTTCTCTGTCTTGGGACTTTCTGCTTTTAACCACGGTTGAAACTGCGGCTTTGGCCACTGGCTTGTTACGGTGCCCCAGTCAGGTCAGCCGGCTAAGACACCAGCGGACAATGTGGCAGAGATTTTTCTCGAGCCTGTCAACCAGTTATCGTCTAAAGAGACCAACAAATCCTTGTTCGGGCTTCAATCCTGCTGATGACCACTGAAGAGTCTGCCCAGCACACTGAGCCGGACCCTCCGGTCACCAGCCTAGACCAGAAAGAGCCGCAGCACTCCTGGCTCCCTCTGAGATGCCCCATCTGCATCTCCGGTGGCCAAGGTCTAGGTCATCCTCTGGGTGGAGCAGGTCCTGGTGGCATGAGCGGTCTCTCTTGACACCATGGGAAGCGGTGCCACTGCCGCTACTCTGAGGAGAGGTTTCGGCGCAGTCCGCATTGCTACGAAGATGTGATGTGGCAACAGTTGGTGTTTGGTCCAAAGCCAACCCCGGCTCCCACACCAGCCATCACTTGGCTGTCGTCTGATAGGCCAACATTGATTCCCCCAGTGGGGCCGGCCGACACTGCTGCTCTTCCCGAGGAGCCGGTTTAGACCATTTGGGTTTGGTTGAAGTTGGCCTCTCCACCGATCATGGTGGAGCCGTTGCCCCACCAGCCACAGATCAGCGCACTGTCCAAGGAGTCTACACCGGCTCAGGGTCTTCCCCATCGGCTGTCTCTCTCATGCCTGACGGCTAGCGGCAGATCCGGAGTGACTTGGGTGGTAGGCTACTTCTAGTCATAGTCCGAGGATTCCTCACTGCACTCCTATCCAGCCGACATGGAGTTGGTGGGGGACCTCTCGACTGAGGAAGGACCCATGTCCTTTATGGGCATTTTTCATCTCCTCTCTGTCTACGGGGATGAAATTGGAGCCTGTTCAGAAGCTGGCTTGCTATCCTCTCAGATTCTGGGAAAAGGGATTCTCCGGAGGCTTTTCCAGTGATGGAGGCCGTAGTCCCCGTCCTGGAGCTCTGGCAACACCCCACCTCTTGCCCTGTGCCCTTAGTCCGGATGGCCCACAAGTATGTGGTGCCCACCAGTAACCCTCTCAGGTTTCACGGAGCACCCTTTGGCCGAAGGGTTGGTGACGGACTGTTGTGGCGCATGGGCAATTGAGGGGATGTCGAGAGACTGCCCTGGGCGAGTCCAAGAAACTGGACCCACTCGGCCAAAAAGGTCTAAGCTGCCTCCGCCAAGTGAGCTCGGCCGACGTGATGGTACACTTCTCATGCTCTTTTCTGGGCGCTCTGGAAGAGGTGATTATTCATCTTCCTGTGGACCTCCAGACTGGCCAAGCAGCAACTTCAGACTGCTCTGGACATTGAGGATTCCTGTACCTGCTCGGTGGCAGTCGCCATGCTCCTTAGGGCTTGGCTGAAGTTCTCGACCTTTATGGCAGACATGTGGCACAGTAGAAACCTAGAAGTTGATGGCGGATAAAGACTGCAAGGCCCATCCAGTCTGCCCATTTTTCTACCTTGTGAATGTGCCGTAGGTCTGTACTCTGTCAGTCGCCTATCTGTTCATACTCATCTGTATTGCTCCCTTAATCCTGTTTGAAGCCCTGCAATGTATTCATATCCACCACTTCCTGAGATACTTCCTGAGATGGGCCATTCCATGCATCCACCACCCTTTCTGTGAAAAAAGAACTTCCTCATGTTACCCCTTAATCAGCCTCCCTCCAATCTCATGCTGAGTCCTCTTGTCCCGCTATTTATTTTATATTGAAACATGTTACACTCTCACCTTGTTAATGCTGTTAAGATGTTTCGATCATATCATATCTCTCTACCTCCTTTGTTGTACAGTATACATATGGAATTCCATTAATCTTTCCTCATATGTTTTCTGATGCAGTCCCTGCACCATTTTGGTTGTCCTATAATGTCCTTGTGCAGGTGTGGCCTCCAGTACTGCATGCAGTACTCCAGATGGGGCCTAACCAGTGTCTTGTAAAGAGGGATTATTGCCTTCCTCTTACAACTTGCGATACCCCTACTAATACACCCCAACATCCCTCTAGCTTTACCTGCTGTTTCAGTCATCTGCTTGGATGATTTCAGGTCATCTGATGATGCCTACATCTTTTTCTTCCCTTGTGATTGCCAGCAACTCCCTTCCCAACCAATAGGTGGCTTCAGGGTTTCTCTTCCCTATGTGCATGATCTTGCACTTCTTTGCATTTAAACCCCAGTTGCCATTCTTCTGACCATTTTGCTAGTTTTTCCAGCTCTTCTCATTTTGCCCACCCTATGTGGATCATCTACTCTGTTGCAGATATTGAGTGTCCTCTGCAAACAGACAAACCTTACCTTCCAGGCCATCTGCAATGTCACTAAGGAAGATATTGAAGTGGACTGATCCCTGAGGTACTGGTGGATGTCCCTCTTTTTTGGGCACCAACCTGTTTGGGCCTGGTGTGGAGGGTCATCTCCAACGTATTTAAGTCCAGTGCCACCTTGGACTCTGATGTCCACCAAGAAGGATCCCAAGGGCTCCAAGCAGCAGAAGCGTAAGCCCTTTTGACTTTCCCCTCCTGTGGCAAAACGAGTCCAGCATCAGTCTGGCCAGCAGGCTGTCTTGGTAACCAAGGCCCAAATCTGTGGCCTTTGAGGTCCAAAAGCCCGGAGGGAAGAGATCCACTGGTTCCTCAGTCGGATCCTCCTCCAAGCCTGCTCAGTGAGGGGATGGGGGTTGTCACCCTCATGCCCGCCATGCCTCCCCGGGTCCTGTGGGGGGCCGACTCCACCACTTTCTTTCCACCTGGTCCACTCACCACAGACAGGTGGGTTTTGGGAGTGATCAGTCAGTGTCTGCCTCTAGAGTTCAAGCAGTACCCTCCCAGCTGAGCGCCACGGGAGGACTAGAGTGGCTTTGCGACGACATAGCCGAACTCCTCCACGAGGAGGGTTGTGGTCAAAGTTGCGGATCCTCTGGAACACCCAGGGTTTCTCTGCAGGTACTTCCTGGTACCAAAGAGGACAGGGGGCTGGCGCCTTATTCTAGACTTGCACGACCTGAACAAATTCCTCAGGTCCACACTTTCTGGATGGTAGCTGTGTCCCAGATCATACTATCTCTGGAGCAAAACGTGGTTTTGCTCCCTGAATCTTCAAGATGCGTTCTTTCCCGTCCCGATCCGCCATCCCACCGAAGGTTCTTCCGTTTTCAAGCCAAAGGAGCCCTTTAAGAGTTCCAAGCCATGCCTTTCTGCCCCCAGGGTCTTCACAAAATGCATAGCCGAGGTGGCAGCTTACCTAAGGGGTCCTGGGTGTTCTCCTACCTGGATGATTGGCTGATGGGTTCCTCCAAACAGGAGGTGGAGCAATGCAGGGACCTGGCCCTCCAGACCTGCATCAGCCTTGGCCTCCTAGTCAACGAGGCCAAGTCTGAACTCATGCCCTTGCAGGTGATCAGCTTTATCGGGACAGAGCTTGGCTCCCGGTGAACAGGGCATCGGTTCTTTTTCTTCCTTTGCCCAGTTGGGCACATGTGCCCTACCTGGGACTTACTGCACCTTCTGGATTACATGGTGGCCTGCACCCGTGTAGTCCAACGGGCCCGTGGGCATTTGCGCTCCCTGCAGTGGGAGCTGGCCAGCCAGTGGTCTCAGCACAAAGGTCACTTCAACCAGCTGGTCACTGTTCCCCAGAGGATGTTGGATGCCCTCCAGTGGTGGTTAGTCCCAGAGCATCTGCAGGAAGTACACCCCGAGCCAACAGTCATCTGACAACCGATGCATCCCTCACGGGCTGAGGTGCCCATCTGGGGGAACACACAAGTCTATGGGCTCTAGACACCCCCGTAGTCCCAATGTCACAGCACCCTGCTAGAGCTCGGAGCAGTCCAGCTGATGCTAACTACCCTCGTTCAGTTTGTTCGGGTCAAGTGATCCAAGTCTAGACGGACAACACCGTGACCAAGTACTACCTCAACAAACAAGGCGGAACGCACTCCCTGCTCCTGTGCAGGGAAGTCTCCGCATTTGAACTCGTGTGCAGCCTGGAGGCGGATCTGCTAGCCATCCGTGTGGCAGGAACTTCCAGTCAGCTGGCAGACTCCCTCAGCCAGGTGGGCAAGGCGTCTCACGAGTGGTCTGTCTTTCTGGAAGTAGTTCAGTCTGTTCTCCCAATGGGGCATCCCTCAGGTGGACCTGTTCATCTGCAGGGAGAATGCGAAACTGAACCTATATTGTGCCCGCCCCCCCCTCAGCAGGGAATGCTGCCGGGGGATGCCTTCTTGAGGCCTTTGACCCCAGGCCTCTTCTGTGCCTTCCCTTGATCCATAAGGTGCTGCTGAAGGTCAGGAGAGACAAGCCATACGTGATCCTGGTGGCTCCAGACTGGCCCTGCCAGGTTTGGTACCCTGATCTCCTCAGCAACTGGCTCCTATGATGTCTTCCCATACACCCGGACTTGGTTTCAGTCAGTCAGGGGAAGGTACTTAAGTCCCTGCACATGACAGCCTGGTTCCTGAGCAACTAGAGTTCCAGACTTTGGGTGTCTCCGAAGATGGCCTTACTGTCGTGGAGGCATCTAGAAAGGAATCTACCAGAAAATGCTATGATTTTCAAATGGAAGCAATTCTCCATTTTGTGTCAGGCCAAGGGATTGTAACCTTCGACCTGGCCAGTGGCTAGCATTTTGGACTACCTGTGGGGTCTCTCTCAAGGGGGACTTTGGTCAATGACCCTTAAGGTGCACCTGGCAGCCATCTTTGCTTACTAGGCTGGTCAGCAGTCTGTGGCACAGGAGAAAGTGGTCTGGCGCTTTTTCAAAGGCCTAGATAACATTTCCCCTCCAGTGTGTGAACCACCACCACCGTAGGACTTGTTGCTGATTTTGGCAAAACTAATGGGCAAGCTATTCGATACGATACACAGGTGTGGCGTGTCTCATCTGTCATGGAAGACCGCCTTCCTGGTGCCAATCACATCCACTGGAAGGATCAGTGCTCTCTGTGGAGTCTCCCTACCTGGTCTTCCACAGGGACAAGGTTGTCCTGCCCCCAACCCGAAGAGTGTGTCGGGTTTGTGATGACTCCTCTGGTGTTCTACCTGAATCACACCTCTGAGGCCGAACGCAGGCTCCATACTTTGGACCTGAGGAGAGTGCTCGCTCACTACAAAGAGTGCATGACCGGAGTTTGGGGGAGAGGTTCACCAACTGTTTTTCACCTACGTTTCAGCCAAGTGGACGATTAGTAGGTGAATCACTTCCTGCATTGAACTCTGCTGTAGGTTGGCGGGTAGGGAGACTCCTGGAGAGCTCGGGGCTCATACCAATATGTCAGTGGCTGCTTCTAGGAACGTCCATCTGCAGGGCTGCTACCTGGAAGTTGGCACCTTTATTTCCCATTACTACATTGACTTGGTCACGCTGGGATGCTAGTTTTGGGGCCTCAGTTCTCCAAACCTTCTTTCATAAGTACAGGGTTTGCGCTTTGCCTGCCTTCTCCCAGGGAACTGCTAGGAGTCTGCCAGACAGTATGGATAGAATACTCATGTCCACGTCCCTAGAAACACAGGCTACTCGCTTGAAACAGTAGTGGTAGATGATGATAATCCACATGCACCTACCTGACCTCCCCAGGCTCAGGTACATAATCTCTGCTTCCAGTGGACAAAGATGTGGTGTCATGGGGGAGCTGAGGTTATACCACCTGGGTGGGTGGGTGGGAGGAGCCAGCTTGAAGATGTCCAGCAGTATTTAAAGGGGAAAGGATAATGCCAGACAGTGTGGATGAACATTATACTAGAACTACTGATCTTACTTCGAGAAACAGCTCTTGCAGCAGGTTACACCATTAAGAATGAAGCCAGCAGGCGCCAGGACCCCACGGAAATTTTCTAGCTAGCAGTATTTAGCGGGGACCGCCTCCACCGTCTGTCCTGCCCCCCCCCCCACAACGTTAGGCGTAGTACATAAGGAGGCGGTCCCCCATAATCCCCAGTTCTTTTCCCACCGTCGACTCGCCAGCATCGGTCTCTACCTAGTGTACGATGACTACCGAACTTTCTGTGAATTTCTTTGCACAACTGATGTCCTCTCCAACTCCATCGCTTGAGGGTCACCTTTCTAAGTGTGCCTGCGGAGAACAGATCCCTTTCAGGATCCTCACTCTTCCTGCGTGCGTTGCCTAGGCCTGGACCACGATACCAAGGCCTGCACCTTTTGCCAGGGATTCAATAGTCGCACCAGGTTCCACCATCAGAAGGCACTACGGGCATATCTCCTCGAAGAGAAATTGAAAAAGATGGACCAAGAACCTTCCTCCAGGGGAGAATCTTCTAAATCCCATAAACACCAGGACAAGCACCGGGAGAAGGTGAGATCTAGGTCCCCAACTCGGGCCTCGGGCTCCCGCAGCTCCGGCTCCAGATCGGACCGCTCTCCCTCCAGGGATCGGTCACAGCCCCCTCCCAGTTAAGGGTCCGAATTTAGACGGCTCTACCTCGCTCCAGGCGATCAAGACATTGAGGCCCTCTGCTTCCTCCACCCCATTCAAGGCCTCTTTGAAGTCTTCTGAGCGCCATAAGTCCTCTTCTTCCACCCGAAGTAGGGACACTGACTCCAGGTCGGTCTCCCAACCGCCCAGAGGTCCTGATCCTGCACCCAGAAAGACCAAGTACATGACGTCCCTGAAAAGGGCATCTGACCCAATGTCTGCTAAACATTCCAAATCAGCCGGGCGTTTGCTGGATCCAAAGGCACCGGCCAGGAGACAGACTTCAGCATTTCCGGAGCGGGAGACCGCCCACCCACCCCACCCCGTTACCGGTGGACGCCAGTCATAGGGAATCGACAGAGGAGGACACTCCACAGCCCAAAGACCAGGCGGGCGACACTGAGGATGCTGGTCTCCCAGGGGAACCCTCCCCGGACCGGGAGACACCCAGGGACCAGATGCCCGACCCCGGCGCCAGGCCCGTTGTCAGGTATGAATATCGAAGAAGTATAGGAACTCTTTACTTTTTGGTGGGACGCCATCAGAAAGGATGTGGTCCCCGTCAAACCTCTTACTCCTTCACCTCCTATGCCCCCTTCTCCACCTAAGGGGCCAGCAGGATGACCACCAACCCCCAAGGAACAGACTCCACCTCCTACGGGCAGATCTAAAGACAGAAGAAGGCCGCCTTCCAGATCTACATCAGGGTCTCCCAGCTCCAGATGACGCCGGAATACTCCTTTGGGGGAGGATTCCAGATCGGACACCTCAGACTACTCCAGATCTCCTTCTCTGCTCAGCATCTCCTCTCCTGACCCACATGACCTCCCCAGGTCTCCACCGGATGATCCTTCGTTCGCTGAGATCATCAGGCACATCTAGGACAACATGGGGTGGGATGCTGATTACCTTGACCCCAAACGACAACACCTTGCCCACTGTCTTCGGCAAAAAGACCCAAAGCCTGTGGTAGTCCCACCCTTGGTGGACACCTTCATGGGGCGTCACCAAGGCTGCGTGGAAGCACCACAGCACCTCCATGTGCCAAAGAAGGCTGACCGCCTGTACAAGGCTGTAGAGAAGACCAGTACTTGGCAAAGCAACCTCTGGCAGACTCCTGGTCATCACGGGCCTCACATGACCGATCTCAAAGGCCCCAGCATATGAGCACTCAGCCACCAGACCAGAATCCAAGCAATTGGATGCCTGGGGGCGCGTGTCTGGCTGCTACATGCGCTATCAGGTCTCTAAACTACCTTACCCATATGGTACAGTTCCAAAACGCCCTGTGGGAACAGGACCAGGACCTGGTCGAAAAGCTTCCCGTTGGCGACCAGAAAGCAGAGCTCCTTAACCTACTCCACACCGGGTCAGATGTGGGGACCCAAGTACTTAGAGCCGCATACGATTCCGCGGACTTTTCTGCCAGAGCTGTAGCTTCAGGCGTTTGTCTCTGGTGACACTCCTGGCTCTGTGTCTCCGGCTTCACCCCGGACGTACAGAAGAATATTCTAGATGTCCCGTACAACGGCGAGGTACTCTTTGGTGAATCCTCGGAGAAGGTCATCAAGCTCCAGGACGCAGGGAAGGCAGTCCGATCTGTACAGGCCATGTACAGATCCAGGCCTAGTTCCTTTTGTAGGAACCAAAGCCGTTTTCGCAGCCGGCAACAAAGGCAGCGGCCATGTTCCGGCCAGCAGCAAAGGGGCACTTTTTTGCATAAGGCCCAGGCCAAGTCATCCACAGGCAGAGGCCAACGTTACACAAAGCCGGCCCAGCCTGCAGGGACCAATGCTGCCACAGCATGACTCCTTCCCAGCCCCCGGCCCTCCTCTGGATCAAAGGACAAGGAAAGTTGGGGGTCGTATCGCTTGCCACTTTTTAGGGTAGCAATCAATCACCACAGACAGGTGGGTTCTCCAGTTGGTCAAGAAAGGCCATTTCATAGAATTTCTACACTACCCACCTACAAGACCTCCCCTGCTCTCCCGTTACTCGGGTCAGCATGCCCTGCTCATACAGCAGGAAGTGCTCGTGCTTCTGGAAGAAGAAGCCATAGAGCACGTACCAAGGAACCAGAGAGGACTAGGATATTATTCTCACTTCTTTCTGGTTCCAAAGAAGACAGGACCTCCGTCCGATACTGGACCTCAGCGTCTCTGTCCTGTACAAACACTTCCACATGGTGACCCTACCAGGTCTGATTCCCATCCTGAAGCAGGGCACTTTTCTAGCATCCCTAGACATGCAGGATGCTTACCTGCATATTCCTATTGCTCAGGCGCAAAGGAGATTCCTGTGCTTCGAGTTTCAGGGTCGCCATTATCAGTTCTGAGCTCTCCCCTTCAGGCTGTCATCGGCACCTCAGGTGTTCACGAAGTGCATGGTGGTCGTAGCCACATTTCTGAGGAGATAGGGCCACTACGTATTCCCCTACCTGGATGATTGGCTTCTCATGACGCCCTCCCGGGAGGCCCTGATGCCTGCCATTCACTGCACACAGTCTCTGTTCGAGACGCTGGGCATTATCAGCAATTACAAGAAGTCAAGCCTGGTTCTGTCCCAGACTGTGCAATTCATAGATGCAGTTCTGGACACTGTCCAAGGGAAAGCTTTCCTTCCCCCGGACAGAGCGGAACACAAGATCCCTAATCAGGGACTTTTCGACGAAGAAGACCGTTCCTGCCAGACTGGTCCTTCACCTGCTCGGTCACATGGCTGCGGCCATTGCAACAGTCCCGCTAGCCCGTCTCCACATGCGGGTAACCCAGTGGATGTCAACGGGTACAATGGGACCAAGGGCAAGACCATCTGCAGCATCCAATCCAGATCATGAAGGCCGTAATTCGAGATTGGCAATGGTGGCTAGATTCAAGGAATCTCTTGGCAGGAGTCCCCTTCTTAGTGCCATCCCCGATTGTGACACTATTCACAGACGCCTCAGGGCTCAGTTGGGGAGCACACCTCGACGGTGTCCGGTCTCAGGGCCTGTGGACAGACCAAGAGTCTCATCTCCACATAAATATCCTGGAAATGAGGGCAGTTCTTTACGCCCTGCAGGCCTTCCAGTCGGAGATCCCACCGGGTGCACTAATGTTACATCACAGCGGAATTGTCTGTTTTTATTATCTCAACAAACAAAGAGGCACCCATTCCTAGCAGCTTTGCAGGGAGACCATGAAAGTATGGGATTGGGTCTTGCAACACGGCACAAACCTTACTGCCGTTCATGTTCTGGGAGTGGACAACGTCGCCGCGAACAGCCTGAGCAGCTCTCAGGCCAGAGTCCTGAATAGGAACTACTTCAGGAGGTAGCAGAGGATCTGTTTAGCAGATGAGGTACTCAGAACTAGACCTTTTAGTCCCATCCAATGCAAAACTGCCCAGTTTTTGCTCACTAGATCCAGGGCCTGGTGTTTTCTGGCGAGATGCATTGTCCCTCTCCTGGGCGGGCAGATTCCTCTATGCTTTTCTCCCTTTCCCGTTGATCCAGAGAGTTCTTCTAAAACTTCGCAGGGAGCAAGCAACGCTTATACTGATCGCACCCTTTTGGCCCAGGCAGATCTGGTTCCCTCTTCTGCATCAGCTATCCCTGGAACCTCCAGTGCCTCACTAATCAGCTCCCATTTGCTGTCTCAGGAGGTGGGTTCTTTGTTCCATCTGGACCTATGTTCCCTGAACCTGCATGCTTGACTCCTAGAGACATAGCCATGATGCGACACGGGGTCTCACAAGAGGTGGCAGACATTCTCATTGCCGCCAGGAAACCGGCGACCTACGCCATGAAGTGGCGCAGGTTTTACTTATGGGTTCAAGCGTGTGGTTTATCGCCTTTGGACTGCCCAGAGAAGCTGGTATTGGACTACCTGCTGTCCCTTTTCCACTCTGGTTTGGCTTATTCTTTGATTAAGGTACACCTCTGTGCCATTTCAGCCTATCATGTCTCTATAGGCCAATGCACTATAGCTCAATTGGACAAGACACATGCCTTCCTGAGGGGTGTCCTTCACCTTAGGCCCCCGATTAAGGATCCGATTCCACCATGGGATCTACCCTTCATCTTGGAGCAGCTTATGCTGCCACCTTTTGAACCAGCCGTGGATTGCAAGCTACGTTTTCCCTCTTGGAAAATGTTATTTTTAGTTGCCGTTACCTCGGCCAGAAGAATTTCTGAACTACACGCACTTATGTGCAAAGAATCTTATTTGGTTTTCCACCAAGACAGGGGTATCCCTAAGGACTAATCCTAAATTTCTGCCTAAGGTGGTCTCAGCACTCACCCTTAATCAGGATATTGATTTACCAGTGTATTTCCCTAAGTATTCTAATCGAGAAGCCCTTCTGCACACTTTAGATGTGCATAGGTGTCTCAGATACTACCTGACCAGAACCAAACACCACCGAAAATCAGACCAGCTTTTTGTCTCCTTTGCCCACAGGATGATGGGGGCTCCTGTTTCAAAACAGTCACTGTCCAGGTGGCTCATCCAGTGTATTACGTTCTGTTACCAGAAGCACAACAAACCCCTACCGGGCACGGTTAAGGGTCATTACACCAGAGGGGTGGCTACCTCATTTGCAGCTTTAAAGAACGTATCCACCTCAGCTATTTGTGTTGCAGCTACTTGGAGCTCCATTCACACTTTCATCAGGCATTACAGTGTGGATATCGCATCGGGGCGAAGAGCAGGTTTTGGTCTAGCAGTCCTTCAGGGACTTCTGTCCTAGGCTCGATGTAATTCAGGAATTTTACCTTTCCTCCTCCTGATGGTGTGTGTGATTTCCATTATTGCTTGGGAATCAGTCCTAATGGTGTAACCTGCTGCAAGAGCTGTTTCTCGAAGCAAGATAGTACAGTTAACGTAAGAACTTACCGTAACAGTAGATCTTCGAGAACAGCTCTTGGCAGCAGGTACTTTCCCTCCCACCATCCCCACTGGAGGTAGGTTATAGTCGCAACATCCTTCTCCTATGATAAGGCATTTACAGCCTCTTTGTTTGCCATTTGATGGTGGATCCTTGGTCTCCTAATGTCATCCAGTGGCCGGAAGTCTCCGCGGGAGAACTGGGGATTATGGGGGACTGCCTCCTTATGTACTATGCCTGATGTCGGGGGCAAGACCAATGTCGGAGGCAGTCCCCGCTGAATACTGCTAGCTAGAAAATTTCTGTGGGGTCCTGGCGCCTGCCGGCTTCAGTCCTAATGGTGTAACCTGCTGCAAGAGCTGTTCTAGAAGATCTACTGTTACGGTAAGTTCTTATAACTGTACTGTACAGGTGAGTAACCTGTGTTTATCGCTCCTCTCCATTGTTTCTTCTGCCTCTTGGTCCCTGTGCTCTAGGGACCATCGCAGCTTTGCATTGCCACGTCCCTGTACCTCAGCTGGCCAATCAGCATTCACTTATTACCTCCTTCTCCCTTCATTTCAGTGCCTCTCCTGCCTCCCTTAGACACCAACTCAGACACACTTCCCTGCTCTCCTTCCTCTTAAGTCTCCTTACTCCTGGTGTAATAACTGCCAGCTATATTTGCTGGATAAATTTGCACTTTCCATGGTTATTGTCTGTTATGATTTTAGCACTCGTCTTGTAGTACTGTATTTCTCAACTATTAACTGTTTTATTCTGAAACAAACCCCGATTCATGTGCCTTTGACAGTCACCAATTTTCAAATAAATGAACTTGATGGTAAGCTAAAGCTGTCACTGTAGTAAGTCAAATCCTGGTGTAAACAGTAACAAAGTCAAGAGACCCAGGGTCCATGTCCACCTGTTTGCAGAAATAACATAGTATTGTCTGCCCCTATAGGTAGACGGAAGTGATATGGGTTATGCTCCCGTTGGCTGGGATAGATTGGAAAGTTTGAGTGGAAAGACCTGCCCCCACCCGTTTCAGGAAAACAGAGTTCTCCACTGCCGTTCACTCTTTTTCTAGATGGCAGCTTTCTCTGGCAGAATTGATAACATCCAAATTTTACATTTGAAGTATGTTTAGATAACTTTCCTTGTCTGTGTGCAGAATAAATTTATTGAATGCAATTTGTTAAATTAATGATATCTTGGGTGTATAGGTCGACTATCATTTCGGGACCCCACTCAATGCGCATTGGAGTATATGAGTCTCAGCAGTGTTCTGTGCAACAGGCATATGGAGCTTTATAACCCGAATGGTGCCTTTTTAAATTTTAAGAATTCTGTCCCTGGTATATGGGCCTATGATTTTAAAGATTTGAAATTCAGACATACATAATAGAACGAGTCCTTAACATTTCTGTGTAAAGTAGTTACCAGACTAGAGAAGTGCTGAAGAAGATATGCTTTGAAATGTTATCTACCTATACACCTTAGAAATCATGACCAGTGGCGTTCAATAAATATGTTCTGAATTCTGACAGGGAAATGCTCCTGGCGTCCTTGTTGCTTGTAAGGATAAATGCTGCCCAAGACCACTGACAGCTTTAAACTGATCCTGGGCCCCAGTAGTTTATACTGTGGCTTTGTCTGGCTTCTCAGCAAAGTAAACCAGATCAGAGCCAAAAAGTGCCAATCTAGGCTCCGCAGTGCAATGGCAGGCTCCTATTGCTTATCCTACAACAAGGATTTGTCCGCTAAGCTTAGTGAAGCTCAGTACCTCAACTGCTCCTCCATGGGGACGCTAGGATAGAGGGATCCCCTGAATCAGTACTTTTAGGAACCCATCACAAGACTCTAGACACTTTGAAGGCATATCTCATCTCTCCAGTGTCACCAGATCTCATTTACTCTCCCCACACCTGAGAGTTTGCCTCTGTCAATGCAACTACTCGGTGCAGTGGGACTCTGATGGAATGACCAGCTGTGCCATATGCCAGCAGACAAGTGACAGAGGCACCTCTCCCACCACCAAGGTAGTCTTGTCATGCAACATCCAAGGGAACCCATGAGGCCTAGGGACATCTCTATGGTACCCTTCAGTGAGGAATATGACCTGGATGTAAAAAGTGGAGAGTGGGGTCACTTTGTTCCTCATACGAATAGCAGGAGGAGAGTGCTTTGTGCAGGAACTTTTCTTGGGAGAAACCTACTATGCTGATGAAGCAAACAGGTATTGCATTGGACCTGGATGACAACCCACAACATTCAAGTGAAAAGCGCTTTCTGCATGAGAAGCTGGAAACTATCGCTCGGAATTTGGCACACATGAACGGCAAGGCAACATCCATGCAGCACACAAAGGTCTACAGAATTCCAGACGCAAGGTCGGGGGACCAGAGATAGCGGAGGAAAAAATGGTCCCTCATAAGAGATGAATTTCAGGTAGTCATTAAAGACCTGTCTCTTCAGCAGAAAGGCAAGAAAAATTAGCACAGAAACCCCGTACTGAAGGTAAGAGAGAAAAAGGTTTCTTTTCAAAAAGTACAGGGGGATTAGGACAGAGTGTAGTACCTTGACAGATGGGAAGGGCCAGAACAGAAGCTGAATTGAGAATAGCAGAAAGAAATGAGACAACCTAGTGGCATAATAAAACTGAAAGAAGGGCAGTATTTTTTTAGTCGAGTGGTGGAAATGTGGAACAGACTTCCACCACAGGTGGTTGGTAGTGACAATGTGACTACCTTTAAAAATCACCTAGCTGGATATTGCTCTTCAGTCGATTAATGGTTATTCCCTTTGATTTAAGGGCCTGGGCGTGTCCTGGCTTGTAACAAATCTATGATCCCTATCCACACTTCTGGCAGAATTCCTTTCCCAATAATTGCCTGAAGGTCTTTAAGCTAGCTCCTCCCACGCAGGTGGTATCCTCGGCACCACCCCATGATGCCAGAGCTTCCTTTCCACTAGAAGAAGGTTTCCTCCATAGTGCTTTGTGTAGGCCATATCCTTTTTTTGTAATTTGGTCTTGGAGTTTGCTTCCCAGTTTCACTGCTGTAGCGTGATGGACTCTGCCAATTCCAAGTTTGCGCCTGGTTTCAAACATCCATGCAGTCACAAAATGTCACACACAGACCCTCACACACATGCATATACTGCCTGGGCCAGGGACACAACTCTCAGACTTGTGGCCTGTGCTGCACCTTACACCCCTCCACTCTGGAGGACCGGTACACCCAACTTTTATTTGGTCATCCAGATAAGCGGGACCCTCCCAGACGGTCTCTGCAGATGCAGGGTCTGCCGAACAGTTAGCAGCTTTCAAAATGTCTGCACTGGGCTTTGGTGCCTCCTTCACGGGGCATTCCAGGACTTATGCCAGTCCCTTCCTACCCTTGAGGAGGGCCCTGATCTTCAAAATCTTAGAGAAGAACTCCAAGGAGAAGCCAGAGATGTCCTGCTGCAGGTTGTGGGACCGTAGGCGCTCTCAGCACTTGGGTTCCTGTGCTCCTGCTTTGTCTACTTTCATTGAGTCTGCTTTGCCTGACATTTTTGTCCAGGCTGTTGGCCCCACGGTAGGCCTGTCGGCTGAGCCGTGGACTGACCAGCTGTTGAGATTTTCATCAACCCGTTCAACCTGTTGTCACCAACTGGGGCTGCTTCCCTCTATCCAGTCCTACCTATCCAGTCCCAGGGTGGGTCAGATCAGCTTCCTGAGCAGATCCCTACCCTCGGGACCCCCACCAATCTGAGGACTCAGTCATCCCTTGCCAGTCACTGTCCCCTTTCCCCGGTCTCACTCTTGATACTCAACAAAGTGGTGCAACGGGTATTCCTCCTCCTGTGGGGAGGAGCTCATGTGGCAGCAGCTCCTTTTCAGTGCTGGGCCTAAGCCTGTACTGGCTCCTGCCCTGACGCTCCCATTGCTGCCGCCACCTTGGCTCAAATCTGTTGCAGCTCAGCTGCTTTGGGCCTCTCTGCCTATTCAGGTGGAACCTCCTCAGCTAAAGGAAGGTTCCCCTCCGAAGGACAACAGCATTACTCCTGGGCTTCCTCAACAGCTGTCTGTTGTGATCACTCATGCTGACAAGACCCGCACAGTTAGCAGGGGCTGGGGGGGGGGTTCAGCCGGTCTTCGAATCCTCGAAATCTGAGGTAGTCTCCATGCATTCCTACTCCATTGACCTAGAGACTGGGTAGAATTTGTCGACAGACCATGGACCTACCTGCTTCAGGGCCATGCTCCACCTTATTTCGGAGGCTACCAGGATCCGGTTGAAACCCGTTTAGAAAAGGGCTAAGTATCCCCTTACCAAACTCCTCAACCGAGACAACTCCCCTGGGTTCACCTTCCTGGTGGCTGAAGCCATTCTTGAACCCATGTTGGAGCTCTAGCAACACCCAGCCTCCTGTCCTAAGCCAGTAGCCCATATGACCCACAAGTATGTGGTTCCTACAAGCTCCATTCTCTGGGTTTACAGAACACACTTCGCGCCAAGGATTGGTTGCCGATTTGGTGTTTAGGCGGACTGGCAATATGAGAGACATCAACAAGCCTTCTGACAAAGAATCCAGGAAATTGGATCATGCAGCCAAGAAAGTCTGCAGCTTTATCTCTCGGCCTTAGGTAGGCTAGTTTGGCCTTAATGATGGCCCACTTCGCCCCTGCTTTGTTGGACACCTTTGACCAGGTGCTCCCCCTGCTTCCATCTGACCTTCAGATGATGGTCAAGCAAGTCCAGGAGCAAGGCCACGCTGTGGCTAAACAACAGCTCCATACAGCCATGGACATTGGCAACTGCTGTGCCTGGTCCGTGGCTGCAGCGGTGGCTGTGCACCCCATGGCTAGGCTGAGGATCTCGACCTTCACAGCAGATACCCAGCACAAATTGGTGGATGTCCCCTTCCTGGGCACTGACTTGTTCAGGCCAGGGGTGGATAGTCATCTCGACAGAATTGAAGTCCAGTGCCACAATGGACTCCGTCACCTCCGCCCAAAAGGAGTTTAAGGGACATAAACCTTAGAAGTTGTTCTTTCGGCCCTGCTCTGCCCCCACAACCAAGCCGTCCCAGTCTCCAGCTGGGCAACAGAAGGCATGGGTAGGGATCTCACGGTATACTGGTTTTATGATATACCACAGTATCAGAAGTCACAGTATTGATATTGTGATCAAATAACTAATCTACCCAAACCTGGCCAGTTTAAGCAGTATAGTGCAGTGGCCTAAGGCTCTGAGCTGCAAATCTGGTGACATCCAGCAGACCAGACCTGGGTTTGAATCCCACAGCTTCCACTTGCATACTGTGTGACCCTGAGCAAGTCACTTAACTTCCTTGTGCTCCCAGGTCACACCTGGAAACAAGCTCTGGCTTAGTATGCCTTGCCTGGTTAAACAATTTCCCCTTCCCTTAAGCATACTCTCTGCCAGCATCTCCTCTCAGAAAGCTCCTGTGATTGTTCCACTTAATTCATTATAAGCCTGTCTGTATCTCCATCAACTGTGGAGTGCTTCCCGCTCACCTCCTACCTCAGCCTGACCATCGGTTGATAATCCTGACCAAGCCCATGCCTGCTACCCCCTCTTTAACCCTGGCCCTTTCTCGCTCCCCTCCCCTCTTCCCACACTCCTCCCTCTCTACAACTTGCTTACCCCACCAGCATCTTTGACAAAGCTCCTGGCTGCTACCTCACTTCTTAGTTCTGAAATCCTACTACCCGTGCATCTCCCTGCTATTTCTTTTTCCTTATTTTCTTTTATACTGAAGTAGAACTGATTATTCTGTGATGTATTGTGCACTGTTCACTTTATGTTAGTAACTCAACCTGCTTGTTCCCCATGTCTGTTTGTAACCCTCCCCATTGATAATGGAACCTTTGTAAATAAGCTGTGTTTGTACTCAAAGGTACGTTGTAATCCGAGATTGAATGAATAAATAAATTGTGAGCAATTTGATGCTGTGATGGCCACTATTTACGGTATACCACTGTGGTATTAAGACCTTTTAATTTTTGTGTTTGTATTATCAGGGAAAACTGCCCCTTGCACACCTACTCTCCCTGATGCTTTGTACAAAAATGACTTCTTATGTTATACCATGATATAACGGCTATCGCAATAATTTTATCATGGTTTTTGTATAATGGAAATTCTATCATGGCACCTTTAGGCATGGCATCCCAGACCTAAGTCTGTGGCCTCTGTCATCTGGAAGTCTGGTGGTCGAGGTTCGGCTGGCCCTGCCTCCACTTCCAAGCCTGCCCAGTGACATGTTCAGGTATGTCCCCTTCCTGCCCATCCTGTCTTCCCTGGGTCCTCCCATGGGGGCCGACTCTGCCACTTTCTTTCTGGTCTAGTATTACTATGGGCAGGTGGGTGCTAGAAGTGTTCAGCCATGGCTTGCCTCTGGAGTGCGAGGCTCTCCCGCCAAGCCCCTTGGGAGGATGTGGTGGCCACAGATATGTTGTTCGCCCTTCTGGAAGTCATCACTCAGCTCCTCCAGAAGGAGGTACTTGTTCGTGTCCCTGACCCACCAGCCGATCCAGGGTTTGTCTCCAGATACTTTCTGGTTCCAAAACAGACGGGGGCCTCATGTCCCATCTTAGACCTGCACAACCGGAACAAGTTTCTAAGGTTGCGCACCTTCAGGAACTTTTACCCTCGCAGGTGATTCACTTCATCAAAGCGAAGCTTGACTCTCGAGGAGCCCGGTGGACAGGGCGGAGGATCTTACCTCCTTTGTCTGGTCATTTCAAATTGGGCAGTTGCACCCTGCCAGGGACTTCCTGCACCTCCTGTGCTACATGGTGGCCTCCACCAGCATAGTCCTACGGGCTCCATCCATCTTGGGCCTGTTGGAGATTGCACCCCTGCGGTGGAGGCTAACCCATCAGTAGTTTCCATGTTGGGACCACCTCAACTAAACTGTCACAGTGACCCAGCAGATGTGGGATGTCATCCAGTGGTGGTTGGTCCCGGAACATCTCCAGGAAGGAGTCCCATTTGTCTGGTGCCAATGGTCACTCTTATGACAGACGCCTCCCTGATGGGTTGGGGTGCCCGTGTAGGGGAACAGAGTCCTCAGCCTCTAGTTCCCCGAGGAGTCCCGATGGCACATCAGCCTACTGGAGCTTTGGGTTGTTCATCTGGCCCTGACAGGCTTTGCTCCACATCTCCGAGGTCCGGACATCCAGGTCCAGATGGATGACATGACTACCATGCACTACTTCAACAAGCAGGGTGGAAAACATTCCCTTCCTCTGTGCCGGGAAGCTCTCCGCATCTGGACTCTTGTGCTCAGGCTTAAGGCAGACTCGTGTGTGGCGTGTCCAGTCAGTTGGTGGATGCCCTCAACCGAGTGGGTGAGGCATCTCACGGGTGGTCCCTTCATCAGAAGGTAGTAGACTGACTTCTCCCAGTGGGGCACCCCTCAGGTGGATCTGTTTGCCTCCTGGGAGAACGCCAAGCTGAGGCTGTTTTGTGCCTGCCCCCCTCAGTGGGGTACGCTGCAGGGGGATGGCATTGTGAGGCCCTGGACCCTGGGCCTCCTTTTCCTCTGATCCACAAGGTGCTGATCAAAGCTCAGTGGGACCAGATATGGATTATCCTGGTGGCTCTGGACTGGCCACACCAGTTCTGTTACCCTGATCTCCTGAGCCTCAGCAGCGGATCTCCATGGCATCTGCCACTTCACCCGGACTGGCTCTTGGGGGAAGGTCCTCCATCTGGACCTTCAGTCCCTGCAGCTGATAGCCTGATTCTTGAGCGGCTAGGGTTCCAGGCTCTGGTTTCTCTGACAAGGTCCTCCATGTAGTTGAGGTCTCTCGGAAGGAACTGACTCATTGGTGCTATGCCTTTAAATGGAAGAGATTCTCCATTTGGTGCTAGGGCAAGGAGCTTGACCCCCTGTCCTCTCCCTTGGCTAGCATCCTTGATTATTTGCGGTCCCTCTCTGTTGGGCCTTCGGTCGACAACCCTCAAGGTGAAGCTGGCAGCCATCTCTGCATACTGGATGCGGGCTGGTATGCCAGTGGTGGTGAAGGAGAAGGTGGTTGGGTGCTTCTTTAAGGGCCTTGATCACATTTCCCCTCTGTGCGTGAACCACCACCACCACCTTGGAACTTATTGCTGGTGTTGGCAGTGCTCATGGGCAAGCCATTCAAACCAGTGCACAGGTGTGAGATGTCACACTTGTCATGGAAGACCTTCTTGGTGGCCATTGCATCTGCCAGAAGGATCAGTGAGCTCCAGGCACTCTTGGTGGAGTCTCCTTATCTGGTCTTTCACAGGGACAAGTTTGTCCTTCACCCCAACCCGAAGTTCCTTCCGAAGGCTGTCTCGGAGTTTCACCTTAACCAGGTGATGAATCTTCTAGCATACTTAAATCACACCTCGGAGGCCAAGCACAATCTCAATACTCTGGACCTGCGGTGTGCACTCTACTACTACAAGGAGCGCACAGCTGGAGTGCAGGAAGAGGTTCACCAGCTGTTTATCATCTACACTGAAGCCACACCTGGCAGACCGGCAGCAGAGTGGGCGATTGGCAGATGAATTGTCTCCTGCATTGATCTCTGCTATAGGTTGGCTGGTAGGGAGCCTCCCGTAGTGCTTGGGGCTCATTCCACCAGACATACCGCTGCCTTAATGGCTGCTTCCAGGGATGTCCCTATCCAGGAAATCAGAAAGGCTGCTACTTGTAAATCGGCAGACACTTTCATTTTCCATTACCAAATCGACCTTCAGTCACACATGCTGGTTTTGGGGCCTCGGTACTCCAATTCTCTGATCCCTAAATAGGGAGTGTGTGCCTTGCCCCCTCCTCCCAGAGAACCACTAGGAGTCTGCCAGGCATGTGGATGACACAATTATTCACCTGTAACCATACTTCTAGGAGTGGTATATGGTGTACATCCACACAACCTACCCGACCTCCACTGGCAAGTGGTACACTGGTCTTGCTTCCAGCGGCTAAGATCTGGCATCACTGTGTGGTGGTCAGGAGGATACCACTCGGCTGGGTGGGAGGAGTTAGCTTGAAGATATTCCGGTGATTCTTAAAGGGGAAAGGAATTCTGCTAGAAATGTGAGTGTACACTATATACCACTCCTAGAACTACAGTTCCGGGTGAGTAACTTGTATTTTTCAGTACATTGGGTGGGGGGTGGCAAGAAAAAGGGATCTTCAAACTGCGTTAAGGGATGGAGTGGGTGGAGGAAAAGCAGAAGTACTGAAGGTATACCTCTGTATTCCGTGGAAGAAAGGACCAATACCATGTGGGGTGCGGCAATTATTGTTGACGTTGTCTTAAAGGGATTTTTAGCCCTGAAGGTGAATAACTCTCCCTAGCCAGATGGAATGCACCTGAGAGAGCTGGCATCAGTACTTTCAGCCACACTGGCCAACCTGTATAACAGCTCCCTCGACTCTGGTGCCCCCCCCCCCCCGAACTGCAGATGATGTGCCTTTACATAAGAGTGTGGCCAGGATCAGCTGGGGAAACTAAAGACCAGTCAGTTTGGCACTGACTGTTGGCAAGCTGATGGAAACCATTCTTAACAAAAAGCTAATGAAGTTTCTAGAGGCTAAGGGCTACAAGATGACAGATGGCATGGGTTTGTAGTAGGGAGATTGCATCAAACAATATTTTTTAACTCAAGTTTATTAACAACAAATGGGTACATACATATTTTATATAAAAGCACCAAGTCCAATCTGTAACAAATTCATCACTTGATTCAATGGCAGTTAATTATACATATTAAAGGTATTTCAGGAGTGCCTTGTCACCTCAGCAAAAACATGGATAGAAAAAAAATACCTTATTTCCCAATATTTTCCCCAGAATGGGGCTTCAACTTCACACCTCTCAGATGGGGTCCGGATCCACAGACCCAGCCCCTATGATGGAGGATAACCATTTTTCAGATTTCCATTGCCTCAGAATCCAGGTTCGGATGTGTGTCCAACCAGACCAGCCATCTTGTCCAACTACGAATGTAGATATGTGTCTGCTGGTTAATTTTAAAGGTTAGCTCTTCCAAGTTGGAAATTTCTTATATAACCTGAATCCAAGACTTAGAAGTAAGTGGCTCGGGTTTCAGCCAGGTGCGGGTAATGGCTTTGTGGGCTGAAGCCACTCGTATGGCCAGAGATACAGGGGTAAGTGGTGTGCATCCTCCTCCCTGCAAACTCTCCAGCACTGGTGGGAGCAAATAGGGTCTCTCTCTTATGGAGAAGTGATGGAGTAAGAAAATAGCGCACCCTCACTCTCCATCCGAACTCCTGCCAGAGTGGAGATCTAATTGTTTTTGAGGTAATGTAGAACGCTTTACCCCAGTCTACCTCTCTCTGTTTGGAGCCTGACTCCCTTTGCCATTTGGATTTAATTTTATCTAAGGGGTCTTTTCGCAGTGCAGCCAGTGATTTATATAATATTGAGATGTGACCCTTCTGCACCAGCCCGTCCATCACCCCTCTCATGCATTCAAGGAAAGGTGCTGCTCGGGCAGGATCTGGGTCTGTCTCCTGACATTTGTGGATGTGTGCCCTGACCTGTAAAAATCTAAAATGGTCAAGGTGTCGGAGGCCGTATGTGTTTTTCAGTGTTTCAAAGTCCAGGACCATGGTCCCCTGCATGAACTGCCCAAGGTGTGTCAAGCCCTGTTTGCCCCAAGCCTAAAAAGTGTGATCTAGACGAGCTGGCACAAAATTCAGGGACCATGGCAAGTCCGTTAAGGGGCCAGATGGATCTCCCAAGCTTATATTTCTGCCATACTGTGTGCGTAGCAGCCAACATGTTGTTGACCACTGTGAGTAAAGGGGGAAGGTCTAATGTAGATCCCCGGGGAGTCACAGCCCTGGCGTCTAGTGGAGGGCCACGCCCATCCTCCTCACCCTGTTCCATTAGTTTCCAGTTTGAGACATAGGTTGGAGTGGACCAATGTAGGGCCATCTTCAACTGTGTCGCCAAGTAGTAGTCCTCCAGGTCGGGGCGGGACCAGCCTCCACTTTTTTTGTGTGTCTGCAGGATGTGTAAATTAATTATCGGTCTCTTATTGTTCCAAATGAACCTTGTGAGCTTCCTGTGCCAGACCTGGAATTGTACTCTGGTTATGAGGAGGGGGAGGCACTGGAACAAATAAAGAAACCTAGGAAGAATATTCATAGAGATTGATTGGATCTTGGCATACATAGGGAGATTTATTAGAGACCACATTTCAAAGTCCTTTGTCATCTGATTTGTGAGGGTTATAATTTACTTTAAACAACTGGGAGAGGTGTTTGGTAATGTAGGTACCCAAATATTTCATTTTATTTGCCGGCCAGTCCAGTGGGAGCATTCCCAAGATTGTACCTGAGGGTGAGTAGTAAAAGCTGAGAACCTCCGTTTTTGTTTTAAGTGTGTAGCCCGCATGTCTCCCAAATTCCTCCAAAACTGACCATACCTTTGGGATGGAATCTTCTGGGCTCGACAGGGATAGCAAGACTTCATCCACGTATAAAGAGATTTTCTGGTCTAACCGTCCCACCTTGATTCCCTTAATCTCCTCTGATTGGCGTATAGCTTCTGCTAGAGGCTCTATGCAAAGGGCAAAGAGGAGAGGGGAAAGGGAGCAGCCCTGTCTAGTACACGTCCTAGCCTGAACCGAGAAGAAACACCACCGTTCACCCTAACATAAGCCTGAGGGCCAGTGTTTAGTGCCTTGATGTTGTCTATGAAGGGCTGCGGGAAGGCCATGGTCTCGAGAACTAGGAACAAAAAGCTCCAAGAAACCTTATCAAAGGCCTTCTCCACATCTAGACTCATTAGGCAGGAAGGCGTGTGACGGCGGTGTATGGTATCTACTATATTTAGGGTTGCTCTGACACTATCTGGGGTCTGTCGACCAGCAACAAATCCCATCTGGTCCAAAGCCACCAAGTCCGGTAGAAGGGCGTTTATTCTAGAGGCTATAATAGAGGTGAACATTTTATAGTCGGAATTAAGTAGGGAAATGGGTCTATATGATTCACATCTAGTGGGATCTTTGTTTTCCTTGGGTATTAGGGAGATGGTCGCATACTGCCAGGAGGGGAGTACCAGGTTCCTGTCCCGCCAGACCTAAGTGAAGACTTTGGACAGGAGGGGAACTGTTTCCCTCCCAAAGGTCTTATAGGATTCAGCACTAAAGCCATCTGGCCCAGGACACTTACCTGTTTTGAGGGTCTTAATGGCTTGAATAATTTCTGACTGTGTAATTTGTTGAATTAGGGACTGACCCTTTGCCAGGGAAAGAACAGGGATGGGAAGGGAGTTCAGGAATTTCAGTTTTTCTTCCCTTGTTTTCTCCCTTTGGGGAGCATACAAATTGGTGTAGTAGGAGACAAAGACCTCTGCGATCTGGGTCTGTTCGTTAACCAAGAGTCCCGAGGTTGGAGATACCACTTTGGTAATTGTGGCCATGGCTGCATATTGCTGGAGACGGAAGGCCAGCAGTCGAGAGCCCCTTGGTCCCCCCCCTTATAATATTTCTGTTTTAAGTAGAAAAGGGCCTTTTCCATTTCGGCTTGCTGCAAATTCCTTAAATTGCTTCTGAATTCCTTAAGTCTCTGGTATGCTCCCATTTAACTTTTCGAGTGTTCTCTAGGACCTTGATTTGTGTAACAAGTTCCTAGTGTCTTTCTGCCGCCAATCTTTTCATGGCAATGGCAATAATTTTACCCAGATTGTAGCCTTTAGGGTATCCCATAACATCTGTGGAGATACATCCCCTGTATTATTTTCCTCTATTACAGTAGCAATGTATTGCTTAAGGTCTTTAACTATGGCCTGAGCTTGTAAGAGGGAGCAATTCAGCCTCCACTGCGTATTTCTCCGTGGTAGACTGAGATCTATTTCTAAAAATATGGGGTTATGGTCTGACAGGAAAGAGGTCCCCATCCACATGGAGGGAAAGTGCGGGAGGTCCTGTGAGAAGGTGAAAAAGGTATCTAGCCTAGAAAATATTCTAAACCTGGGGGAGTAATACAGTACGTGTAATCTTGAACAGGGCTGCTTCAGCTCCCCCACGGTCGGCCAGCACCCAGCCAGCCACCGACCAAGACCAGGACACCCGCCTGCAGCTCCTTGGAAGCTGCCTGCCCTTGAACAGGGCTGCTTCAGCTCCCCCATGGTCGGCCGGCACCCAGCCAGCCACCGTCCAAGACCAGGACACCCGCCTGCAGCTCCTTGGAAGCTGCCCTTGAACAGGGCTGCTTCAGCTCCCCCACAGTCGGCCGGCACCCAGCCAGCCACTGACCAAGACCAGGACACCCGCTTGCAGCTCCTTGGAAGGTACGGGACAGCGCAGCCAATCGGAACACGGGTGCTTCCAGCAAACCCACTCTGATTGGCCAAGTGGCTAGTTTTCCATTAGCAGGTTAAACAGTCCTGCCACTAGAGGGATTCTTGGTCTTCTACCTAAATCACTGTACTCATTCGAGGGCAATATGGCCTGCATTATCATTCTACTTCTTTCCTGGTGCTGCTACAAGGGGTGGTTGTATTTGAGGTTCCCCTAAGCTTCACTCAACAGGCTGACAACTTCCTTAAAACTGCCTGTGCGACAGCTCTGCAGCTGAAAACAGGAAGCCCTCAGTGTCTGCCATCCACCCTTCAGACTCAAGTCAGATAGACGCTGAGCACCCTATTATTACCTACGCTATGCTGTCATACCGATAGAATCCTCTGCAGAGAGCCAGCACGCCTGGGCACCCTTGATTGGTGCGGCACTGCCCTAGGGGGATTGTGATTGGTACGCCCGCTTGCTCTGATTGGGGCACCTTCTCTATAGCCTGTCACAGTGTTCCCTTCTTAATTCTGACTTCTGAGCTCTCTCTGACCTGAAATTTTCTCCCACCCCCACCACCCCCTCTCCCAGGCCTCCTTTAAATACACTCATGATCCGCCTCCTATACCATATTACTGCTTTATTGGCCTAGTTTCAACTGCTGCCAGCCTATGATTGGTATCTGAGTGTGGCCAATAAGACTGCCCTGTGTGAATATCTCTTGAGCCCCGTCACTAACTAAGCTGCTCCTGCTCTCCTTGTTCCCCTTTCTGCTGTATTTTCTCATCTAGGTTTTAAGTGAGTACCTAGGTGGGCAGATTACTTGCCTAGAAAATATTGCACTAATACAAATCATGAGACCACTCAATCTGGGACCATGGCTCTTTTTATTGTGTGTTTATTGCTCCTAATGTGCAGAGTTCTTAGCAATACAGTGCAATTCGAAGTACCTCAATGCAATTCAGTTCTCCAATATACCTTATCAATACCTAATGTTATAACGGTCTACCGTGCAGACACTATGTCATTCTACTCTCCCCTTTTAGCCTATTCCCCCCACTTAGCCTACACCCCCTTGCTACTGTCCTCACCTATGTCTATTCAAGCACTTACATTGATCACGATAAACTGTCATTACAGTGGTGCCGCCTCTTGCGCAGCACGATATGGGTTACTAGAAGAAATAAAAAGCAGTCTCCATTCTTATAAGCCCTTAAAGAAAGTTATACTTCTACTTTTCTCTGCTCAGGAAATGTGGAGCTCAACCCCCCCCAACTTACCTCGCCTATCGATTTTGCTGAGGCCACTGGTCTCAAAGTGATGATGGTCAACATTTTAAGCCTGCCCAAAAAACTTGTACAGCTGCAAGCGTGGGCTGCATACGTTAACCCTGACCTTATCATAATTACTGAGTCGTGGTTAAAAAAGACGAACACTGATCAACAAATATCATTGCAGGGCTACAATTTATTTAGAGCAGATAGAGAGTCTAGAGGCGGGGGTATGGTTATCTACGCCAAATCTAAGTACTCGGTCACCAATATTAGTTGCAAATCTCTAGCCAAGGAATTTGAGTTAGTTTCACTGAGCCTTCATCTCCCCTCCTCGGAATGTATCACTATCCTAGGTGGCTATAGACCCCCGTCTGGTGGTGATGAAGTCCTTAATCTTTTGAAATCCATGTTCGTAGATGCAAAAACTGAAATAATATTTCTAGGAGATCTAAATATGGACTGGCTGTCACCTAAATCACACGGCCTCAAATCTCTTTGTGACGAGCTAGGTCTTGGGCAATTAGTCAGTGAACCCACTAGGAACAACACTCTAAATACTGCCAACAGGTCCATTCTAGATGTGATACTAACCACCCATCCACACAAAATATCTCATTCGGCAGTGTTTCACAATGACATGAGCGATCATGGAATTGTTGCTTGCATAAGATCTCAAATTAAGGCCCGGCCGCAGCCCATCTTTTTTTTTTTTTTTTTTTAACTTTATCCGATTTATTGTAATCCATATTAGTATTACATCCAGTTCCATATCACATCTTAATAAGCTCATCTATACATTACTTGCATTCTATTCTTATTCATTCTTTCCTATATCTTACTCTACTGCTTATTCAAACATTCTAATATTTAACCATTCTCAGTCTCTTATCTTATCAGTCTATAGAGTGGAATTATGGGCCCACATTATCAGTCCTTAGGCCTTTAGTTGGTATGTCCAGTTTGTTATAACGTGGCCCATTGCACTATCCCAGATCTGGTTATACATCTTCTTCATTTCCTCTATCTTGATGTTTCCTTTTCTTTCCTGGGAGTTCTTTTATTACGCATCCTGTCTTTTTCTCTCTACTTTTTATCTATCCTTTTAACCAAACCCTTTGTAACTATATCAACTCATATTTATCTAAGTCAGTGCACTATAACTGATATTTTCGTTCTATCATCAGATTATATTTATATTCAAGTGTGTACTTATGTGTGTCTGCGTGTCTATGTGTGTCCCCATCCCCAATTTTTAAGGAAGACCATCTTTTCTTAGGCACTCTTTGCCTTCCCATTGTCGATTCCTCCTTTTTGGCTTTTACCCCATCTGTTCCCTTCCTGTATGCTGTTTTATCCTTCCTCCTCTTCCCCTCTAGTGTCTGCATCCGTTACCTCTGAACTTCCATCCCGCCCCTCTTTCCAACGATACCAGGGTCCCCAAATTTCTAGAAATCTATCCTTTCTTAGCTGAATAGTGTGTGTTATGTTTTCTAATCTCTCGATTTCCTCCACTTTGGAGGTCCATTGTCGAAAGTTTGGTGGATCTTGTTTTAACCAGTTGATAGTAATACATTTTAGGGCTGCAATCCTCAGTATCTGATATAACTCCACGGTTCTCCTCTTTTGAGAGGATAGGGTTGTCATTCCTAGGACAAGATCCTGAAATGTATAAGGTACATTCAGCCCCCCCATTCAGGTCATAGCTTCTTGGATCTGAGTCCAAAATCCTTGCAGCTTTGCACACCCCCAGAATACATGGTAATGTGTGCTTTGAGGTTCCCCACATTTATGCCAGCAGGCCGATGACGCCTGGGGGTTAAAGTGTTTGGTAATCATGGGGGAGCGAAAGTAACGTGTCAGTATTTTCCAGTTGAATTCACGCCATGTCACTGCTGAGGTTACCTGCCATCCTCTCTGCATACGACGTTCCCAATCTCCCTTATGGATCCTCTCCCCAGATTCTATCTCCCACCTTTTTCTGATCTCTTCTAACACCAGGGTGCCCTTCTCCTCTGTAAGTATTTTATACAGAATAGAGAGGTACAGGAGTTTATCTTTAATTCTCCTAGAATCCCACCAGAATTCTTCAAGGGGTGACAAGGCCCTAGTGATTCTTTGAAGATTTTCCCGTGTTAATAAAGTGCCTAGTTTGAAGGTATCTATAAAAATCTTCTCTACGTAATGCACACCGCTCTTGGAGAGTGGCATACGCAAGGCAGGACCCTCTGTCTATCATTTGTTTAAAGGTTGTTAGACCCTTCTGTTCCCAGAACGCATATCCTTGATCCCACCTTGGGGGAACAAAATTTGTTGTGTGTCTGATTAACGATAGGGGGCCTAAGGTGTTTGGAGTATTTGTTTTTTTCCTAAGTCTGAGAAGGATCCTTAAAGATTGTTTTACCCAAGGATTAGTGATTAACCGCCAGTTATGTGGGTCAATATGACATGTTGGGTATGTCCATATTCTGCTGTTGGGGGTTGATTCATTTTCAATGAGATACCACCCGGACTCAGTACGTTGTTTAGCCCACGTGACTATTTGTGCTCCCTGTGCGGCTAAGTAATAATGATACATATGTGGTAGGCCCAAGCCTCCCATCTCCCTAGACTTCCTCAGGGTACCTAAAGCTATCCGTGGATGTGCCCCTCCCCAGCCGCAGCCCATCTTTATAACAAAAAGATCCTTTCGCAAATTCAGTGCAGTAAACTTCCTATCTGACCTGAGCATGATCAGATGGCAAGATCTCTACCTAGCCAAAGATGTCAACAAGGCAGCTTACATCCTTAATGACAAACTCACTACAATGATAAATAAGCATGCCCGTTTCATCAAAGTAAGGGTATGGAACAATTCCAACCCCTGGTTCACCTCGGATCTCAAGGCAGCCCTTATAGCTCGAGATAAGCTCTGGGCTAAAGCTAGACATTCCAAAGAATCTTCAGATTGGCAGGCCTTTAGAACAGCCAGAAATAACTGTGTGAAAAAACTTCGCTCTGCTAAAGCTAACTATTATATTTCTGCTCTCGAACAAGCTAAAGGTAAGCCTCATAAAATATGGAAGACTATCAAAGCTATAGAAGGACGGCCCGTGGCCCCCTCTGTCCCAACAAAGATAGTTGCAAGTGGCAAGATTGTGGAAAACAAGTCCCTAACCCTGGAGGAACTTAACTCCCACTTTGCCACAGCTGGATTAGCTTTTGATTCGTCACCTTATGCTGGTGCTGTGGTGAGCCAGCATACCCCTCCCCCTACATCTAGTCCTGCACCCAGCCCCTTCCAGTCCTTGAGAGATAACATAAAGAAGTAGAAGATTCTCTTCTTAACTTAGACACCAGAAAAAGCGCGGGGACGATGGCTTGGAACCCTTTTTCTTAAGGTCAGGCTCGCCCATCTCACTGCCCCAATTCTCCACATCTTCAATCTTTCCATTACATCTGCTACTGTGCGTCCTGCTGGAAATCAGCACATATCCTCCTCTATTTAAATCTGGTGACCCATGCGATGTAAACAACTATAGGCCTATCTCCATATTGCCTATCCTTTCTAAAGTTCTCGAAAAACTGATCCATATTCAGTTAAAATCTCACTTGGAAACCTTCTCTCTCATTAACCCAGCTCAATCCGGCTTCCGGGCTAATCATAGCACAATCACTGCACTAGCAAAAGTAACCAATGATTGGATCTCTGCTATAGATGCTAAGAAGGTAACTGGCGCAGTCTTTTTGGATCTCAGCAAAGCTTTTGATACTGTTGATCACAAACTATTAGTCAATTGCCTTGTAAGTTGGGTGCCACATACCATACCACCCAGTGGTTCTCTAGCTACCTAACTGGAAGATCCCAAAAAGTAAAGGCGGAAGGCTTTTTTTCTGCTGCCTTGCCAGTTGCAAGAGGAGTCCCCCAAGGATCCATCTTAGGCCCTATCTTGTTTTCTTTGTACATTAATGACTTAGATGCTAACATATCTACGTCCAATCTGCACTTTTTTGCGGATGATACTGTGTTGTATACTTCTGGCTCATTGTTATCTGAAGTCAAGGGAGTGCTTCAAGTGGACTTCGCACAACTTGAGCATAATCTAATAAAGACAAAGCTTCTGCTCAATGCTAAGAAGACTAAAGCGATGATATTCTCCCGCAGTGCTGTCACAGGCCCCCAATACCCTTGCCCAAGACTTCATTGTCACCACGCTAAACGAGCCTCTGGAAGTTGTAACCAGATTTAAATATCTGGGTATCTGGATCGACAATAAATTATCTTTCAATGACCACGTCAAAGATGTCTCTAGAAGGTTAAAAGCAAGGTTAGGTTTCTTCTACAGAAATAGGCCCCTTTTCCCCCTTGAAACTCGAAACAAGCTTGTACAGGCCACTTTTCTCCCCCTACTCGACTATGGCGATGTAATCTATTCCTCCACCACTCTTGCAAATCTAAGTAAACTGGACATCCTTTATTATCCAATGCGTTATGGTTCATTACCAACTCCCCTTACCGTTCGCATCACTGTGACTTATATGCAGCTGTTGGTTGGATATCCCTTACTACTAGACGCCTGCTCCATGCTGGGCTATGGACTCTTAAACTGCTCCTGCAGAAATTGCCAAGCTATCTCTCTTCCCTTATTAGTATCTCACATAGTGCATACCCGTTAAGAAAATCTGATTTTATTATGCTTGACATACCAAGGACGCGGACCTCCTTTGGTAAACGTGCTATTGCATATGCCCTTCCTTCCATTTGGAACCAATTACAAACCATACTGAAACTAACTAGCACAGTTTCAATAAACTTCTACAAATCGCTAAGTTCAGCCAAAATAAAAGACACCTGTAACTGTCACTAAGTCTCTTCCTTCCCATGTGTGCCATATTTATCCACTGGTAAGGTATAATTACTTTGTCATATTAACTGCTTTCCTTCCCTTCTACTCCTGGCTTTATCTATGCTACGCTCCACTGCTACTCTATCAAATCATTCCTCCCCCATATCAGTTGTAGTCTGTTGTTTGTTCTAGCTGCCAAAATATATGTATTGCACACACCAGTCATCATGTTTCATTTATCAGTATGCAACCTGTAAGTCGCTTCCCTGTGTCATATTAATGTTTACCACCTGCGGTCACCCTATGTGGTACCCTTGTATGTATATCCAGCCTGTATCATGTAACGTGCATTTCATGTATATACTGTTATTACCTATGTTTGTACTTTAAGTGTTTATGTCACAGGATCTCCTTGTGAATGAACTTGCTCAATGGAGTTTTCCTGCAATAAACTTGAACTTGAACTTTAGCCCTGGGATATTTTTCTCGGCAGACGTCCACCAGTGCCACCTGCTAAAGATCTTTTTTAATGAACTTGCCTTTCTATGATCTGGATTCAGTATCTTTGAAGTAGTATCCAGGGTCCTGTTAAACACTAGATTCCAGTCCCCTCCCATAACCAGTATCCCTTTCGTTTTCTCTGCCACCAGCTGGGCAAGGGAGGAGTAAAAGGATAAAGGGGAACCCAGGGGAGCATAAACGTTTGCCATGGTGATCAGCGTGTCCTGGACATGCCCTATTGCCAGGACATATCTTGCACCCGAGTCTTCCTCCACCTCGAAGGGAAAGGAGGCCGCTACAAGAATGGTGACTCCTCTCTTCCTACCGGCCAGCAGCGAGGAATGAAACACCTGTGGATAGTTCCTGGACCTCAGCTTCAGGGCCTCAGGAGGCGAGAGGTGTCTCCTGAAGAAACCTCACGTCACACCTCTGTGCCGCCAGACATCTCAGTATCCTTTTTCTCTTTACAGGGTTGGTACTCCCATTAACATTATATGAGAGAATTTTAGAGTTGTGGCTAGCCATTTCTGAACTTTAACCTCATAAGCCATAACCTTTGACACTGATGGACCCAATTGTGTGTAAAATCTTTGTACTCAATTACGTACCCCTTTAGAACATAGTTAAACAACTGTAACGTTAAACCTAGTACCAGAAAAGCCCAACAGTGGGCGTGAACAAAACACAATGCCCCGTTCTGTAAAGAAGGAGCTAACAGACAACGCGCGGGTGGCCCCCTGACTTGAGGGCCGGGTGGCCAGCCTTGCACACGTGTGATAATTCGACTTCCACGGTTAAGCTGGAAACTTTCCAGCTTATGGGCCGTCACATAATTGACGGGTTATAAGGAGCCCAGCAAAAGTACAAGACTCCCTAGAAGCCCAAGGGAAACTTCCCTGTAAGGGCCAAACCCTTTGGCGTCAGCAGACATAATATTGTGGCAGAATAAAGGAAACCCATTAGTTCAAATCCAGTGCATTAAGCTTTAAATGGCTCAGTCAGGTTCACAGTCTGTCTGGAAGAGTCAGGATGTAGTCTTTGGGTGACGGGGGGGGGCACCGGCCAAGAACAATCGCGGGGAGATGCCAAAAATGGGCAAATAGGGATTTGTTCAGTTTCTGGATAGTGCCCCTCTCAGGTCGTTGAAGCACATGGCAGGTTAAGATCCTCGTCTTCCTCTCTCAGGTGGGCCTCCTTTTTATTTACCTTGGAGGGTTCCCCATATCTTCGTAGCAGGGTCGCTATGTCAGATCTTAGGTTCGACTGGGGGAGCATCTGTGAAGAACCGGAGTGTGTGGTACCTTTCTGAGCCACCGACCAGGCCGAGGCAAGTAGATCTCGCTCCATTTTTTCTTTATTCAGTTGTGGTGTGGGGATAATGAGATTTGCGAGAAACTGCGAAGCTGCCAGCAGGTCTGGGAATACTTGTATGCCTTTCTCGGTTTCCACCTTCAGTCTGGCCAGATGGAGAACTTGTGCTCTCATGCCTTTGGTTTTATTTATTTATTTGTTTTTGTTAACCGGGTAGGGCACACTAGACAGCCAAGTGCCTATTTTCAGGTGCGACCCGGGAGGGTTACAAAGGTAGTGGCATTCAGGAGTCAGTTACATACAGTTGAGCAATCAACAGGACTAACAGAAAATGAATAGGCGGCCAACAGTAAAGTACAAATTTAGCATACAAGAAAACAACAGACAATACCTGAAAGAAAGAGGAAGGAGGGCATAGTTAGAATTGAGGTTGGGAGACACAGGTGCATACAATTATGGAGTAAAGCTAAGCGAATTCAGGTAAAACAAGACGAACTTAGTTACAATTTATGAGGTAAATTAGTGCTACCAGAAGTAAGTGCATATGAGGGGAAAAACGGGTGGGGGAGGGACTGGGTGGAGCGGGTCGGGGAGGGACTGGGTGGAAGGGGTAAGGCCAATTAGGGAGGGAGGAGTGAGGGGAGAGGATGGAGGAGGGTGTAAAGTCAGAATTGTATAACTAGTTCGGAGAGGTATGGTGCAGTGGGGCCCTGGAAGCTCATGGTACTTGAGTAGGAAGGGTAATACTAGGAGGTACAGGGCAGGTGGAGGAGGGTTTCAGGTAGTGCCAGAGTGAGGTTTTGAAGCGGGGATGTGAGGGGGCGGACCAGGTAAGGATTGGGAACAAGTTTCAGATTTTTGGGGCAAAGGAGGAGAAGGCCCAGTCCCCTATGAGGGAGTGAGTTCTAGGGACAAGCCAATCGAGGGCCTCTCTTGACCTTAGCTGATGAGGAGGGGCCAGGGTTAGGGAGGAGTGAGGCGGAGGGGTGGCCGATCTTATAATGTTGTCAATGAAATTACCAATCATGAAGATGCGATGCTTTTCTGGAGGGAGCCACTCCAGTTGGGAGTAGAGGTCACAATGGTGAGTAAGGGGAGGCGGAAAGGCGGCGGCAGATGTTATGTAGGCGAGTCCCATTTCTGGAGGCTGGATGAGTGCAGGGGCAAAAGTAACCAGCCCATAGCAGTGAGTGAGGGAGGACCCCTCTGGCTAGCGCCAAACGAGCTGCAGAGGTTAGGCAGTTTTTAGCTTTGTAGGCAAGGCCGAGCTTATAATTTGTAGCCCTGCAGACATTACGAATATGCAAAGTGAGATCGAGCTGCGGGTCCAGAGTGACACCCAAGTACTTGACTGAGGCAGCTGTCTGTAGGAGAGAGCCATTGATATCAAGAATTTGGAGGGGGGAGAGGCAGGACTTTATCTTGTTCTGTGAGCCAAACAGCATAGCTTGTATTTTTTTGAGGTTGATATTGAGCCTGTGATCCACTAGCCAGGATTGAATGCGTTGGAAGTCTGCGTTCAGCTGGGAGTTAATGGTGGCAGTGTCACGGGCACAGGTCAACATGACCAGGTCATCCGCATACAGGGTGGTACGTCCATGGATAGCGGAGAACGGAAGATCGTTGATAAAGAGGGAGAAGAGGGTGGGACCAAGGACGGAGCCTTGGGGGACCCCACAGTGGACAGGAGAGGGGGAGGAGTGGGTACGATTGAAGATGGTGTACTGCTGTCGGGCAGAAAGGTAGTTGAGGAACCACACGTGGGCAGTGGGGGAGAAACTGAGGGATCGGAGGGTGGAGCAGAGGAGGGAGTGGTCAACCCTGTTGAACGCTTTGGAGAGATCCACAAAGATGGCACCAGTGAGGTTCCCCTGGTCAGCAGCAGTTCTGATAGTCGAGGTGACAACGGTGAGGGCAGTGGACGTGCTGTGCCCTTTTCTGAAACCGTGTTGAGCCAGTAAGAGGAGGTTATGGTCCTGAATGTAGAGGGATAGCTGGGAGGCCACGATTTTCTCAAGGATCTTGGAGGCAGCTGACAATATCGCAATAGGACAATAGTTCTGGGGGTCCTTGGGGTTGCCTTGTTTTAGGACTGGGACCACCTTTGCCACCTTCCAGACATCTGGGATTAGCCCAGAGCTGAGAGAGGAATTGAAAATGTGCGTGAGAGGCCTAACAAGAAGATGGGCCCCTAGCCTGAGCAGTTTAGGCTCGAGGCCATCATGACCTGCCCCACTGTGGGAGGATAGGCTGGCGAGGAGCTTCTGGGTCTTGCAAGCAGTCACTTGTTGGAGGAAGAGTGGAGAACGGGAGTTAGAAACAGGAGGTGGGGGTTGGGGGGCCTTCGGGCAGAGCACAGGGGAGGAGGGGCCGGAGGTTCAGAGAACAGGGAGTTAAAGGTATTAGAGATGGTGAGGGGGTTGTTACAGCTGACCCTGCCAATAAGTAGGTCAGTGACTTACACTCTCGCAGACCAACCGACAGCGCTTTTGATATTTTGCCAGAAATTCCTCGGGTTAGCGGCTGAGGAAAGCAGGGCGGATTGGCAGTATTCGCTTTTAGCGGAGCGAATGGCTTTTTTGCATGTTTCTGACGGTCCTGTAGGCAAGGAGATCGGTAATGCTTTGGGAGGCCTTGTAGGTTGCCCAGCTTTTGTCCCTAGATTTCATAAGGGAGAAAAGGCCACTGTGAAGCCATTTGGTGACGGCACCTTTTACTTGCCTCCTGGCGAGGGGGGTGTGTTTTTTCTGCACGGGGATGAACTTGGTAAGAAATTCCTCAAGAGCTCGTGCTGGGTCATCCAGTGCGGCGACCCCTGACCAGTCAACAAGTGAGAGGTCTGAGAGGAAGTGATGGGTATTTAGCTTAGAGTAGTCCCTCATTGTGATCACTTTGCTGGGGGGTTTTGATCGTGAAATGCCCCACGTGCAGTAGGTGGGCGAGTGATCGGAGATGGCATCCGGTAGGACACCTGAGGATGTGATCCTGGTCTGTTAGTCAGGATCAAGTCGATTAGTGGCCCTTTATTCCCCCGGGTAGAGGGTCTTGTAGGCTCAGTGATGACCTGGCTCGTGGCATGGCCCGAGAGCAGAGGTTCATATAACTTGTGGTTGGGAGCCAGCCAGTCTAGATTGAAATCGCCTATGATTAGGACTTCGTTTGACTCCACTATGTCACTGGTGCAGTGGAGAAGGGAGGAGAGCCCTTGCAGACCACACCTTTGGAGGGTTGTAGGCACATATCAAGCGCAGTTCCTTCGTATGCCCAAGTAAGAGGAGGGCATTAGGAACTCACTAGGGAGGGGTTAGGAGGAGATCAACGGAGGACACATCAAGGTGCGCTTTGTAATAAAGTAGCACCCCGCCACCCTGCTTGAAGCCCTCACGGTCGCGCCTGATGTGGCTATACCCCGGGAGGGAGATCACAGAGTCCGGGATCTGGGGTTTCAGCCAAGTTTCTGATATACCTAAGATATCAGGGTGGTAGTGGGCTACCCAGGCCGTCAGTTCCACCAGGTTGGCTAATAGACTGCGAACATTTAAGTGGGCAATTTTCAGCCCTTTTGTGGAGAGCCAGGCAGGAGGAGAGTTGGGGGGGGACGGTAGTGCCGGCTGGCTTGAGAGATTGGTCATACTCCCGGGAGGACAGGGGGAAGGGGGATGAGCAGTCATAGGGAGATGGTCAGAGGAGGGAAGAGGGAAAAAAAGGGGAGAGGGAAAAAAAATAATAATAATAAGGATAAGCCCTGCCTTGTAGTGCCAGGGGTCAGCTAAGGAGGCACAAGCAGAGGATGATAGAAGGGGCCAAACAAGGGTTGGGAGGAAGAGCAGAGTAGGATGGGCAAAGGATGAGAGAGAAAGGATGAGTCAACAAAGCAGGAGAGGTGACAGGAGACAGAAAGAGTGTGAGCAGAAAAAAAGATCAGAGATGAGGATTTTACAAGTTGTGCCACTGGGTGGCATCAGTGACAAAGGGAAGAAGAGGTGCTGGCCTAGGAAGAAGGAAGCACTACAGGGGATACCGGGTGAGAAAGGAAGGGGGAGAGGAGTTTGGGTAAGGGTAAGGTGGGAGTGCGGCCACTAGTGGTTGGAGACGATAACCTGCAGATGGAGAAGTGGGCTGATAGGTTAATGTCAGTCCCACATGATCACCATCTGCCTATAAAAGGGAGAGCCAACCAAGGGTGGTGGTGGGGGCGGTGGTGAGCCGAACGCATAGCGTTCGGAGGGGCTAGACCACCTACGCCGACTGGAAACAGCAGCAAGCTGCTTTATTATTGGCCAGAGTACTCATCTGGCTTCCTGGACTGAAGAAGTGTGGTCGTTATCAATAGTGATCATCTGGCCACAGTACTGCAAAGCCCCTTGCTGCCAGGCTCGACGTAAAAGCTCCTCCTTTGATCGGTAGGAGGTGAGACAAGTGATCAGTGATCTGGGTCTGACCTCCAGGTTGTGGGGCTTTGGTCCTAGCGATCTGTGGGCCCGATCCATTGCTATGTCTAGGTCATCTGGGAGGGACAGCAGTTTGTGAAGCATTTCCTGCAGGAAGGTTATGGTGTCTCTATGCTTTGCCTCAGATCCCTCCAGAACTCCATAAACATGGATATTCTGCCATCTGCTCCTGCCTTCCAGGTTGTCGATCTGTTTAGTTAGCTCCCTGTCCCTCACCAAGAGATACAGCACCAGGCGATCATGCCTGTCAGTTTGTTCCGAGGTTTGCGCTAAACAGAGCTCCAACTGATCCGTTTTGTGATCTATGCGGCTGATGTCCGATCGGAGGTCGGAGAGATTGTGATCGATTTTCTGGACGGTGTGAGCTGTTTGCATGATTGTGGAGGCCAGGTCCGTCTGCATCCCTGCACCACGCAGTGTCTCTACTTATGGGCCATCTGCAGGTTCGAGAACCTCCACAGTTTCCTGCTGCTCCAGCTGGAGCATCTCTCTCAATTTTTTGTACCAGGGTGTTCTGGAGTCTCACGGCTTTCATCCTCGACATTTTGGCTGGAGACGGCATTGTCGTGATAAGCAATGTTAATAGATTTATGTAGCCGTGGGAGAGGAACCGCGATGTTAGGCAGCCATTTGTCTGCTGACGTCACCAGAAGTATGCATTAAACAAACTTGAATTTTTTTCTGGCTGGGTTACTACAGAGGTAGACCAATTCAGAGGATAACATGACTAAGTGGGTAGGAAATTGGTTAAGGGAAGAACTGAGATTCGGAGGGGGGGGGAGTGCACCACATGTAGATGTCACTAGTGGTGTACCTCAGTTTAGTGTTTGGGACCATGCTATTTGTGGTCATAGAGTGGCATAGCATGGGGGGGGGGGTTCAGTTCCAAGAAGTGCAAAGTCATGCATGTGGGGAGCAGGAACCGGGGTAGAGTATGTGATTGGGGGGTGACCCAGTGGCTGAGAAAGACCTAGAGATCGGAATTGCAAGTACCCTGAAGCACCCAGTGCAGTAGATGGTGGGGGAAGAGACAGGATGCTGGGTTGCATAAACAGGGTTAACATGCAGGAAGAGGTAAGACTATCTCTGTACAGATCCCTGGTGCTGCTGCACCTGGAATACTGTGTACAGTTCTGAAACATCTATTGTAGGAAGGACTGATCAGCTGAAAGCAGTGCAAAGAAAGGCCACCAAAATTATGCAGGGGCACTCATATGAACAGAGGCTGATGCGCCTGAATATACACTTGCTAGAGGGTAGGCACTACTTCTTCCATTAGGCCACACCTTTGGAATTGTAAGATCTCGGTATAAGGACCACATGGAAACGTTTTGCCAGTTGGAGCCCACCCACAATGACATGAAGTGTTGACAACTCATTCACTCCAGTAAACGTCTGTAGGTAGCAGCAGAAAATGCCCCCCTTCACTCCGGTAAACTTCTGCAGTTGGCGGCAACCCACAGTGTTTCTGGGAGATGTCTGTGGATGTCTCTATCTCTAGATTATATATATATATATATATATCTTTATATATGCATGCCCACTGATGCCCTTAGACTGGCCATCTACAGCTCTGTCACCTCCATCGTCTACTATGGTCTAGACATCTGTGGCACTGCTTCCCCATCTGCCCTCCGGAGGATGTTGGTCACACTCAACAAGGCCTGTAGGCTTCTAACGGGTGCCGCCCGCCTAACACACACCTGTGACCTGTATGCCCAGGCCAGATGGCTACCATTCCTTAGTAGAATACAATACCAGACCTGCTTGTTAACCAAGAAAGTTCCCCTCGGGCTCATGCCACCAGGAGTGGCAAAGTGCCTTACTGCCACTAGCAGTACCCAGCTTACACGCAGTGCTCTATGTCAAACCTTCCAGGTCCACAGATGCCGGACCACAATGGGTCAGAGGTCGTTCATACACAGGGCTCCTCAGGGCTACAATGCCCATAACTTAATGAGGCCCCAAGACGCCTATAGGCGGCAACAGAAAATATACTCCTGAGGTCTTTAACGCCTCCAGACGTCCTGCATTTTGTGCCACTGAGGACTTTTGACAACTGAGGACATCACTGTTTTAAACTTCAATATTTCATAAACTGAAGTGAGTAAAATTGACTGCATAACACCATTGGAAAGGTAATGTTCTGCTGAACAACTTTGCCACTAATACTTTGTGTCTGGTATGTATACTTTAGAAGATATTCGCATTTTTGTATAGTATGGCGTCAATGGCTGGCACTTGTTTCTCAAGCTTCACTTAGCCACCTTAATAAAACAGAAAAGAAATACATGAATCATATTAGAAAAACTGCTTTTTAGTACAAAATTAGTTTTGTACCTCCATCTAATGTATGGATGTTTAATTTCCTGTTGATATGTTAAATATTTTCCCACAAAAAATTGTTTCCATTGCCTTTTTTATTGGGGAAAAAAATAGTTTTTGCTATGTCAACCAATATAGAAAAAAATAGGAACTACGTATAATTTTTTGCATAGTACCATTGGAGAGGTAAGTTTGTGCTGAGCAACTTTGCCACTCGTACTTTTTGTGTAGCACTTACGGTTCATGAGTCATTCACATTTGTTTGTGGCATGCTGATTATGACTTGATTTTGCTCAGAAAGCTCCAAGTTGCATTGTTAAAAGTATACAGGCCACAAATGGTGAAATTCTCATGGAGCTCATGAGGCCTCAGTGAGTCAACAAAGAAACGCAGCTGAGATGCTTGGTCCCTTTAAAAGGCAACTCCGACTATTCATCGCCTCTACGACTCAATGTGACTGCCTCTTCTAAGTAACTGCCTCCTTATGTTACCCTAGTCGACGGTGATCTCTAACCTCCCTTAGAGCTCCACTTTATTTGGCACCAGTTTCCCCCACTCTCACCCCTTACCCCCCCACCACACACACACACCACACTGCCTCACCCACCCCCTCCCTTCTCTAATGGCACTTTCAGATATGGGGCCCTCCAGCCCATCCACCTTGCACTTTTGCCACCCATGTCTACCCACCGATAATAGCCCTTTAGCCTGCCTACTTTTTCCTGACTCTCTCCTACTCTATACTAACTATATACTGTTCACCCTGAAACTTGTCTGAAGCTGGCTTATGTTGTCTCTCTCCATTTTTGGCTGTATAATAAATGCTTAGACATCTTTGTGTTTTTAAGACTGTAAAGTACAGTTAACGCAAGAACTTACCGTAACAGTAGATCTTCGAGAGGAGCTCTTACAGCAGGCTATAACCATTAGGACTAATGCCGCAGGCATTAAGACCCACCGGAAAACTTCTCAGCCAGCAGTACCCAGCAGGGACCACCCCCCAATGTCTGCTCCACCCTGACATCGGCTATGGTACAAAAGAGGGAGGACCCAGCTCCACCCCAGTTCCTCCACCAACACCCATGAACGGGCCCTGACGAGAGAAGGAGGCGAAGCCTGAAGATGATGATCTGTACACCTCATTCGGGGGATGGGGGCAGGAAAGCAGCACCTGCTGCAAGAGCTCCTCTTGAAGATCTACTGTTACAGTAAGTTCTTACGTAACTGTACTGTCTTGCTTTGAGTGGGAGCTCTTGCAGCAGGCTATAACCATTAGGACTGAATCCCAAGCAGTCCCGCGCCAAGGAGGTGCCTAACTCCAGGAGGTGGAAGATGGTATGATGCTGGAACAACAAGTCAAGACAGAAGTCCCTGAAGGGCTGCCAGGCCGAAGCCGGCATGGCGTCTGGATACAATGTCCAGGCTATAGTGCTTCACGAAGGTGTGCACAGAGTTCCAGGTAGCAGCCACACGTGTCCCTAATGGGGACATTCCGCAGGATGGCAAAGGAAGCACAGACTCCTCTGGTGGAGTGACCCCTGACCGGTCCCGAAAGGGGTGCATTGTGCTTCTCATAGCAAAATACAATGCAGTTGACAAGCCACTTGGAAATCGTCTGCTTGGACAGCGGTTTACCTGAGTGCTGTGGCACAAAGGCCCCAACAGTTGCTCCGATTTATGGTGTGCAGCTGTGCGCTCAAGGTAGTACCTCAGCGCCCTGTGAATGTCCAGAGTGTGAAGGAGAGCTTCTCCTCTATTTGAGGGAGATGAAAAATTAACTGGAAGGTCAACCGACTGGTTGAGGGTCAATTCTGAGACCACTTTAGGAAGGAACTTAGGATTCGTTATTAGGGAAATCCTTTCCCTGTGGAAAATTAAATACAGCTCTTTACACGTCAGAGCCTGGAACTCGGAATCTATTTGAGCTGAAGTAACAGCAACTAAAAAACAACCTTCCAGGAAAGATAACACAGCTCACAGTCGGCTGCGGTTCAAAAGGTGGGAGAGTAAGCTTCTCCAACACAAGAGGTCCCAGGGGGATAGGATCATTAATGGGAGGTCTCGTGTAAAATCCCCCTTAAAAAGGTGTGGGCCACATCCAGTTGGGCTAAGGTCTTGTCCCCCCAAAAGGGTGTAATATGCAGAAATGGCCCATATGTGCACCTTTATGGAGGAGTAGCTCAAGCCTTGTTGGTATAAGGAGAGGAGATACTGCAATGCTGAGTTCACTGGACAGGTAAGGGGGTCCAGGCAGTGAGACACGCCCATAAGTAGAAACACTTCCACTTCATAGCGTAAGTGGAGTGAGTAGAGGGCTTCCTCGCTGATACGAGGATGAACACCGCCTCTTGGGGAAACCCCGTACCTGGACTTTGCTACATCCGACTGAGCCAAGCGTGAAGGTGCAAAGACCTGAGACTGGGATGGACCAGCGAGCCCTGATCCTGGGACAGCAACTGTGAGCATATTGGCAGCAGGATTGGAGGTTCCGTGGACAACCACTGAAGTAGTGGGAAATCTGCTGAGGCCATAGAGGGGTGATTAGAATCATCCAAGCCCCTTCGGCCTCTACCTTAAGAGAACTCTCTGAACGAGAGGGAAGGCATAAATAAACCTCCCTGCCCAACAAAGGGACAACACGTCTGGCCAGAAAACACCAGGCATGGGCTCTCACAAGCAGAAAATTGGCAGTTTGGTGTTGCGTGGTGATACAAAGAGGTCCAGCTCTGGATGACCCCATGTGTCGAGCTGATCCGCTACTGATTGCAGTAGCTCCCACTCGTGCGCCTTGGATGAGACCTGCTTAGGCTGTTGGCCAAGTCGTTCAGGACGCCTGGAACGTGCACTGCGGACAGAGAGATGTGCCACTCCAGTGCCCAGTATCAGACTCTCATCGCCTCCCTACGCAGGAGGTAGGAGTGAGCGCCCCCTTGCTTGTTGATATAGAAGATGACCGCCATGTTGTCCATCTGAACCAGATGAGAGCCTGGGATGAGGTCCTCTTGAAAGGAATGTAGTGCATTGAGGACCGCTCGCATTTCCAAGACATTGATGTGGAGGTCGCACTCCATGGGGGTCCAGATTCCCTGCATTTGGCTGGCCCCCAGGTGCGCCCCCCAACCCAAATCCTAGGCATCCGTTGTTAAGAGTCTGATTTGGGGTCTCTGGACAGAAAAGGGTCTCTTTTTCTAAATTTATAGGGTTCAACCACCAAAGAACTGTCCTCTTTACTGGCTCTGTGATCCTGACCATGTGGTCTAGGTCATCTGAGCATTGATCCCACTGCACCCTGAGCATCCATTGTGGGATTCTAATGTAGAGGCGAGCCAGAGGAGTGACAAGAATGGCCACTGCCATGTGCCCCAGAAGTCTGAGGAAGGTTCTGGCCGGACCTGATGGGTTACAAGGACCGATTTGGCAGTTTCCCGAAAGCGAGCACCCCCCTCTCTGGGGGTAGAAAAGCCATGCCCCGGACCGAATCTAGGACCACCCCTATGAAGACGAGACTTTGGCTGGGTTCTGGGGAAGACTTTAAAAGATTCAGAGTGATCACCAGCTCTCAGAAGAGAGTATACGTGTCTCCGAGAGCCTGAAGAAGGCATGTCCTTGATGGGTCTGCAAGCAGCCAATCGTCGAGGTAAGGGAATACATAATGTCCCTGGCACTTTAGAGCCCCAACTACTACTGCCAAGCATTTTGTGAAGACTCGAGTGGAGGAGAGGCTAAAACTGATAATGCACCCCCTGGAAGTGGAACCTCAAGATACTTTCTGTGGGGGCTCTATGTGCATGTACGTATCTTGCATGTCTAGGGAGCAGAGCCAGTCTCCCTGGTGCAGCAGAGGAAGTAGCCCTGGAAGAGTCACCATCCGGAACCTTCTGTATTCTATATAGTAGTTTAAAGAACTGAGGTCCAGAATGGGACGAAGGTCTTAGGTCTTCTTTGAAACTAGAAAGAAATGGGAGTAATACCCTTTTCCCCGCTGCTGCAGAGGGACTGAATCTCTCCTATGAGTGGAATGTGAGAAGGTGGACATCTTGAGGACCTTGATGGAGTATCTGGGAGGATCTCGGTGAACTCCAGCGTATGTCCCCTCCTTATGATATTGAGGACCCACTGGTCCACAGTTTAGAACTCCAGCCCTTCAGATTAAGGGAGAAGAGACTCCCTACTGCCTCCTCTGGAACTTCCTCCTCCAGAGGGAGGGTCAAGAGGGAGTCATTGGGCGGAGCCGGGAGTGGGCAGAGAGGTTTGGGAGGACTTGAGGGCAAGAAAAGGAGCGCCTCCAGGCTGTTGGTTGCCGGCTCTTCCTTTAAAGCCACCTCTCTGGCCTTGTTGGTTGCCATGGGCTTGGACACCTGAGGGCTTCCAAAATGGCAGTTTCTTTGCTTTCCTCTGGTCTCCTCTGTACATGTGGTGGACAGACCAGATGGATTTCCCCGACTCCTGGAGACGAGAGATGAGTGACTCTGTCTCCTGCCCAAACAAGATGGAACCCTTGAATGGGAGGTCCTGGATTCCAGACTGCAGATCTTGGTGAAAGCCAGAGACTCTCAACTAAGTGTGGCGCTGGAGGCAGACCCCTGCCGCTCTGGCCACTGTGTCTGCAGTGTCGTATGAGGCATGGAGAATGTGCATGCCTACGTCCGAGCCCGACTTAAGGACATCCAGAATCTCCGTCTTTTGTCTGGAGTCTGGCAAGGCATTAACAAGCTCCTGTTCTCTTTCAAAGAGCGCATTCTGGTACTGAACCATATGCGTCAGGAAATTAAGGGACCTAATGGAGCAGGTGGTGGCAGAACAGACCTTCTTGCCCACCTGGTCCAAATAGCGAGACTCTGGGTCAGGAGGCTGAGAGCTAAGATGTTTCGGCTGCTTAGACTTATCATGAGCAGCTGTAATCACAGAAGAGTCCACCTGAGGGTGCTCTGCCAGGAAAGGCTCATCCCTCGGGGCTCTGTACAGCCTATCTGACTTTTTGGGAACTGCCAGGACCGAAGCTGGATGCTTCCAGGTAATTCTGGTAAGATCCTGGAAGATGTCCACTAAAGGAGGTACAATGAGAGGTTTGGGCTCCTTTTGCCTCGGGTACTTGGTTGGTCAACAGCGTTCCGGATCCAGGTCCTCTGTATCCCGTTCATTGGAGGCCTGGGTGTGCCTCATTATGTCCATAAAGGTTGGATCATCAGGAGGCGAACGGGGTTGGTCCTTTTCTCTTGGGGAACCCCCGATCCCCGACAGGGAAGAGGAAGAGGACAACCGGCTACTGGGTGAGGAGTAGTCAGACCTGCCCCTAGGACTGGCCCCGCTCGAACGTTGGTGGCTCTCAGACCGACGTTGGTCACGAGACCGACGACGGAGCAATGACGGCTGGACCAACGGGAGCAGGCCCGCCCAGTGGAACGGAAACAGCTCCTAGAGTGAGACCTGAACCGGTGTCAGCTACGTGACCTCTATGAGTGCTGGCATCGGTCTACAGACCGAGACCAGGAATGGACCCTGGGTGATGAGCGAGGCAGCAGCCTCTCGGGGGTCTTCTTTGGCGAAGGTGTGGTGACACCCTCCGGTTGTGGTTTTATGGTTTGCCCGATGGGTCCAGAACCAGTGATGGGGCTGGCTTCGGGGGGGTCTGTTTTTGGATTTGACCCCACCAAAAAGGGGAAAGTTCCTGGAGCTCTTCCTTGCAAAACACAGAGGCCACCGTCCCCGGAAAGGGGACTGTGGGATCTGAAGTGTCCGGCAACCCTGATCGACGATGGTTTCTCACAGGGGGGTGCCAGGGTGTCCCCTGATTCCAGAGGCTTACCCTTATCGGGTGAAGCCAGGACCTTGGTGGGCAGGGCCGAAGCTTGTGCCCCGGAGGTCTTAGGGGTGACCCTGAGTGGTGTCACCTTGGGCCTAGCAGGTTTCTCCCCTGATGTACCTGCTTTATCCTGGGCCTTTTTGGCAGGAGCAGAATCCTTTTTGGAGTGATGCTCTCCGAAGCCCGAGGAAGAGCGGGGCCTCTTGGGGGAGGACCGAGAACGACAGCGGGACCTAGACCAGTGGCGGGACCGACTGCGGTCCTTGTCCTGGGACCGCTGGTGTTTGGCCTTCTCCCCAGAGGTGTGCAGGTCCATCTTCTGTTCCAAAAGGAATGGCTTTAGAGCCTTCAAATGATGGATCCTAGTCCTGCTTGTGAAGCCCTGATAGGTGGAACAGGCCGCGGTATTGTGGTTAGTTCCTAGGTAGAAGACACGTTTAGTGTGGCTGTCTTTCGATGGTATCTGACGGCCGCAACTGCACTTGTTCCTGTGAGGTCCCGAGGATGAGACCAATGATGGGGGACGACATGCATCAGAAGAAAAACTGTCGAAATAGAAAGATAAAAGGCAAAATATCGAAAATGCTTTTTGCTGGCAACTGGCAAGCTAAGATCTTCCCTAACGTGAGCAGGTTGCGTCGGGAAAAGAACTGGGGAGGAGCTGGGTCTGCCCCCTTTTGTACCGTAGCCAGCGGGGTGGAGCCGATGTCGAGGGGCGGTCCCTACTGGGTACTGCTGGCTGAGAAGTTTTCCAGTGGGTCCTAATGCCTGCGGTGTTAGTCCTAATGGTTATAGCCTGCTGCAAGAGCTCCCACTCAAAGTAAGATCCATTGTTGACCTTTGTATGTATGTTACCCTACATCCTTTGACATGGAACCTTTGTAAATGAGCAGTTCCTGCTCAAAGGGATTTGTAATCCTAGAGTTTAATTAAAAAAAAAAAATCTCTCTGGTTTGGATATATACACAGATATAACCAGCCAATTAACCTTGGGCTTAAGTATTTCTAAGGGTACATCACTACTACTTATCCTGTATGGATATGTAATTTGGTGTTGGTATGTCACATGTTTTCCACAAAAAAAGGTTTACATTTTTTTTTTATTTAAAAAAGATCAGTTTTGGAAGGGTATTTCGGCTAGTATAAAAAAAATCAATTGCTCAGAATTGATTGCGTACCACCGTTAGGTAATTTTTGGGCACTAATGAGCAGTCAGACGACAGGACGTGTCTCACCAGAGCTCCATTCCACAGCGTAACTTAAAGTTTACATTTTGTGCAGTTACCTATACTAACAGAAAACTAACATTAAGGGTCGGAAGGGCCATGGAGGAATATTTGCTACCTGCAACCACAAAATCCGCAAGGCAAGTTGCCAAAAACATGAAGAAAGGTGCTCAAGCAGAGGTGGCTCCTGTGATGGCGCAGGCTAAATACCTCTGTCAGCAGCAGAGATGGGAGCCCTATCACGGAGCAAGTATTGGCCGGACTAAACCCCCGACTAACTAATCTGGAAAAGAAGATGGAGGAAATGGTCTCACAATGTGCTCAGCAAAATGTTAGGTTTAGAGAAGTTGAACAGAGGGTGTCTGAGATCGAGGATGCCACGAGGCAAATACCCGATAAAGTGGCAAAGCTGGAGGAGTTAAGGGATATAATGGACTATCAGGAAAATAATAGGAGTAATCTGCAGCTCAGAGGATGGCTGGAGGGAGCAAATGTTAGATTTTTGTGAGAAAACGTCGAAACGGGGCTATCTCAAAAGCCTGGAAAGATGAAAATTGAGTGGTCACACAGGGCCCTAGCATCGTGCCCCCCAGCAGATCAGCCGCCCAGACAGATCTTCACGCTGCACCATTTTGGGGACAGGCAGGCCATCCTGCAGGCCTACAGAGCACTTAAAAGAGCTGTTGATGCCACAAAGAAAACTCTGAAAAACATATTTAACTTGCATTCTATACATATTAGAAAGATTTCTCCTCCTCATTACTGAGAAATTTGCATGAAAACATGCTTAGAGTTCATCTGCCTCTTTAGATTATGCCCTACTTCATATTGTAGTCCTCTGCTGTGACATCACAATCTGTTGCCATGGGAGTAAATGTGATGTCACAAATAGAGCATTATGACTTTGGGTAGGGAGAAAGCAACAGGAATAGATGAACTCTTCAGAAGTAAAGATCCCATTTTCATGCAAATGGCCTCAGTAATAAATAATGTGGAGGAGAAATAAAGAACTGATGTGAAATACAAGCAGAACTGAGTCTGAATATTATGTATTGTTAAAGCTGTCCTAATGGCGTCAGATGCTCTTTAAGAACTTGTGATATGAAGGAAACAGGCTAACAATTTACCAGGACTTCTCAATACGGCTGCAGAAATGGCAACAACAGTTCAACCCATTAATGGATATGATCTGACTACGAGGAGGAGCTCTTGCAGCAGGTAGACTTTTCTTTGCTTATCCGGTGACTGAAGATTCAGCATGAAGGAGCAACGCTGTCCTTTTGGGACGTGGATAAACTCAAGAGCTTTGTCACAGAATAGGACAAAAAGCACAAGAAATGAGTATTTGGAATGAAACTGCTACTGTCTGAATTTTGGTAGCCCTCTCTGTACTTTTGTCATTGGTGTATTGGGAGCAGGAGGAAACTGGCACCTCTTTTTACCAATCGGAAGTAAAGTAAACCAAGACCCTGGGGCTAAATGGTTGAGAAAGTATATCTTTGGATGGCTGCAGTATTGCTGCGGATACTGGAAGTGACTGAGCTGTGGTGGGTGTACTGTATCCTGGCAACCAGGAAATTGACTAACTTTAGAGATCTGCATCAATATCTCAGCAGGCTGCTAGCAGTGTGCGAAGATGATCACCGTGACACAGCATGAAAGAGGTGCGTGGGTATGGCCAAAAGATGGCAGACGCTGCCTCCTCTCGGTGCTCGATGGAACTACTCTCAATGCTGGAACCTGGGTGCAGTTGGTTCAAGAAGATGGAAGGTTTTGTGGCTGGATTATTGCTTACCATGTAGCCTGGAAAGTGGCAGATTTTGTTCTCTGGATGCCACCCAGCTTTTGCCTAGGGACTGGGGTCAACTTCAGGCCCAGGCAACCAGCTATGGGGTGGAAAGCAGAGAAAGTGATAACCAGGATGAGTGCTGGGAGCCAGCCCAGTGGTGCTGAGGGTTGAGGCGCTGGACAGCACGCCGGCAACCTGGGTTCAGAAGCAAGTCCGGGTTATCAGGGTCGGCAGGGGAGGGAAGAGATTGAGCGTCCGGAGAACTGCTCTCTCTCTTACTGGGGAGGGCTTGTGGGGGCGGTCGCTCTTGGAGCAACCTCTGGCGGCGACTGGAGGTAGCTGAATACAGCAACGCAGCGTATGCTTGGGGGTGGAGCTATGGCAGTACGTTGCCTTGTCGGCCAGGCTCCACGGGTTCAACTCACGCAAAAAAAAAACCTCCTACCACCGATAGGTGAAGGCGCCTCCCACCTACTGTTAACATTCCCAGAGTCAGGCTTGCCTCTCTGCCATCCCCACCCTCCCCCGGCCCAGAGCTCAATACTATAGAAAGAGCACCCTGGGCAGGGGTGGCCCTTCCCCAGAGGAATCAGACCCGGGGGATGTGCCGGGCCAGGAGCGGAGAAGGTCAAGTCATGGTGGAAGGTAGAGATGGAGGACCTGGGAGGACGCCAGAGAGAAATCGATGGGGTCAAAAAAGGAGAATAAATATAGTTCCAAAAAAAAAAAGGATGAGTGCTGGGGGAGGGGGGTGAACAGTGCAGGAGATCTCCGGGACCGACGACTGTTAACGGACTCCAAGACATTGCCAGGTAAGGGGGGGTTTGGGGACCCGCATGTAGTTGCCGAGCTTGGTGCGGCCCCCCTCCCGCTTCTTGTCCTGATCCTCAGGGTCATAGGCCGGAGAAGGAGGTGGCGACAAGAGGCTTCAAGTGCAGTTCTGAGGGGACCGGAATGGTTGACAAGAAGACATACTGTGTGGGCCTGAGAGAGGCATGGAGTGGGTAAGCAGTTCGGGCGGGGGCTGGGACATCGAGCCACCGGAGAAGAACAGTGGGGAACTGATGGGGTGGAGGAGGGGTCCTCTACGGGCTGAAGATATGGCACAAGGGATTGGTTGGTGACCCGGGCTCTCTCAACCTCTGCATAAATGTGGAGCTGACCCATGGTGGATGTGGTTGTGCCCCCAACCCCACCCCAGTGAGGCTGGGGCCATATTTCCTCTCTCATCTTTTGATGGGGGGGGGGCTCTGGCCTGGGGGAGTGGCTGGATCGCACACAGATGCAAATGGGGTGGGGGGGACTGGTGCATGGGGGAGAGTGAAATTACAGGCTCCAAATGGGCTAGAACTGTGGCAGAGGTGAGAGCGGACAGAGTCGAGGCAATGAGAACCAGATGGGGGTTGCCACCTGACAAAATAAAAGAATGGAAGGCTAAAAGGGGGTCTTGGTTTGCAGCAGCTCATTTTGCGAGGGGGGAGGGGTGTTATGGAACCTTGGCTGGTGAAGAGGAATGGATCTCTCCTGGTTGTTAAGGCTGAGCTGTAAGGGGGTGGTGTGGCAGCTGAGTGCAAGGCTCCCAGGAATGTTCATGGGGGTGTTGTGGCCTTGGGCAGCAATCAGCAGACCGCACAACGATAGCATCTTTATATATATAGGCTCACGGTGGATGGTCTATTCCTGGGGGCTCTGGCAGGGCATAGCTGCCCAAGCCAAGACTGAGCAGTTGAAACTAAAATGGGGGTGACCTTAATTAGGAGGCCTAGGACATAAGTGTAGGGGAAGTGGAGGCCGGGAAAGGGGAGCACACCACTGCATAGAGGGAGTTGAAGGGGGCCAAAAGAAAGAGTGGATGAGGGGGGAGAGAGGAACATTGGTAGTGTCCATGGCATATATCTGCAGATGTGAAGGGGGAATAAAAGGGAAAACTTGGAGATTGAAAAGAAGGGAAGAAGTGGCCAGAAAGTAGACAAGATATGCAGTGACGAAAACTGAGGACACCCACCATAGGTGAGGATAGGCCTCCACTACAGAGAGAGTGACAGCATTTAGGGGTAGCAAGGAGCCATGTAACTGAATAATTATTCAAAAGATAATTGTATGGAATAAAGGTGGGACAGAGGGAGGGACGTGTGCAACAGGAGGGAGAAATGGATTGGAGAGAATTAACAATGATAGGACTTATGGTATAGATAAGAGGAAATGAGCTAAAAGAGAGGGAAGGGGGATGGAGGAACTGTTTATGTATACTCTTTAATAGCAATGATAAGGGTTCTTATGGGGTTTGTTGTTATGTTCAACGTTCAAGTTATCATTCTACGAATCAATGGAAAGTGTCTAAAAATTAATGACAAGATCTTAAGTACAGAGGTCTTGGGTAAAGGAAGCATAACTAAGAATCTGCTAAACCCACAACATGGATAGTCAACATAAGATTAATATTGTCTCCTAGAATATTAGAGGTGTCATCTCCCCGATAAAACGAACAAAGATTCTAGCAGCCCTGAAAAGGAAGCAGACATGTTGCACTACTGCAGGAAACACCGGACGATGGCAAAACATATCAAGATGGTATGGGGATGGGTGTGGGCCTGTCATGCTGCCTCATATTCGTCCCATAAAAGAGTAGCAGCAATACTGATTAATAAGAACTTCCCCCTCAAGGTCACTAGGTTAGTGAAGGATAATAAAGAGAGAAGATATGTTTTCGTTGAGGGGGAGTTACATTGTGAAAGACGAACATGTAGTATATATGCCCTGGCCAGCTTTGACCTAGACTTCTACCAACAAATGTTAGACATACATAGGGAGCAATTTCCTAATCTGGTCCTGGGAGGGGATTTAAATTGTGTAATGGATTCTAAGCTTGACTACTCCGGGGTCAGAGTGAGGAATGATAGAGACACAGTGGCCTGGCAGGCAGGAATGTCGGAGGCAGACTTCCTCCTACATTCCTGCCAGGCGGACCTGGTGGATAGCTGGAGGATGACAATATTATAATGGTTCACCTTGTGCTCCAAGGGAGGAGAGAAGAGGGGCAGAGGCCTGGTTGGCAGTTTTCTTCCTACCCGTTAGCTAAAGAAGAGTTTTGAAAGTACCTAAAGACTCAGAATTCTATGCTAGTATTGATACAGGTACAGTAATCTCCACAGTGGTGTACTGGGGTGTGGGAAAAGCCTATATGGGGGGGGGCAATAATTAGATCTTACTTTGAGAAACAGCTCTTGCAGAAGGTTACACAATTAGGACTGAAGCCGGCAGGCACCAGGACCCCACAGAAATGTTCTAGCTAGCAGTATTCAGCAGGGACCGCCCCCGACGTCGGCCCCACCCCCGTCAGGCATCATATAAATGGGGGTGGTCCCCCAGAATCCCCAGTTCTTTTCCTGCCGTCGACTCGCCAGCATCAGCCTCACGGTACCACTCTAGCGAACGACGCCTAGAACTGTCAAAGTTTTACTCCAAATGTCGGCATCTCCAACTCCTTCCTCAGAAGGATGTCCCTCCAAGTGTGCCTGCGGCAAACAGATCCCTTTCAAGGATCTACAGTCATCCTGTCTGCCGTGCTTAGGCCCAGAACATGACACCAAGGCCTGCTCCTTTTGCCAGCGGTTCAGTAGTCACACCCGGATCCGCCGCCAGAAGGCACTTCAAGGGTTCCTCTTGGAAGAAAAGTTGAAAAGCATGGACAAAGACCCTGGCTCCAGAGGTGAGTCTACCTCTAAGTCCCATAAGCACTGGGACAAGCATCGGGAGAAGGCCAGGTCCAGATCCCCTAACTGGGCCTCAGACTCGCGCACCAGCTCAGGCTCCACGTGTTCAGACCGCTCTTCCTCCAGGGCTCGCCCTCAGCCCCCTCCAGTAAAGGTTAAGTCTTCAGGCAGTACTTCAGCTTCTCTGCATCCCTTCAAGACTTCTAGGCCTTCGGCATCCTCAACACCCTCCCAGGCCTCCTCGAAGCCTTCAGACCATCACTGGTCCAAGTCCTCTTCAGAATCTCAAGCTTCCCCAGAGAGATGCCAGGACTCCGATGCCAGTTCAGCCTCCCAGACTCCTAGAGGTCCGGATCCCCCTCCCAGGAAGACTAAGGACCTGACGTCCCTAAAACAGATGACGGACCTGAAGCGGGCTACCGACCCTTCATCGGTTATACGTCTGTCGGACCAGACGACGGCTAAGCACCCGACGTCAGTGAGACGTTCGCCGGAGCCAAAGACTGCCTCCCCGTCACTGGTGGACACCGGTCACCAGGACTCTACAGACGAGGACCTGATGTGGACACTGGTCACCAGGACTCTACAGACGAGGACCTGACGTTGCCTGATGACCAGGCAGGCGACAGTGAGGACATTGAGCTTCCACAGGAGCCTTCACCAAACCCGGCAATGCCCTTGGACCCAACGCCCAATACCGGCATCAGACCACCAACGCCAGGTCCATCGTCCGGTATGAATATCCAGGAGGTCAAAGATCTCTACACCTTTTGGTGGGACACAATAAAGAAGGACATGTTCCCAGTAAAACCTCCTCCTTCTTCACCTCCTACTCCCCCTCCTCCACCGCAGAGGCCAGCAGGAAGACTACCGACCCCCAAGGAACCTATTCCACCTCCTAGGGGAAGATCCAAAGAACAGAGAAGGCCCCCTTCAAGATCCCTTAGGGTCTCCCAGTCCTAAGCAACCCAGACATTGATGGTCCACTCCGCAGGGGGATGATTCTAGACCTGACACCTCAGATACCTCCAGGTCACCTTCTCCAATCAGCATCCCATCACCTGACCCATGATACCTGCCCAGGTCACCTCCGGATGATCCCTCTTTTTCCGAAATCATGAGGCACATCCAGGAGAACATGGGATGGGATTCGGAAGATCTCAACCCCGAGAGACAGTGCCTAGCTCGTTACCTTCGGCAGAAGGACCCTAAGCCTGTGGTGGTGCCACCCTTGGTGGACACCTTCGTGGACATCACCAAGGCTGTGTGGAAGCATCCGCACTCCACCCCCGTGGTGCCGAAGAAAGCTGACCGCCTGTACAGGGCCTCGGCAGAAGACCAGTACTTGGTGCAACAACCCCTGGCTGATTCCCTGGTGATTACGGCCTCACATGATAGGTCTCAACGACTACAGCATCTGAGTACACAGCCACCAAACCAGGAATCCAAGCAGTTGGATGCCCTGGGGAGGCGCATGTATGCGGCTGCTGCTTGCTCCATCAGGTCACTGAACTGTCTGACTCATATGGTTCAGTTTCAGAATGCCCTGTGGGAACAGGGTCAGGACCTGGTTGACAAACTACCGGATGGCGAGCAGAAGGCGGAGCTCTTGAACCTCCTCCACACAGGGTCAGACGTGGGGACCCAAGTGTTAAGAGCCGCATATGATTCTGCTGACTCGTCTGCCAGGGGCGCAGCTTCAGGCATCTGTCTCCGGAGACACTCCTGGTTCCGTTTCTCCGGTTTTACCCCAGATGAACAGAAGAGTATCCTGGTCGTCCCTTATAACGGAGAGGTCCTGTTTGGTGAACCCTCTGAGAAGGTCATCACCAAGCTTCAGGACACCAGGAAGGCAATAAGTACTGTACAGGCCATGTACAGCCCAAATCTGATTCCTTGCGTAGGAACCAGAACCGTTTTCGCAGCCAACAATGACAGCAGCCACGTTCCAGCCAGCAGCAAAGGGGCACCTTCCACCGTAAGGCCCAACCTGAGTCTTCCCCAGGCCGAGGTCAGCGGTATACTAAACTGGCCCAGCCTACAGGGGGGTAATGCCACCACAGCATGACTCCTTCCCGGCCCCCGCCCCGCCTCTGGATCAACTGGCAGAAAAGGTAGGGGGTCGCATCGCTCGCCACTTTTCAGAGTAGCAATCAATTACCGCCAACCGGTAGGTCCTTCAACTGGTCAAGAGAGGTCACTTTATAGAATTTCTCGACCACCTACCGTCAAGACCTCCTCTGCTTTTCCGTTATTCGGGTCAGCATGCACTGCTTATACAGAAGGAGGTGCTCGCACTTCTGGGAAAGGAAGCTATAGAGCACGTACCGAGGAACCAGAGAGGTGCAGATTACTATTCCCACTTCTTTCTGGTTCCCAAAAAGACAGAGGACCTCCGTCCGATACTGGATCTCGGCGATCTCAATGCTTCGGTCCTTTACAAACGCTTCCGCATGGTGACCCTTCCTGGTTTGATACCCATGCTCAAGCAGGGCGCCTTCCTAGCATCCTTGGACATGCAGGATGCCTACCTGCACATACCCATTGCTCAAGCGCACATGAAGTTCTTGTGCTTTGAATTTCTAGGTCACCATTATCAGTTCTGAGCCCTCCCTTTTGGACTGTCATCGGCACCTCAAGTGTTTACGAAGTGCATGGCAGTCGTAGCGGTGGCTCTAAGGAGACAAGGCCACTACATGTTCCCCTACCTGGGCGACACTGACTCCTCATGGCATCCTCTCGGGAGGCTCTGATGTCTGCAATTCACTGTACTCGGTCCCTGTTTGGGACGTTGGGCATCATTATCAATCAGGAGAAGTCACACCTGGTTCTGTCACAGAATCTGCAGTTCATAGGCGCAGTTCTGGACACCGTCCAGGGGAGAGCTTTTCTGCCCCAGGACCGAGCGGAACACATCAGATCCCTCATCAGGGACATCTTGGCAAAGAAGACTGTCCCAGCCAGACTGGTCCTTTGCCTGCTCAGCCACATGGCTGCGGCCATTGCAACAGTCCTGCTAGCCCGTCTCCACATGCGGGTGACCCAGTGGATGTTACGGGTTCAGTGGGATCAGAAGCAAGACCATTTGCAGCTTCCAATTTGGATCACGAATGCCGTAATCCGGGATCGGCAGTGGTGGCTAGATTCAAAGAACCTGTTGGTGGGGGTCCCCTTCATTGCTCCGTCTCCGATTGTGATGCTCTCCACGGATGCCTCAGGTTTCGGTTGGGGAGCGCACCTCGACAGGGTCAGGTCTCAGGGCTCATGGACACCCCAGAAAGCTCATCTCCATATAAATATTTTGGAAATGAGAGCAGTTCATTATGCCCTGCAGACCTTCTAGTCGGAGATCCCACCGGGTACTCTCCTGTTACAAACAGACAATACCGCGGTGATGTATTACCTCAACAAACAAGGAGGCACCCATTCCTACCCGCTTTGCAGGGAGGCCATGAGGGTGTGGGATTGGGTTCTACAACACGGCGCAAACCTCATTGCTGTTCATGTCCCAGGAGTGGACAACATCATCGCAGACAGCCTGAGCCACTCTCAGGCTAGAGTCCACGAGTGGGAACTACTCCAGGAGGTAGTAGAGGATCTGTTTCACAGATGGGGCACACCAGAATTAGACCTTTTTGCATCCCCATCCAATGCAAAACTGACCAATTTCTGCTCGCTAGATCCAGGGCCTGGTGTTTTCTGGCAAGATGCATTGTCCCTCTCCTGGATGGGCAGATTCCTCTACGCGTTTCCTCCCTTCCCGTTGATCCAGAGGGTCCTATTTAAACTCCGCAGAGAGCAGGCGACGCTGATATTTATCGCGCCTTTTTGGCCCAGACAGATTTGGTTCCCTCTGCTGCACCAGCTGTCCCAAGGACCTCCAGTGCCTCTGCCAATCAGCTCTCACTTACTGTCCCAGGAGGCAGGTTCTTTGGTCCATCCGGACTTTCGCTCTCTGAACCTGCACGCCTGGCTCCTAGAGACATAGCTATCATGCGGTACGGGGTCTCGCAAGAGGTAGCAGATGTTCTAGTGGCTGCTAGAAAACCGGCTACTCATGCCACATACACCATGAAATGGCGCAGATTTTGCCTCTGGGCTCAAGCACAAGGACTTTCCCCGATGGATTGTCTGGAAAGGTCGGTCCTGGACTACCTCCCGTCTCTCTTCCAGGCAGGCTTGGCCTACTCCTCTGTTAAAGTACGCCTTTGTGCCATCTCAGCCTATCATACACCTATAGGCCGACGTCCCATAACTCAGTTGGACACAGCACGAGCCTTCTTGAGAGGTGTTCTCCACCTTAAACCTCCGATTAAGGATCCTATTCCTCCATGGGATTTACCCTTTGTCCTGGAGCAGCTCACGCTGCCACCTTTTGAACCAGCCACGGATTGCAAGCTACATCTCCTAACTTGGAAGACGTTATTTTTAGTTGCCGTTACTTTGGCCAGAAGGATTTCTGAACTTCACGCACTGATGTGCAAAGAACCTTATTTGGTTTTTCACCAGGACAGGGTGTCCCTAAGGACAAATCCAAAGTTTCTACCTAAGGTGTTCTCAGCTGTCACCCTCAATCAGGACATTGACTTACCAGTGTATTTTCCTAAATACTCTATAGAGGAGAGACCCTGTTGCACACTCTAGATGTGCATAGGTGTCTAAGATACTACCTGACCAGAACCAGGCACCACCGTAAATCTGATCAGCTTTTCGTCTCCGCCCATAGGATGATGGGAGCTCCGGTTTCTAAACAATTGCTGTCCAGGTGGCTCATCCATTGTATCACGTTCTCTTACCAGAAACGTAACAAACGTTTACTGGGTGCGGTTAAGGGTCATTCCACAAGGGGGTGGCTACCTCCTTTGCGGCCATGAAGAACGTGTCCACTTCAGCCATCTGCGCAGCAGCCACTTGGAGCACCGTGCACACCTTTATCAGGCATTATAGCCTGGATGTTGCATCACGGCGAAGAACTGGTTTTGGTCTAGCAGTCCTTCAGGGACTCCTATCCTAGGCTTCGGTCCAACTTGTGATCTCTACCTAGCCTCCTCCCACCTGCGAGGGATTTCCAGTATTGCTTGGGAATCAGTCCTAATGGTGTAACCTGCTGCAAGAGCTGTTTCTCGCAGTAATATAGTACAGTTACGTAACAACTTACCGTAACAGTAGATCTTCGAGAACAGCTCTTGCAGCAGGTAGTTTCCCTCCCACCATCCCCTCTGGAGGTAGAGTTGTTCCAATATCTCTTTCCTAGGATTAAGTGTTTCTAACACCGCTCTGAATACCTTTTGATGGCGGATCCTCAGTCTCCACTTCTGATGTCATCTAGTGGCCGGGAGTCTCCAGCGGGAGAACTGGGGATTCTGGGGGACCGACCTCTTTTATATGATGCCTGACGTCGGGGGCGGCGATGTCCGGGGCGGTCCCCGCTGGATACTGCTAGCGAGAAAATTTCCGTGGGGTCTTGGCTCCTGCCAGCTTCAGTCCTAATGGTGTAATGTAAGTTCTTATGTAACTGTACTTTATGTGACTGGGATAAAAAAGGAGAGATGGGAAAAAATGCACAAGTGAAGGAAACATTAAAGGGGTCAGAACAAAGACCAACAAAAGGGGAGGGGTGGCACGAGAATTAATGGAGACCTGGGAAGCGTTGAACTTGCTGCTAACGGGGGAAGCCAAAACAACAATGTTGTTTGCAAGGCAGAGATACTACGAATGAGGGAGCAGACCAGGATTGCTGTTAGCAAGACTAATAAAAGGTAGAAAGACTTCAGGCCTTATCACTGCAATTAGAGATAACTATGGGAAAGTAGTACATGAGAGTTGATCTGACACAGCTTCAAGGAATTCTGCCAAAATTTATGCAAGGCAAAGTGTGAGGGTAGGAAGGAGCAGGCAGTGACCTTTTTAGATGAGACAGATATACTGACCCTCACAGATCAGCAGAGAGAAACCTTGGGGGCAGAAATAGCAACAGAGGAGGTAATGCAGACCATTGGAGGCCTGAAGAGGGGTAAGGCAGGAAGACCGGATGGCCTGGCAGAATATTATAAAGAACTGAGGCAGCTCCTAGCAGAACCAATCAGAGCAGTAATGGAGGAAGCTAGGGAGGAGGGAGGCCTTCCCAAAACATGTAGTGAAGCAAACTTATGCTTAATACCAAAACCAGGTAAAGATACCCTAGATTAGCACTGGCCCAGTGACGCTGAAGGTTGAGGCGCTGGACGCCACACCTCGCACCACACTGGCGACCCAAGTTCAGAAGCGAGCTCAAGCCACCGGGGGGGAAGGGCGAGGAGTCGGATTGAGCAGCTGCAAGGTAGCTCTCCTCTCCAGGAAGGGACCTGGGGTTTCCCTGGCTCTTGGCTGCCACCCGGTGGAGGCTAGGTGGCAGTGCCAAGCCAAGGGGGGGACCTGGCATTAGGCCAGGAGGGAGGAAGGGGGTCATTACCAGAACTGCGGAGGGCATGCGTGGTCGCGATCTGGGGTGCAAGGTAACATGGGGAGAAAATCAAAAATACCATGGCTCCCCCGTTGCCTAGTAAGGCGCAAGGGATAACGATGGAGCAAAAAGCTATATGGCAAAAAAAAAAAGTTACTCTGGATTGCTCCTCTTATAAGCTGATCGCGTTGTTAAACTGTGATGTCAAAATTATGGCAAAAGTATTGGCAAAACAACTGGAGTCACTGCTGCCACAGGTGGTGCATGCAGACCAGACAGGGTTTGTGCAGAAATGGCTGTCCTACCACAATATGAGAAGGTTGCTGAATGTGGTTCGATGGGGTTCTCGGTGTACGGGGCAAGCCTGTGTACTGTCCATGGATGCTGAGAAAGCCTTTGACAGGATCGAGTGGTAATACCTGTTTCAGGTACTTAATAGATTTGGCTTAGGGGATGGATTTATAGAACTGATAAGAGTATTGTATAGAGAACCATGGGCTAGGGTACTTGTTAATTGGACCCCTTCGGAGGAGTTTAGACTATATACGGGCATGTGATAGGGATGCCCCCTATCCCCCTTGCTGTTTGCCTTAGCTATAGAGCCACCTGCAATTAAAGTAAGGTCAGAGGCAGCAATTTGAGGGATACAGGAGAAGGGGAAAAGAGTTAAAATTACCTTATATACAGATGATGTGCTTATTTTCATTACTGAATCAATGCCAGCACTGTTGAGGGTGGTGGAATCCTTTGCGGCCTTCTCAAGGTATAAGTTGAACCTGTATAAGTTGGAGTTGATGTGCCTGGAGGGAATGGGACGAGGAGGAAAAGAGGACACATGGTTGCAGAGGGTGGAGGCATCACTTACTTAGGCATTAAAGTGGGTAAGGAGTTAGGTAGTTTCTATAGGTTAAATTACACCTTTCTGTTCGATAATATTATTAGAGAACTGGATAGATGGCTGGCCCTCCCGATCTCGTGGATGGGGCAAATCAACTTGATAAAAATGAATGTGCTGCCACGAATCCTGTACATAATGCAGATGATACCAGTGAGCCCAACTAAGGGGGATATTAAAAGGCTAGAGAAGAGGGATCGCTGCTGAGCAGCCGTCAAGGAAGCAGCATTTTCCCACAACTCCCGGGTTTTGTTATTAAAAACAAAAACTAAAATCGGAATATTTGCCTCCTTTTAGTGCCTGTTCTGGTGGATATTATTCTTCTCATTGACAAGATGGGCAAGACTCGGGGGGGTAACTGCTCCTTCGTCAAATTTTTTTTGCTCCTAAAAAACGAGCAACAGTGGAAAGAGCGGCCTGCAGCATCCAGGGGAGCCACGGACTCAGTGGATCAATTGCCTGACTGTGCATCTCTTACTTCCATATAAGCGACTCTGCTGCAGTTTGTCAAGTCGGCGCAGAAGTTAGATAAAAAATTTGATAGTGTACTTTGACTCCCAGGGTTTCGGCCCTGGAGTCTAGAATGGACTCCTACAAACAAATAGTGCAGCACTTGGAAACCTCGGCTCTCAAATCCTTCAAGGTGACAGTGAAACTTATTAAGGAGAATGCCCTGCTTTGGCTGCAACTTGAGGCTGTGAAAAATCAAGCCTGAGAAAAAAATGTGTGGATAGTGAGGCTCTCTGAAGCGGCAGAGGGAGAAAATTACCTGAACTTTGTGAAAACTTTTCTGCCTACTATTCTGGGACTCACAGATGCTGATTCTTCCTTGTCCCTGGAAAAAGCCTATAGAATTACCCCGTGCTGTGAGACAGCGGGTTTCACAGCATCTAGGACTGTGCTGGTGGTCTGTACCGGGGTTGGAGACTGGGACAGAGCCCTTGTGCTCACCAGGAGGCAAGGACCTCTGAAATATGGGGATGACACTATCTTGCTCTTCCCTGACCTTTCTTTTAGTACTCGGCAAAGGCACAGGGAGTTTGATAGTATTCGGAGCCATCTACAATTGCTGAAGGTCCAGCACCAGCTCTTGCTCCCTTCCAAGCTTTGGGTGACTTGGCAGGGTTGCCAGTATCAGTTAGCTGACCCCAAAGACACCGACAAAAAGATTAGCTGCACTGAACAGGAGATGGCAGCGGGCACAGATGATGGGGTTTCCTCCAACGAGGGATGATTGCTGCAGTGTTGGCAGTATTTGTGGATTCAGGGTGAGAATTATTCCACTAGCCTGATGAATAATGATGGAGGGCTGTACACAGGCGGCATTCCAGATTTACTGTGACCAGCGTTTTGGAGCTGTATGGGACTTCTACATGATTGCTTTATGTTTACACATCCCAGCCTTTTATCTTTTTCTCTTTTTGTCCTATAGCGAAGGTTGGACTATTTCCAGGTGAAAAATGTTTTTTCTGGACTTTGCTGATTTCTACTTTTGGATGCTGGGAAAATGGTTATCTGATGCTTAAGCTTATTATTTTCTCTGTCTGGGGCATTGCATCTGCAGTTTTGCTAAGTGTTTAATAGACAGGACACATTATGGTGGGTGTTTTATTGGGAATTTACGATTGGAGTTGTTTTTTTGGGGTGGAGGTTGAGGAGTTCCATTAATTTACTTGCCGATTTCTTGCTTTGGGGGAATCGCTTGGAGACCACTTAGTCGTGCGGGTCATTTGTTTATGCGGGCATTATTCTGGATAAATGATTCCCCTTTGCCCTTCCTTGACTGCATGCATCTGGGTTATGATCAAATGGAAGTTGATATAAATGTGGGTATTTCCCCCAATGTTGTTACTTATAGGGAGGGGCTGTTAAGTATTGTTTTTGTATACTAGTGTAATCTGTTTTGTGAGTTGTATGCTTACAAAATTAATAAAAAATGTGATACCAAAAAAAAAAAAAAAGTTAGAGAAGGGGTTTACCAATTTCATATGGCAAGGGGAAAAGGCCACAAATGAGTCTGAACAGACTTGAGGAAAAAGAAAGGGGAAGGCTGGTATTTCCAGATTTAAGAGGCTACTACATGGCAGTATAACACAAATACATAAAAGACTGGGTCAGCTGAAGCCCAGCAGCAACAAGGGTAGGGTTAGATGAGGAAGACTGCCCAGGGCAGGTATCAGCATACCTGGTGACAGGGTAGGAGCGCATATGGACAGCTGCAGAACCCAAATCCAATGGTGATGGAGACACTGGAGGTGTGGAAAACAAAAGACGTAGAGGAGTGGAGAGGGGGCACACACTTTTGATACCTATGGCAGGAAATTCGGGATTCCTCCCAGGTCTGGAGGACCCAGGATTTCTCACTTGGGAGGAAAAGGGAATAAGATGTTTGGGGGACTTATATAACAGGGAGGGGTTTAGCTCTTTTGGAAAAGCAAGGCAAATTCTAGAGATTTCAGTGTCACATCAATTCTGGTACTTTAAGATTAGGGCATATGCAAGGGGTCTGCACAGAGAGGCAGGGGAAATAACAGGTATGGTGGGAGTAGAACAGGAAATCTATAAAGCCAGGAAGGACAAGAAAGGACTAATAGGAAGGGTGGCGAAACAGGATAGACATTTCTTCCCTCTCTTGTCTGGAAAGGTAAAACAGCAGTGGGAGGCGGACTTGGGGCTAAGAATAATGGAGGAGAATTGGAGCACAGTGCTTGGTACACATATGGGGCTCCTGGTATGTAATAAGCACAAGGAATCACAATATAAGTTTTTGCATCGGCTTTGTTACTCCACCCCCCACCCCCCAGTGTAGTCCACAAGTTTCACTCCGAGATTTCATCTATTTATGGGAGATGTGAAAGGTCGAGGTGTACTATTTCCACCATTTCTGTGAATGCAGCTTGCTCAGAGGATTCTGGAAAGCAGTGGCGCTGGATCTAACTGGGATATGGAGGAAACAAATTAGGGATACATCAATTATTTGGAATGGAAGATATGGGGGAAGAAGGGTGGGAGCCATACCCTAGATCAGTTAGAATAATGCTAACCACAGCAAGGTAGTGCATTCAGAATACCTGGGTGTCATATGACCCCCACAATTACACAGTGGAAGACTATCACCATACAAAACTTAGAGCTGGACCGCCTGACATGCATTCTAAAAGGAAAAGAAGACATTCTTGCTGGAATGGGGAACGTTTCTGGACTCCATGACTCTGACAGAGGCCCAATTGTTTAGAGAGGGGATCACCTAAGGGGCAGGGCCAGGGACACAGAAGGGAAAAGAAGATTACCAGGAGACGAGAGAAAATGGATTTGTGTGAAGGGAGTCAAAGCCTAAAGGTGTATGAGCATAGACCAGTCATGTACAATAATAAAGTAAAATGAATTAGACATTTGAAGGAGGTAATAGAAGGTTCTAATCATAGAATTAATTATTGTGTAGAGGTAGATGTTAATTTTTTGATAATTTTAGTAGCATTACAAGATACTAGTGTTGCGTTTATGGTATGGTTTTTATTTAAAAAAAAGTTGTGGGGGTATTTTGGCTAGTATAAAAAAATAACAGAATTATTTAGAATAAATTGCATACCACAATTAGTAAGGTAATTTTGTGCTGAATAACTTTGCCACTCGCACTTTGTAGCACTTACGGTTCATCAGGTATTCGCATTTGTTTATGGTATGGTACATATGGTTTCATTTTTGCTTAGAAAGGTCCAGGATGAAGTGTTATGGGTATAGAGGGCAGAAGGAGTGGAACTCTCAGAGAGCTGCTGTAGAGTGGTTGAGATACGGCACTCATTTGAACAGAAGCTGAAGCATCTGTGTACTTGCTAGAGGCTAGACGGGGGAAGAACTGCAGGATACTTATGGTCTTCATCAAGGACATCTCCTCCATTAGGCCTCACCTTTGGAACTGTAAGCTGTCAACATCAGGACCATATGGAAATTTTTTTGCTAGCTGGTCCGCCCACAATGACGTGCAGCATTGACACATATAAAACATGGGGCGGCCCATCATTCCTAAGTTCTTTCTCCTGCCGACGATCATCCTTATCAGACCTGCTGAACGAAACAACAATGTCGTGGGTGTTTTTTCTATATTTTATTAGTTTACTATTGTCAGGCTGCATGCTGACAAAGTCTAAAGAACCTTTCTAGGATCATGGATATGTTGTTCTATCCACACTTGTTGGCATTCCATTCCCTTTAAGATTCTTGCCAGAAGGTCTGAAAGCTGGCTCCTCCCATCCACCTGGGTGGTATATGCCTTGGCTCCACCCCTTGACGCCAGATCTTCCTTTCTGCAGGAAGATTCAGGTTACCTCCTTATCGCTTATGCATTACTGTAGGCCCTGGCTCTTAAATCTATGGATTTACCCAAACTCCAACTCGTTAGAGTTTCTCCCAATCGCTTTGCGATCTCAGCTGCAATGGAGGACAAGTCCTCATCCAGTTTCCGCTGCTGCCCATGTAGGCAAAAGATGTCTCGCATTGACCTGCATGCCTCGTGCGTTTACTGCCTGGGTCTCAGTCATGACACCCAGGCATGCGAAATGTGTCGCGTTTTTCATCCAAACATCTTGGACAATCATCTCGTACGAGTGCAACTGGGCAGACTGGAAAAACGGAATCCGCCGGGCAAATTGAAGGAAGCCTCTTGGGCGGTCTCCACTGCTGCTAGGTCCACCGAGCAGCTCAAACAGATGACATTCGAAAAGAAGACAGCTTGGGCCACGGATCGGTCCTCTTCCATGTCCATCTTCATCCCACTAAGTCTGGGCTCCACCTTCTCAGGCTCCTTTCAGGAGTTGTGCCAGTCCCTCCCTACCAAGGGGAGGGATCCTCAGGCGTGCACATCTGTCGGTCCCGTAAAAAGGACAAGGAGCCTAAGGAAACTACGTCTCGCCGACGACGCTCCTGGAACCATGAGAGATCTCGGTCCCAGGAATCTTCTGTCTCGACTTCGGTCAAGGTTGCAGCCTTGGCCGCCGGCTTCACGGTAACCCCATCACTCTAAGAAGTGGCACCGCTGTCACTCTTCTTCATCCTCCTTGAATGAGGAGAAGCTTTGACGGAAATTCCATAGATGCTACAACGATTTAATGTGGCAGCAGCTAATTATGTCTGGCCAGAAGTCGGCTCCAGTTTCTACCCCGGCCATTATTTGGCTGTCACCCTCTAAGCCGACGCCTACTCCTCAGGAGCCGGTCCGCACCATTTCTCCACCCACGGAGTCAGTCAAGACCATCCAGGCTCAGCCAAACCTGGCCTCTCCACCGATTGTGGTGGAACCGCTACTGAAGCAGCCTCCTTCGGGGGCTCCTTCTAAGGCATCTCAGCCCTTTCCAGGCCTACCTCGTAGGCTGTCCATCACCCCCACACACTTGACTGTCCTAGGTGGGTGCAGGGTGACTCTGGTGGCTGGCCAATCTAGCCAGACTCTTCGGAGTCCAAGGACTCCGACCTGCATTCTCACCCCTTGGACGAGGACTCTGTTGTTAGTCTTTCGATGGAGAAAGGCCCTTCTTCCTTCATGGGCACCCTCCGCCTTATCTCTGAATCCATGAGGATGCCCTTAGAACCCATTCAGAAACGGGCCGAACACCCTCTCACTGATATCCTCAGAGGGGCTTCACCGATAGAGGCCTTCGCAGTGGCCGAGGCCATTGTCGGTCCGGCCTTGGAGCTGTGGCCTGCCCAGCGCCTTCAGCCCAAATGTCCCGCAAGTATGCGGTGCCCATTGGGTCCCTTTCGGGATTCACAGAGCACCCCTCGGCCAAGTGACTGATGACCGAGTCTGTATTCAGGTGCTCAGGTAATTCAGGAGACACTGATAGACCTCTGGACAAAGTCCAAAAAATTGGAATATTCGGCCCGGACAGTCTATGCCGCCTCTTTACTGGACCTTTATCAGGCAAACTTGGCCGTCATCATGGTGCACTTCTCTCATGCCCTCCTGGGCTCTCTTGATGAGGGTCTACCTCACCTCCCTGCAGACCTCCAGACCACGGTCAAGCAGGTCCATGACCAGGGTTGGACGGTTGTAAAACAGCAGCTCCAGACGGCCTTGGAACTTGGGGACTCCTGCACCCGCTCGGTGGCGGCCATGGTTGCCGTGCACCGCAGGGCTTGGTTGCAGGTATCCACCTTCACAGGGGACACCCAGTACAAGCTGACGGACATCCCTTTCCCAGGGTTCCAAAAAGAAGAGTTGGCCTTCTGCCCCTGTGGCCAAGCAGACCCATTTCCAATCGGGGCAGCATCAGCAGCAGGCTCAACTTTGGCACCCTCGGCCCAAGTCCGGCCCCCCGGCGGCCCGTAAACCCGGAGGATGGGGTTCGGGTGGTCCTCAAGCTGGACCCTCTTCCTCCAAGCCTGCCCAGTGACGGGATGGGGGTGGCCACCCCCATACCTGTCTCACCAGCTCTGGGTCCTCCCGTGGGGAGCCGGCTCCACCACTTCCTTTCCACCTGGTCTGCTGTTACAATGGACAGGTGGGCTTTAGAAGTGGTCAACCAGGGACTGCCTCTGGAATTCGAGCAGTACCCACCAAGCTGGGCCCGTGCCCCATGGGAAGAAATGGTGTCTGTATACACTCAGTCGGCTCTCCAAATGACATCAACCCAACTCCTCTTCAAGGAGGTGCTGTTAACCCAGGGTTCATTTCCAGGTACTTCTTGGTCCCAAAACGGATTGGGGGCTGGTGCCCCATTCTAGATCTGCACAACCTGAACCAATTTCTCAGGTCCTGCACATTCAGGATGGTAACTCTGTCTCAGATCATACCATCTCTCAAGCAGAACATGTGGTTTTGCTCTCTGGATCTCCAGGACGTGTTCTTTCACGTCCTGATCTGTCCGTCTCACCAAAGGTTCCTTTGCTTTCAAGCAGAGGGAGCCCTCTTCGAGTTCTGAGCCATACCATTCAGCCTGTCATTGGCCCCCCAGGCCTTCTCCAAATGTATTGCAGTGGTGGCAGCCCATCTTTGGCGACAAGGGCTCAGGGCATACCCCTATATCGACAACTGGCTCATACTGGGTTCCTCCAGACAGGAGGTGGAGAAGTCCAGAGATCTGTCCCTCCAGATCTGCATCAATCTTGGTCTCCGAGACCAAGTCAGAATTCGTACCTTCGCAGGTGATCTGCTGCATCGGGGCAGAGCTCAGCTCTTGCCGAGCAGGAGCCAGGCTCCCGATGGACAGGGTGGAGGTTCTCTTTTCCTTTGCCCAATCATTTCTGGTTGGACACTTATGCCCTGCCCAGGACTTCCTGCACCTTCTGGGGTACATGGCGGCCTGCTGCACTGTGGTCCAATGGGCCCGGTGGCTTATGCACCCCCTTCAATGGGAGCAGGCCAGCCAGTGGACTAAGCAACATGGTCACTTTGACCAGCTGGTCACGGTGACCCAGAAGATGTGAGACGCTCTCCAATGGTGGACCATCCTAGCACATTTGCAGGACAGGATCCCATTTGTCCTGAGCCAATGGTCGTTCTCACGACCGATGCCTCTCTCACAGGCTGAGGTGCCCACATGGGGAATCACAGAGTCCACGGGCTCTGGACCCCAAGGAATCCCAATGTTGTATCAACCTGCTGGAGCTCAGAGCAGTCTGGCTGGCACTGTTAGCATTCGCTCCACTTCTTCAGGGTCAAGTGGTGCAAGTCCAGACAGACAATACCACAACCATGTACTATCTCAACAAGCAGGGTGGCACGCACTCCTGGCCTTTGTGCAGGGAAGCAGCTCTCCTTGCCATCCATGTGGCAGGAGTGCCTCTATAATCTTGCCCACTACTGAGGTAAGACTGACTGGGCTGTATGCCTATTGGTCCACAGCGCGAGCCAATGGGCATGAAGCCCGAACCGTACTACACATTCCAGATATGTGAATGGGATCCGATTCGGACGGTGTCAGTCGCCGGGCGGCAGGCGGTGGGTGCTGCTGCCCACCATTGACTTGGGGGAGCGGGCAGTGGGATCAGTGTGGTGGGGAGGGGTCCACTGACCACCAGGGCTATAGGTTTCGCTTTTGATTCTACTACAGCCCGCGATCGGACAGACAGGTCCACTGGACCACCAGGTATAATAGGATTTATAATTTCTTTACTTAGCCAGCGATCGGGCGGGCAGCGGTCCACTGGACCACCAGGGATATTGGATTTATATTTTATTTAATTAGCCCGCGGTCAGGCGGGCAGCGGTCCACTGGACCACCAGGGATTTTGGATTTATCTTTTATTTACTTAGCCCGCAATCGGGTGGGCAGCGGTCCACTGGACCACCAGGGATTTTGGATTAGTCTTTTTTTACTGATGCCTGCAATCGGGCATGGGGGGCTGCCACCACTGAGGTGCAGCCGGAGCTCGGATGGCCACCCACAGAGTGGCAGCTGCCGTGTTGCGCCCTGCAGCGCGACAGCTCACCTGTGGATAGCCATCCATTCTTCCTTTTTTTTTGGATCAACTTGTGCTGGCAGGTATGGGTTGCGATGCATGGCTCTGCACATCCCAGGCTGAATATCAGGCTGTGCAGAGTATGTGTGGGCACGCCCCCCACCTGCATACATTACTGATGTGCTCCGGCGATTGGGATTTGTGCGACTTTCCCTTTAAATATCGCTGCATCAGTGGGTTGCGCAGTGGTGCAACACTGCGCGCCATGTGCAACCTCTTTTGAATATCTGGGCCCGTGTCTTTATCATGTCGTACCAGCTTAAATGACTTAATTCCAATGACAGTAACATTCCCAAGTATGGTCTGTCCAGTCTGGTGTCCACTCCCCCACTACTCATTTGATAGTGTGGCCATTCAGAGTTCTATGGGACCCACCTCTGACCTTACCCCTGTTATATATCGGGCAAGCATTCCACCTATTCTGGTGGAGGGATAATTTTGTAATTGTGCTGTCATTTTTTCCCATCCTGTATATACTTAAAAGTGTGTCTTCCCATTGTATACTTGTAGGGATTTGTGTAGTTAACCAGAGCCTAGTGATGGTTTTTCACGCAGCCATTATGAGTTTGCCCAGGATGTATAGGTAACTTCTGCTTAACATGAGTTGGGTATTTTAAGAGGAGGACTGCTTCTGGAGTCATTGCCTATAGCCAGTTACTATATTGGTGCTTTCTACATGTAGCCAGAAGGGCTTCAGATGGGGGTAGGATCACAGCACATGGGTGTGGGTTGCCGCCTCCTAGCCACAGCCCCTCCAACATGATGCATCTGTTATATAATGAAATTTGACTATTATATGTGGTGTTTGGGAAGATCTTATTATCATTTTCTATCCGTATTCCCATCACTGATAAGAGCTCATAACCTTGTGGAGCCAAATGTTCATCCACTCGGACTCTCTTAGGTCAGTAGTGAGTTCAGCCTTCCAGATGATTTCAGTAGTATCCGTGTTAACGGTTATGCCTCCAAGAGAGCTTGACAGCATCTGGAAATGCAGTGTGACAGCCAGTTCCCCTCTATAATGTCTATGAGAAAGTCTATCAATGGCAGGAAGCCAGCTGTATACCTGAAGTCCTTCTTTGGTGTTCAGAAAATGCTTAATTTGGAAACAGCGGTAGTGGTCACTTTGGTCTAATTGGAATTCTCATCTTAGGGTGTCAGATGTTTTAAATGTCTTTCTTAGGAAATAAAAATATATGAAAAATGCCTTTTACAGTCGTGGCCAAAAATATTGGCGCCCTTGCAGTTTTTTCTAATAATGCACCACTCCTTCCAGAAAATTGTTGAAATTAAAAAATATTTTGGTATCCACATATGTATTTCTTTGGTTTGCAGTGGAATAAAACACAAAAAGCAGAAAAATTTACTAAGTCTTCGTTTATTCCACACAGAAATCCTTAAATGGCCCGGACAAAATTATTGGCACCTTTTAGAAGTAGTTAGAAATAACTAGATTTCAAGCAGGTGATTCTCCTTCACTTTGGAACTGAACTCACCTGTGGTGAGTTGCAGTTGCCTGCAATATAAAAATCACTCATTCAACCAGTTTGAATAGAGAAAATGACTCATTCTCCTGTTTTGTGTCACTGTGTGTACCGCAATGAGCATGGAGAAAAGAAAGACAGCCAAATAATTGTCTGAGGAGGTCAGACAGAAGATTGTAGCCAAGCATGGACAATCTTAAGGCTACAAATCAATCTCCAGAGACCTTGATGTTCCTGTTTCCACCGTATGTAATGTTATCAGGATGTTTAAGGCCCATGGTACTGTAGCCAACCTCCCTGGACGTGGCCGCAAGAAAAAACTTGATCGAAGACTGCAGCACAGGATTGTTCGAATGGTGGAGAAAGCACCTCGATCAACTGCCAAACAGATTCAAGCTGACCTTCAGACACAAGGTACGACAGTTTCAACTCGCACCATCCTTCGCCAACTCAATGAAAGGGGGTTATATGGTAGGAGGCCCAGGAGGACCCCACTGCTGAGAGAGAGAGAGAGACATAAGAAAGCCCGACTGGGGTTTGCCAAAACACACCTGAACAAGCCAAAATCCTTCTGGGAGAATGTCCTGTGGACAGATGAGACCAAATTAGAGCTTTCTGGTAAAGCACATCATCTCTATGTTTACAGAAAACAAAATGAAGCCTTCAAAGAAGAGAACACCTTTCCTACAGTCAAACATGGAGGAGGTTCAGTGATGTTTTGGGGTTGCTGTGCTGCCTCTGGCACTGGGTGCCTTGAACGTGTGCATGGCATCATGAAATTTGGAGATTATCAGGCCATTTTGGAGCACAATGTTGAACCCAGTGTCAGAAAGCTGGGTCTCCATCGAAGGTCACGGGTCTTCTAGCAGGACAATGACCCCAAACACACTTCAAAAAGCACCCAGGAATGGTTCAAGACAAGACGCTGGACTGTTCTGAAGTGGCTAGCAATGAGTCCAGATCTAAATCCCATTGAAAACCTGTGAGAGATCTGAAAACAGCAGTTGGGAGAAGGCACCCTTCAAATCTGGGAGAACTGGAGCAGTTTGCACAAGAAGAGGGGCCAAACTGCTAGTAGAGAGGTGCAGGAAGCTCATCCATGGCTATAGGAAGCGTTGATTGCAGTTATTTTGACCAAAGGCTGTGCTACCAAATATTAAGTCTAGGGTGTCAATAATTTTGTCAATGCCATTTCTTTTCATTTTCTGATTTAAAAGGATATATTAAATTCTGAACAAAACAAAGGTTATGTAATATTAACAGAGAAATAAAGAATTGTGGAGACCAAATACTGTACTGTTGTTAATTTCAGCTTATGTTTAGAGGAAATTGTGAGTTATTTGAAAAAATGCAAGGGCGCCAATATTTTTGGCCACGACTGTATGGGGCCAGCGTTCACACACTGGCAAGGAAACTCTACACTACCGGGGGGGGAGGGGGCACAGTGTTGCAGGGGCCACTGCAATACCTCTGGCAGCCACCAGGGTTGCGTGGAATACTGCAAGTTCTCAGACAGCGGCATTTTCTCCATGCGAGGGACCTCCGCAAAGGGCTGTTGAGTGGAGAAAATGGTTTGTGAATGACACAGCGCCATTATGCATGTCTACTCCCCCTAATTTGAATTGCGGACCCCTGAAAACTTTGCCCCGGCAAAAGCCCATTCTGATGGTGCAACCTGGACTTTTGTGCATAACACTATGGTGCAAACCCCAGTTTGCACTGCTCAAACGGGGTCTGCACTGGGGCAAAGCTTTGTGATTCTAGCCCAATCTCAAATATCATCTCCCACCCCCACTCCCACCAATGAAAAATATAATGTCATTACATGCAGCGTATTCAGACAACTGTCATAGCTGGGTTATAACAGCAAGATAGAGCCACTGAAAGAAAAACCCTAAGACAATTGTGCTTGAACTCACTATAATTGACTAGTCAAAGAAAACTGTGTAAGAGACATTTGCACTACAAAGCTCTTGCAGATGAATAAAAAAAATCCTGTCAGGTCAATCATTAGAGAGTGCGCTGCATGCTTCAATGTAGAACCTGGGCACACACACACGCAAACCACACCTCCTCAAGAGTGTCCTTTTGTTTATTATTTGTCAGCATCAACTCATTACTGCACATATCTACTGACTGGCTGGACTTGTGACTTAGAAGATGGCGATCTTGACCAAGGTTCATTCACTACAAAGGAGCAAAAATGATACCAACTTTGAACAGGTCTACAAACTGATAAAAAGTAACGTGAAACTAAGTTTTATAAGGTTAATGACAGAAACGTGAGACACTGCTGCTTTAAGGCAGTTTTATCTTTATGGCCTAGTTAAAGGTTTTCATGTAACAGTAAAAGTGGCAGCCATGTTTGTGATGGAAATCAGGAATGGGTGAAGTGGCTCACGAATGCTCTATGTGCCTTGTCCAAATTCCAGGTAACATGGCTACACCTGATTCTTTATAGGGGTACTGGCACATAAACATATGACCAATGACATATGAATGGCAACAGCCAATCAGGTACAGTATTTAACTTGCCCACTCTACAGTCTGTTACATCGTCAAGTACAGCATGAATTCTGTCAGCATTCCATCCTCTTCTAGCATTAAAGACTGAGTGGGATGATACATTCCGATTCTGAACCAGCATTCTTAAACAGCTGGTGGCTGAACTACAGTACAAACCTGATTATCCGAACCCCAATAAACCAAAAATCCCTACCCAATCAACTGGACCCATGTTGCCCGAGTTATTTCTCTATTTCCTGGGGTATGATAATCAGTGCTGTATTGTTTCTAAGGTTGCTGGTATTCTGTTGTTCACATTGCACAATAGTAATTCTGCCACTAGGGGTTGCTCAAGTACCATGTCAGCTGTCCTCACTCCCCTACTAACTAATCGAGCTACACTGCTGTGGCAAATATCTGGCAAAGAGAACCATGCGGTCAGGAGAAAATCCACGTATGGATGGGGCTGCCATCAACTATCTTCCCCCAAGTAAGGCTGTGATTTAACTAATTTTCATTGAAGTTTTTCAGATCTTCCCTTGTCAATCTTCACCATTCATTACTGCTTGGGTGTTAGCCGGAGGCGTGCACTCGCTACGGCAGTTTTTGGCGCCACCCCCAAGAGCGACATGCAGTACGTGATGTGTGAGGGGCGGCCGTTAGGCGCCGCAGACTCCTCCTCCATCTCAGTTCTGTTTCTCCCGCTGTCGAGGCAACACCTGCTGTGCAAGTTCTACAGTGCTACGCCATTAGGCCTTCTCAACGACTTCGTCTCAGTTCGTTTTCCCAACACCGCTGCCAGTAAGATCGTTCTTTTCTTTAATATTTTTAACGGCACCAGGAGCTTTTCTGTGTTATAGTTAATTTCGCATCATGTCTGGTTCGGGAGCTAAGCGTAAGTCAAAAGCAGGCTGTGCCCCCATGCGACAGTGCTCCTGTGGCCGGCGTTTTTCCGTTATGGACCAACATGATGTCTGCCTTCAGTGCCTGGGACCTAACCATGATACGGACAGATGCGATGCCTGCTTCTCGATGGACCTCCGTGTTCTCGCAGTCCGTGCGTTCAAAGTCGTCAAGGCCCCGACGATCTTTGGAGGATGGCGTCGCTCTCGGGCCTAACAGGCCAGGTCTCTTGGCTCTTTCTCCGGGTCCCCTTCCAGGCCTATATGGTCTGATGAGGAGGAGGTCTCCTCATCTTCCAGCCTTGCCGAGGACAAGGCCTCTTTCGCAGTGTCGAATGAACACTGTGGTCCCTCGTGGGGCGCGGTGGAACACCATCTCGCAGTCTGCTCGGTGCAGGCTCCCCATGTCGCGGCCCACGGTTGCTGGGTCCAGCATTGGTGGACTCAGCGCCCCTCCAGCACCATCTCGGATCCCGTGCCGTGCCGGTGATCGGGCGGCACACGTGTGGTACCATGTTGCTTTCAGTGCCGGGCCGCAGCACTGTGAGTCCGGTCGGTGCTGGGACTTAGCCGGAGCCATGGGTGAATCAAGGCTGGATTCTGGAGCTGCGGACGATGTGCCAGGACCGTACGGCGCCGTGCATGGCACCGGTGCTATTAGCGGCACCGTTTCTCAAGGGACTCTTGGGGTGGCCAGCATCGAGGTCCTTCTGGTTGACTCCTCCTCGGAGGCAGACTAACTGAAGTTGACCTAACTTGGCCCTCATTCTTCAGAATCAGTGTCTTTTCTAGAACGCAGTGTCAGGCAGCCCAGCATTCTGATTCCTGAGTCTCCCCAACTATCTTCCTCTGAGGATTCCCAGGCTGGGGTGGCCTGGAACCCATCAGGAGGGCGGTTTGGAGATCAGGACCGTTTGTCTCCCTGAAGGGGCTGTGGCAGATGCCATTTTTGGTGCTGCCGCACCTTCTCGGGGTGGACTCGGGGTTCTGTCTCCAGGGGCCCCCCTTGGGGGGACCTCAGGATCGATGAAGCCTGTCACTGGGGTCGAGGAGGACGGTGTCCTCAGAGTCTGAGGGGTTGAGGGGCCGAGGTGAGGGGTGTCGGTCTGCCCATCACCCTCGGGGAAGGGAGTGCTGAACCCACCTCTCCCTCTTAGGCTCAAGGGACCCTCCGGTGGCATTGCTGTGTGTTGCCTTTCTGGACCCTTGCAACCCCAGGTGCGTCACAGGGGAGATTCCCCCGCCAGGCTCTTTCTGAGTTTGCATCCCCAGGGTTCCGTTTTGTGACCTGGTTTGATATCCGGGATCCTGCCAGCTCGGGCTCCGTTCCCTGGATTTCAGAGCCCTAGCAGAGGACAGTTGCCTTCTTGTAGGTGCCCCTCTCCCATTCCTCTGCAGTCACCCCCCTCTCTTCCAGGCCATATCGGTCCTATGGGCCTGTTATCCTGGGAGACGTTCAGAGGCTCTGCGGAGGCCTTCCCGTCATATGTTAGGTATATGCATGAGCGGGTTTTTTGCCTCTCCCCACTACCACAGGAGTCCTCTGGGCATTCGAGTTCCTCACCTTCCTCGACTCCCTCCTCTGAGGAAGAGGACCCTTCTGCTCACCTTTCATCCGACGCTGATTTCACAGAATATCAGCGCTTCCTATCGAGGATGGTTAAGGATCTCAGTATTTCCTTTCTCAGATGAGACAATACCGAGCGGCGGATGTGTGAATTCCTTGGGGAATTCAGTGCCCAACATCTGGTGGTGCCATCCTGGCCTATCCCTTTCCAGGAGGCGTCTGTCTGCACCTGGCAGTCTCCAGCCACACCTTTTCCAGTCCCGGTAGACTGCAGAAGGAGGTATTGTGCTCTTTTGGAATCTCTAGGTACACTCCCCAACCCACACTCGGGACTGCAGTTTCTAGAGACTCCTTCCGGGCGTCGCCGCCTGGTGCATGACCATCCACCGGACTCAGATTCCCCACAATTTGACTGGTGGGGACAAAGAGTGTTCTCTTCCTCTCATGCAATGTTGTGCATTGCATCACATCAGGCTCACCATACTGCCTACAACAGACATTTATGGTCAGTGCTTTCTCAGGTTCTGGCATCTATGCCTGATACAGAGCAATCCAGACAAGCCATTGCCCTCTCCGCTGTAGGCCTGGAGCTGGCAAGGCACCAAGCAAGGGCATCCTTTGACGCCAATGAGGTGGCCTCCAGGCTTGTAGGGACAGCGATCTGCATTAGGCGAATGGCATGGCTTCATCTATCAAGATCACCACCCCTGGCCTGACGTAGGATGATTCGCTCCGCATTCTGAGGGACCTGCCTTTTCTCCACCAGGGCTAGGAGGCTTCTGCAGGGGCTTCCTCCATCTCCTCATCTTCGGGAGACACCTCCTAGCTCTCTGCAGCCTTAGGTTTCCTGTCTTGTAAGGCCAGGGTCTCTTCCTTCTGTTTCTCATTAGCAGGAGGCTGAGGGTCTTGTTCCCTCAGGGATTCTCCTGGGCCCCCTTCAGGGCAGGGGCTTGGTACTCACCCAAGCAGTAATGAACGGTGAAGATTGACAAGGGAAGATATGGAAATTACGTACCTACTGTAATTCTTGATATTCTCTTATAGCTTCACCATTCATTACTGATACCCCGTCCACCTTCCCCTCATGGGCCTCCTTCTTCGGCGTCTCCCCCCTCCCTTCTCGTTCCTCCTCTCTCCCTTCATGGCTTCAAAGCCTATTTAAAAAAAACAACATTTTTTGAGCCTTCTGTTCTTCTCTCAGAATGGATTCATTTAATTGAGGAGGAGAGGGGAATGAGTATAATTTATCTCTATCCTGAGGGAACTCTTTCTGATTGCCCCTGGGAATGACCTCTTGGCTCCTTCTTAAGCCATGCTGTTCAATTCACAGTTAAGGAAACCATTCCTTAAATGGTTTGGTACCTTTTTCTAGGCCTCCTCTGGCATGTCTGAATCTCTTGTTTGCACCAGCCTCTGCTAGTTAACACTGCCCTGGCTATTCAATTCTTGAACTGGTGATCTGTTTGCCATACCTTCGGGGAGTCAGACTGAGTTCCCACTCCTCCTTCCATGAAGGGGTGCCCTCTGTAGGGTTCCAAATACCCCCCCCCACACACACATCTGTGTTAGCACGTAACAAGGTGCTAGTGGCCTTCCTTCCCCTTCCTAGTTGGGCGCTCTCCTTTCCGAACAGATTCTGCCTTGGCAGTCTGCGAGCTCTCAGCTACGATGTAAGGAGTTGGGGATGCCGGGAGGTGCAGAGAGTCTGCCTTTTGTGTAACAAGCTGTGCAAAAGGTTCAGTTGAACTTTCTTCACCAGTTTTCTTAAATGGGATCCTTGCTCCCTCACCTTGGTTCCGAGCTTACAAGCCTTCAAGCCAATTCTCACAGTTTTGCAGAATTCCTCCCTCCTCCCAGCATCCCCCCTTCTTTCCCTCTTCTTTTTTCTTCTCTCTCTCTTCTTCACCTGTTCCTCCCTCAGAGCCGCCCCAGGAGTGAGGCCCTGCGGTCCCATAGGGTAGGTTTCCTCTTTCCTGTCCTCTGTCGGCTTATTCCTTTTTCAGTTTATATCCTTTCCTTTACCTATCCTCAGCTCTCTTGCCTCGCTCTTCTTTTTCCTTATCATAATTTTGCCTCTCCAGCTTACAGAACTGAGATGGAGGAGGAGTCTGCAGCGCCCAAAGGGCACCCCTCGTGCACCACATAGTGCGTCGCTCTTGGGGCGGCGCCATCAGCGCCGACTCCTCTCCAAAAAACACTCCGCAGGTGCGCCGCCTCTAACTAATTCCAAGCAGTAATGAATGGTGAAAATACAAGAGAAGATCAAGAATTACGGTTGGTATGTAATTTCCATTTCACTTGCCATCTGCCCCTTACTCCTTTACACTCGCTCACTCACTCACATTGTTGTTAAAATTACAAATGCTTATATCTTCTTTTAAACTCCCAAACTCACATAGCATGCCAGAGGTCAGTGAGGGAGTATTGCAGAGATGTTGCCAAGGGCGAAAACCACAAAGCCTGCCACCCACAACCCTGAACCTCCATAATCTCTGTATTGTGACCCATAAGACCAGTAACAGGGGAGAGGTGAGGTGAGGTCACCATCAGAGAGTTTACAGTGCATCAGTTGTTTTCAGTTTGTGTACACGAACGCCATGCAGCTATTATTTTTGGCATTTCAGCTCATGGTTTTGCACAGAGGGTGGCAGACAAAGATAAAATACAGTTTTGAAGGACGTTACACATTGTATGCTTGAAACGGTATGAGGGTGTCCAGACTAACATTATCAGCTTTGGCTCATTGAATATAATGCAAACCCCGATACTACAAACTCCTGATCATCTGACCCAGTCAACTGTCTCCTAATTGGTTTGGATAATCAGGGTTCTGCTATATTTCTGATTGCAGGTTGGTTGTGGCTTGTTGGGCAGTGCTAACCAGGAATCTCTTACTCGGGGATAAATCTGAGCACTCTCCTAGCGTGTCCTATCATGCTAATGTCCCATCACGTGAGTACGATAGACCAGGAGTGGAACAGCTATCCTAAAGCATCTGCATACTAACATACGACAATGCCAGCAGAATTAGGCCTCACGGTTTATCTCGTCTGCACGAAAATGCATCTCACGGTTCAGACAACTGCTGCTGCCCTTCCCCTTCCATCCCTCCCACCAAATCTTCCCTCCTTTAGTTCACCACCCTGGCCAATCCCCCCCCCCACTTCTACCTTGCCCGTGAACCTATCCCATCCCTTCCTAACACTCCCCACTGAATCCAGTGAGATCACCTCCTCTGGAAGCGTGTTCCAGGCCGCCACCACCCTTTCCATGAAGTAATGCTTCCTCAGCTCCCTCCTGACCCCACCCCCCATTTCAGTCTATGTCCGCTCGTGGTCCTTTCACCCTTAAATCAAAACATACCCTCAGTACTAATTTTGTTTATGCCCTTTAAGTACTTAAAGGTCTTAATCATATCTCCTCTGTCCCTTCTATCCTCCAGGGAGTACATGTTGAGCTATCTCTGTCTCTCCCCATAGGATTTCTCCCCCATTCTCTGGATCATCTTGGATGTCCTCTGAACTCTCTCGAGGAGCCTGATGTCCCTCTTTTAAGTACGAGTGCCAGAACTGCACACAGTACTCCAAGTGCGGCCTCATCAATGATCTGTATAGTGGCAGAATAACCTCCTCCCTCCTTGAAGTGATCCCCCTAGCAATCCACCCCAGCATTGTTTGCCTTTGCCATGCTTTTCTACACTGTACTGAGCTATTCATATTCCCCATGATCATCACACCCAGGTCCTTTTCCTCCTCAGATACAGATATCTGCTTCCCCCCTCCCCAAGTGGTAAATATATCCTGGGTTCCTGGCCCCGAAATGCAGTACACTGCACTTCCTAGTATTGAACCCCAGCTGCCATGTGTTTGACCACTGTCCAAGTCTTTTCAGATCCTCCTGGAGAACCCTCCTCCCTTCCTTACTGTCCACCTTTGCACCTAATTTGGAGTCATCGGTGAACAGACTCATCTTGCTCTTAACTCCCTCCGCTATGTCCACTATGGAAGCATTAAATAGCAGTGGACCCAAAACTGATCTTTGCGGGACCCCACTAGTGACCTTCCTGGGTGACAAGAATTCCTCCCCTACCACCATCCTCTGCTGTCTGTTGCTCAGCCAGTTCCCTATCCACTGTATCAGCTGCACACCTACCCCCAGGTTCCTCAGTTTGCCCAGCAGTCTCCCGTGCGGTGCAGTCAAATGCCTTGCTGAAGTCCAGATACAGGACATCAACTGGCCAACCTCCATCTAGAGCTTTTGTCATCCAGTCAAAAAATTCAACCAGGTTAGTTTGACAAGCTGTCCCCTGGACGAACCCAAGTTGCTGGACGTCCTGAAGTCTGTTTGCTTCCAGGAATGCCACCAACCTCTCCTTTAAGATGGCCTCCATTAATTTTCCCACTATGGATGTAAGGCTGACCAGTCTGTAGTTTCCTGGCTCATCTCTGGGTCCGCTGTTATGGAGGGGCACCACATGCACCGTCCTCCAGTCCAGTGGTACATATGCTGATTGAAGGGAGGTGTTGAACAACTCCGACAGAGATGCTGCCAGGACCTCTGCCAATTTCTTCAGGACTCTGGGGTGGATTTCATCTGGCCCTGGTGTCTTGTCTGTCCACAAGGACTTAAGGCCTTACCACACTCTTCATCCCCCAACCTACCATTCCCCTGTTGAATTGGCCCTTCCTTTTCCTTGTGAAAACCGAACAGAAGTACTCATTTAGCACTTCTGTCTGCTCTGCTTCCTCCTCTGCTCATCCACCCTCTCTCTCTTTATCCTGGTGATCTGGCCACTACAATTTCTCTGCTCTCTGATGTACTTAAAAACTTCCTTTTCACAATTCCTGATCCCCTACGCCAACCTCAGCTCCTTTGAGGTCTTGGCTGCCCTTACCACTCTGCTCACTTCCCTCAATCTCTTAATGTACTCCTCCGTCTTCCCGTGGGTTCTGTTGTATTTTCTGAAGGTTAACCTTTTCTCCCTTACCCTCTCCTGCACCTCCCTGGTCCACCAGCTGGGTTTTCTGGACCTTGCTTTCTTACTGCAGGTCTTTGTGCCAGCTTTTGTGGCCTCTATCAGGCCCAACTTCAAGATGACCCATTCATGGCTGGCCCGATGGCACGAGGGTTAAGGTGCTGGATGCCACACCTTGCTCTGCGCTGGCGACCTGGGTTCAGGAATAACCTCGGCCATCGGGTGCCGGCACGGGAGGGGAGGGGTGGGAGCTGGATTGAGTGTTGGCTCCTCTCCTGGGTAAGGGGTAGGGTCGCCCACCTGTAGTCCCGCCATCACCGAATGGAGGTTCGGTGCCAGCATAGGCGGTAAACAGTGCGACTGGAAGGGAGGAGCATCTCAAATGGTATACACATGTGCCTCCACATGTACTCGCTATGTCGGGGACGTGTGGGTGCAGGGGCTGGGAGAAAACCCACAAAACCCAGAAACTACATAGGTTCATAGGTTGCATCAGAGCATAGAAGACACATGTCTATATAGCTCGCCAATTTCCTAGCAATATCCATGTATGCCTTTATTAATCAAATAGAAATCCAGCCTGTTTTTAAAAATATTCATAGTTGGACTTGTCACTACTTCACAAGGAAGTGTATTCCAAATTCCTGTAGTTCTTAGAAAAAAAAAAAAAGATGGCCCATTCGTTTTTCATATCCATGTCTGGACTGATTGTCGCTATGTGCCCAACTATGGCTGCCATCCTTCCAAGTCCGCACCCCTAAAGTCAACTACCTCATTTTGGTAAGATTTTCCTCCTTCCCCAGATCAAGGGAGAACCACACTGTGCAGTGGTCACTTCCTGCCAGCGGGTCATCTACTACCACATCCCTTACCTAGTTGCCAACTGCCAAGACCAGGTCCAAAATGTTCCTCTTGCTGGTTGGCTCTACCACCTGCTGTGTCAAGAATACATCCTGGAATGCGTCCAGTATCCACTGTTCCCTAGCACTAGCAGAAGTCATTGTTCTCCAGTCAACCCCTGGCAGGTTGAAATCGCCTACCACCACTGTCCTGCCCCTGCCACAGTGATTCATTAGGTTAACCACCATCTGCATTCTGCAGATGTGGGACAGAGCAGAACAGCCATCTTGAAGCATCTGCAGTGGTGGGACAGAGGAGTTGAACAGCTACCTTTTTTTTTTCTTAATTTTTTGTTTATCCCCTAACGTTCTGACCAGCCCACATTGGTCCAGCTGCACCACTCAGCCCTGTCAACCACCATCTCTGGACTTACCTCGACCCTGCAGTTCCCCATGGGAAGGGCTGCTGGGGGTGGGGGAGGCCAGTACTTATCCCCCCCCTGGCAGAGCTGAAGTGCCAGTCAGCAAGGCAGAGAACAAGTCAGCAGTGTGGAGCCTGAAGCAGGCGGCAGACAGCATCCTGTATTGTCAGGCTTTTTCCCCACTTTTTCTTGTTCTATCCCCGACATTGGGAAGCCCTTTGACTGGCACGTAGCATCATGCCGCCGATGTGCCCCTCCCTTAATCCAGGCTCTGGCTGCACCTCCACCTGTGGTCACTCAGGTAACAGTGTTGCAGCAGAGACCATACTCTCTCCCACTCGAGGAGGTGAGTGTTCTTGGGATGCTTAACCATCCTCCCTTAGTCTGTCCTCCAATGACCCAGGCTCGTTCCCCGAACCCAGGTCATTGGTGACAAAAGCAGTAGTACTACCGCTGTGCTGGCGAGCTGACTATGGAACAGCTATCCTAAAGCATCTGCAGATCATCTGCAGGAAATTCTGCATGGGAGATACCAGACCAAGGTAGGAGAAAATAGTACTGGGTACAGATATACTGAAATAGACAGCAAAAGTAACTACAGGTAGTGGGATAACAACTAAGGGTAAGAGATAGTACACATTAGAAAAAAGCAGCTACTGGCAAACGGAGAAAGTAAGAGATGCCTCTCTATCTAGGGTAGGGTAATAAATACACTTCAAGAAAGGAACGGAAGAGGCAGGAAGTAAAGAGGCATAGAAAGTGGGTGGGAAGGTACAGGGAATATTCAGCAGACAAAAAGGTTAAGAAAACAAAGAGCATGGGAGTGGTGCAGAGTAATGGGTGTAGAGCCGCAGTTTTTTAGGGCACATTCTGGAGACTGAGGTTGAAGGCAGAGGTGACTGACTCTGGACCAAACTGGCAAGGATGTAGAGAATCTTTTGTGTCACCCAGGGGCCACCAAATCTGCAGCAACTCCCACCCAGAGGATACCTAGGCAGAGGCAGAACAGCTGGACCTTGGGCTCCGGGGGGGTTGGGGGATGGTGGGTAGGGTACATACTCAGCCTGTACCACTGTAAAATTCCTTCGCTATACCAGTGGGACAAGGCAGTAGGTAAGAGGCACTTACAGCAGTGAGAACAGAGGATGTGGGGGTCCTCAAGAGGAGGCCCCAAGGAGGGAGGAAGACGCCCCCTACCATGAAGGAAGTAGCTGCTGGTGGGGTGCTCTATTATTAGGGGGATAGACATGGGAGCAGGAGGTGGAAGGGGGAGAGAGGTGAAGTGCCTCCCTGGTACTCTGGCTTGGAAGGATGGGGACTGCATCCAGAGGATTGCTAGGGTGACAGGAGATGGGAGGGAACTAGATGTCACTGTCCACCTGGGTACAAATGACCTGGCAAGAGATGGAGTAGGGGTAGTGCAGGGTAATTTCAGGAAGCTGAGAAGGGGCCTTTTTTTCTTTCATTATTTTTTGGTAACCAGGTAATGCCCACTGGGTACAAGGCCCATTTACAGGGGTGACCCAGGAGCACTGGGGAGGTTAAATGACTTGCTCAGAGTCGCTCGGTATGGAAATGGAGGTTGTGGGAATCAAATATAGGTCTGCTGGATGTACCAAGGTTGTACACAGCTCATTCCTCTAACCTCTACTGCCAGCCTTAAGCAGGTAGCATGCATGATGGCATTTGCAAAGGTGTTACCTGTGGATGGCTGGGGAGAGGAAAGGGAACACGCTAGGGCTTTTAACAACTGGTTAAAAACATGGTGTAAGGAGGAGGAGGGTTTCAGATACAGTGGGGACTGGGGGCCTGGGAGGACATGAGCTTCTATGAGGGAGATGGCCTGCATCCTTCCATGAGGGGGACTACAATCCTTAGTGGGAGATTTAAATGTTACTTAGATGAGCATTTAAACTAGTGGGGGGGGGGGGGGTTATGCTGTAATACCAAGGGAGGCAAAAACTGATCAACATGATGAAGCAACAAGGAGGGAGGGTCTAAGTGCAGGAAGCTCTCCCAGGGCAGGGGTGCAAGAAGAAAGAGGTTGGGACAATGCAGAGGAAAAGGATGGTATAAATCAAGAATGCAAGAAGAGAGGAGTAAAAGCAGCAGGAAACAGAGGGTAACAAAGGAAGAAAGGGTCAGGGGGCTTCGGGGCAAAAAAGCAGGAGGCAAGCTGGGGGGCTAAGGTATGGAAGCCATGCCCCAATGCAAAGGTCTAGAAATAAAATTCCAGACCTGGATGCCATCATGGAGGAGGCTTTCCTGGATTTGGTGTCCAAAAAGGAGTCATGGTGCACTGAAAGATGTTGTCAAGGCACAGGTCAGGCAGCATAAGAAAACCAGAAGCAGTTTCAAAATTCTCAAATAGTGTTTTATTATTAACAACAAAATAAAAAAATTAAAATTGTTCAGTATAACTATTTACAATGGCAGTACAAACAGAAAACAGAGTCCTTCCGATGAGTTTTTTTCTTCTCAATTTCAAAGCTCAGTCTCTGTCTCTCTTGCAAAACACTGCAGCTCTTTTTATAACAAGTCTTTGCAGGGAGCGTGTTAAGAGAACATTCTGCTTCTCACACAGTGTTCTTGTCAGTTTCAGTAGGTTCAGCATAAAGAACATTGTGACCCAGAACTGACCTCTTGTTGACAGCTCTGGAAATATTTTTCAAACCAACATCTCAGGTTAACCCCTTGAATTCCAGTTTTCATTTCAACAGTATAACTACATACAGTTTTAAACAAAGGGATCCCAGTATCAGTGACATTTCCACAAAAAGATTCACATATATATATATATTTTTTTTTTTGCATAATTTCTTTATCCTCCTACGTTCCCCGTATCTGCCACTTCCTTCAGGCAGCTATGATCCCCAACATCCACCTACTGTCCTCCCCAGGAACCCCCCCTACCTCAAATTGCAGCCAACCCTGGGGTAGCTCGGTGTAACCCTTCGATGAGTGGGTCCCTCTCCTCAGAGGGGGAAGGCACCGGTGGGGCAGCCAGCACACTCTTTCTCTCAGCCCCAGGGCACTGCTGAGGCGGTCAGGATCCTCGAGAGTTCTTCGGTAGTGTCGGCAGATCGTCTGCCGTCATCCTGGCCAATCAGGGACGTTGTTCCACTTTTCTGGTTCCCCTGATGTCATGCCGCATCTTGTAGTGCTCCCGGTCTCCACCGGGGGCCACTACAGAGCGAGGCATCACCCTAACCCACCCCTGGGGAGGAGAGCAGTCCTTTGGATGTTCAATTCTCTCCCACCCCCAGCGACCCAAGTCCATTCCCGAACCCGGGTCGCCGGCGTGGTTTTAGGTGTCAGCCCTCTGTGCCACCAGGCACATATATTTTTTAATAACTGCAGATATGCAAGGGGGACGAAAAGACAGAAAAGCGAGGGAAGGCAGTGAGATAGCTAGAGGCAGAGAACTGCAAAACTGTTGGAGTAATCAGTTCCAAGGTCTCACAAGAAAATTTGGTTGTGCAACCAGACAGGAGACAGAAAAGGAGAGGCTAGAATAGATCCTTGCACTTAAACTCTTTCTGCATAACAAGTGGAGCAGGGCCTTATTCAGCTCTGTCACAACAGGCATGACTGGGATATGGCCATACCAGGCTACTCTGTTCCGAAGAGACAGAGGAGGGAGGAGGAGTTGTACTATATGTGAGGGAGAGAATCAAGGCTATGAGAATACAGGAGCACCTGGAGGAAAAGGAAGCACTGGAGGTGCTGTGGGTCATCCTGGAGACTGGAGCTGGGGGTGCTATCCGTACAAGGGTTGTATACCCACCTGCAGCACAGGGAGATGAGTTGGATATGGCATGTGGGGAACACATCATCAGGATGGCAAATAAGGGGGAGGTGCTGCTAGTTTGGGACTTGAATCTGGCAGATGTGGACTGGAGCCTACCAGCTGCAGCTTCAGAAAAGAGGGTGGCCATCCTTGACTCCCTACAAGGGGCTTTTCTCAGCAGCCAGTCAATGAACCCACGAGGAAAGGGGCAGTGATAGACCTGGTGCATGCAAACAGTGACAGCACTGCAGATGTCACAGTGGGCAGTCCCCTAGGCACCAGTAATCACCATACAGTGTGGTCTAATATTAAGACAGGAGCAGAGGCAAACCACATGAGGATGAGGGTCCTGAACTTTAGGAAGGCAGATAAAAAAAATAGACTGCCTCAGAAACTGCCTCATAAGGGGGGGTTGCCAGTGAGGGGTACAGTTGCAGTGTGGAAAAATAAGGGACGGCATAGTTAAGGCAACCAGCCTCTCTGTGAAGGAAGTGAGTAAAAGCAAAAGGAAAAAAAAGAGACCGTTATGGTACTCGAGGGAAAGTGGTTACCGTGGTGAAAAAAAAAAAAGGGTGACATTCAGAAGGTATTTGGAAATGCAGAGGGAGGAAGACAGGGATGTGTACTAGCTAGAACAAAGGGAAGCAGGCAAGGCAGTGAGGAGGACAAAGATGCAGAAAAGGATAGCCAAAGGGGTAGCAAATGAGGATAAGACTTCCTTCAGGGACATAAATGAGAAGAGGAAAGCAAGGGGAGGGATAGCAAAGATAAGGATAGCAGAGGGAGACTGCAGAGAAGAGGACCAAGAAAAAGCAGACATCCTAAAAGGTACATCTGCATAGACTTCACACTGGGGGTGGACCACCAGGGGGCAGTGGGAAGGAGGGGTGCAAACTCAAGCTCATTTTCTTTTTTTTTTTTTATTCTTCTTTTTATTAAGTTTTTTAACTTGTATACATACAGGTCATCAGTATTCACACAGTTAAAGACATTCATAACTATCCACCTCATACAGTCAGTCTGTAAAACCAATATAAGTTCATATTAACTAGAATGCATTACTCAGTTTTGTGGTTTCATTTTTAAGGGGCTGGTTCTAAATCTTCGTCCCCATCATTTGATGGCTAATAATTCAATGTAACTTTTAAAATTTGGGACACCCTGTTTGTTTCCCAGGCTGGTCTTACTACTAACAGTGCCTCAGTAAGGTGTCCCCGCATTCAAAGGTCCAATGTCCCATCTTTCGCTTGGTGAAACCCTTAAGGGTGAAGACGTTCATCCCCTATTTGAGTGATGGGTTTCTCCCAGGGGTTGATGGGGTCAAATCCAAGCCATAGTTCTGGTTTTGACTTTAGCTCCCATTTCGGGTTACAGTCTGATCCTAATGGACAATGTATGTGCACATATCTCCCATGTCAAGGCTCACAGTTTCCCCACAGGTCCCATCTTGACTGTGCCTATTTGGCCGGGCTGAATTATACATGGGTCTCTACCTCGCAAGTGGATAGGGGAGCCAGGCCTGGGTCCTCAGAGCCAAGATCTCCACAATCTCAGCCCATGGTCCCCAGCAATTACCCGAGCTGCAGTTCCCTAGGGAACAAAAGTAGGGTCTTGCAGCATGTAATATATCTGCCAGCGTGTGCATCTTGCGGTAAATGTCTCCTCTCGTTCATTTAGACCATGGGTTATTTTTTCCATGTTATAAATCTGTGTTGTGATGTCCCACCAGTCGCATAATGATGGGATTTTGGTTGTTAACCATTGTCTAGTTATTGCTTTTTTTGCTGCAGTTAGAAGCAGTGAGAGCAGGTATCTAGTGTTGGGGCCTCTATATGACCTAGGGAGTATGAGGAATAAATACATCTCTAGTGACAGTTGGAGTTGTGGGTCTATGAGTTCACATAGCTGGGTCTCCAGTTGTGTTAGGAAAGTGCTGAGTGCCAGGCAAGCCCACATGATGTGAGTCAAGTTCGCCTGTGGTTCGCCACACCTTCTCCAGCACTCTGCTGTTTTATTTGAGGAGTAGTCTTGTGACCACCGGGGATCTAAAGTAGCGGATTAAGACCTTCCAGGCGTATTCCCTCCATTGGTATGAGCTAGTAACCCGGGCTGAGTAGCTGCATGCCAGCCTCCAATCCCCTGAAGACAGTTGATACCTCGTCTCCTTACACCATTGCGTACGGATATCCTTAATGAGAGCTTCCCTTTGTGAGTTAAGGGTTTGGTAGTATAGTGATATCAAGTGATCCTGCTTCCCCGTATTGTTTAATTGGATTTGGCATTGAATTAGTGCTGGGTAGCCCTCCGGGCTTCGCAAGGGTCGAGGAAGACCTTCCACATAGTGTCGCAGTTGCAAGTAGCAAAAGAAATCCTTATGTGATAGGTGGAATTTTGTTTGTATTTCCGCATATGTCCAGATACATCCCTGTGTCATTATTTGTGGCAGGTACTTTAACCCATGTTTTTCCCAGTTCATGAAACCATTGTCCAAACTATTTGGGGTAAAATCTGTTAAAGTTGAGATTGGGCAGAGAAGCACCTGATATAATGGTAATCGGTGGGATTTTTTAAGTGTGTACCAATTCTTAAACTGGTCCACTAACCAGGGGTTGCTGATCTGATGAATTCTTTCCCCCGGCTCCTGGCGATACATGGCCCGTAGATAAGCCTGGTCATTTAATAATGACTTCTCTATTTCTAGCCAGTGTGGGCTGGAGGTTTTATTTTGTCTAGCTATCATGTGGACAGGGGTTATTGTTTGTTGGTAAAGTTTTAGGTCGGGAAGTGCTAGGCCTCCATCTGGGCGGGCAAGGGAAAGTATCTTTAGGCGGACCTGGGGTTTCCGATTGGCCCACATAAATTTCCCTATTAAGTGGTTTATTTCTTGGAAGGTTTTCAGTGGTATGTATAGAGGAATGTTTTGAAATAAATATAAAGCCCTCGGGAGGGTTATCATTCTGATTAGGTCTATTCTCCTCGTAAGGCTTAGAGGCAGGGTTGTCCATGCCTGTAAATCTTGTTTTAGCTGCATAATAAAGGGCACATAATTATACTTATAATATTTTGTCGCATCCTGTGGTATGTATATTCCCAGGTATTTTAGCTTCATCAGGTTCCATCTGCCTGGAAGTGTGTCTCGGGTGTTCTGTGTAGGGGTATATTGAAAAGTAAGAATTTCCATTTTGGCCAAATTAAGTTTGTATCCTGACACGGCACTATAAATGTCTAGAATTTGCCTAACCGCAGGTATCGACCGTTCAGGGTTCTGGAGGTACAAAAGAATGTCGTCCACACATAAGGCTATCCGATGTTCCGTGTCTCCTATCCTTATCCCCTCAACCAATTGGGATTCTCGGATTTGTTGCGGTAGGGGTTCGATAACTGCGGCAAACAGTAGTGGCAATAGGGGGCATCCTTGTCGGGTTCCTCTTTGAAGCTGAAAATAACCAGAATGATGCCCATTCATTTTTACGCATGCCTGGGGAGCGGATTATACCTTTTGTAGAATTTGAATGAAGGCAGTGGGGAATCCAAATTTGTTTAAAGTTAAGTACAGAAAGGGCCAGGCCTCTCTGTCGAAGGCCTTTTCTGCGTCCAGACTTATTAGAACTGTCGGCTCTTCCGTTTTTTGCATCTGATTCACCACATGGAGAGAGCGTTTGATGTTATCAGTGGTGGTGCGTGCCCTCACAAGTATGTTTGGTCTTTATGTATTAGCAAGGGGAGAACTTGGTCCATGCGGCGTGCCAGTATGCTCATAAACAATTTATAGTCCTGGTTTAGTACTGAGATGGGTCTATGTGAGGCACAGTTTTGGGGATTTTTAACGGGTTTAGGAATCACCGATATATTTGTGTAAGACCAGGACTGGGGAAGGGACTCCCTTCCAACACCGAGTTAAATACTCGAAGGAGTGCAGGAGTGACCTGGGTTCTAGTGGTCTTATAAAACTCCGCACCATATCCATCTGGCCCCGGAGCTTTTAGGGATTTAGCATTGGCTATTACCTGCATCACTTCTGGCATCGTGATGGGTTCAACTAGGGAATCCCTGTGCACCTCTGTGAGTGTTGGGAGGGTAACAGAGTTTAGGTAGTCCGTCAGCCGAGCCGGGGGTGGGGTGGTCTCCAGGGTGTACAGGGCCCTATAAAATGTAGTGAAGGCCTCCACGATGTCATGTGTTTTGGAGAGTGGCTGGCCACCTAAAGGGTGTCTTATAGTTGCGATCGTTGCGCCCTTCTTTTGTCTGTGTACTTGGTATGCAAGCAGACGCGTAGCTCATTGGCCGACTTCATAAAATCGTTGTTTCAAGAAAGTGAGTGCAATTTCAGTCTGTTGTTGGGCCAGTTTGTCTAACTCCTGTTTGGTTTGTTGTAGCTGAGGAGGGAGTAACTCGTCACCCTGTTGATGTGCCATTTGTAAGAAGTGGAGTGTATCTTCTAACTTGGCCCTGTAGTCCTTGCGCTGCCTGGCCCTCTCCGCCATGTATTTAATTATATGTCCTCTAAGGACTACTTTAATCGTGTCCCAATGTACCGACGGGGTTGAGTCCAAAGAGGGGTTTTCTGCTAGGATTTCAGTGACTTTCTCCGATAAAGACTCACGGAATTCTTTTGATCGTAAATGGTATGGATTTAACCTCCATTGCGTACTTCTGGGCTGTATGCTTAAGTCCCAAAGGGTAAACAGGGGCGCGTGATCCGAGACAGAGATGTCACCAAGCTGGGCATCATGTACGGCAGCCAGATTTTCTATTTGGGTATAAGCGTAATCTATACGGGAGTAGGTATGATGTACCGGGGAATAATAAGAGTAGTTTCTTGCTTGCGGATGCAGTTTCCGCCATACGTCACACCAACCCACCTCCGATAATAATTTATTAAAGAATTTCTGAGTAGTCATTTGTTTCTGGGGTCTCCTACTAGAGGAGTCCATCCGAGGATCCACAGTTAGGTTGAAGTCACCCGCCATTAGGAGAGTACCCCTAGTCTTCTGGACTATTTTGTCTAGTAATGGCCTCAGCTGTGGGACAGTGATGCCTGGTGGGAGGTATACATTAACAAGAGTGACCTCTTCATCATTGAGCTTTCCTCGGGTGATGACCAGCCTGCCTTCCGGATCAGACCATGTTGAATCCATTTGGAATGGGGTGTATGGGGGTATAATAACAGCAACGCCCCTTCGTCTACCATCCTTGTAAGAGGAGTGGAAGACTTGCCCTCTGCTCAGTTTAGCATGTTCGGCAGGGTTCACGTGGGTTTCTTGGAGGAAAACTATGTCTGATTTGGATCTTCTAATATATGCTAGGGCCTTGGATCTTTTAATGGGAGAGGCGGGGCCATTGATATTTAGGGGCAATAACTTCAATCTAGACATATGCATCTCAGCCAATGGTTGTGACGCTTGTTACCTGGCTCCCCGACCCCCCCACAAGGCATTTTTTTGAGCCCCTGTGAGGTCTGTGACAGTATTTGACTTGAGGTGAGCTCGATGACCTTTCTACATACATTACAATACCAACAAAACAACACACATATATTAACACACAACATAGGTGTTTGACACCACCATGTGGCCAACATGGCCAAGTAAACATAAACTGTACAAGTGGCACTTCCACTGATTCGGGCAAAGCCCCAATCCAAGGTAGGAATAGAATCCTACCGTAGTGGCCCTTCTTATATTGGGGCCTTAGGTACCTATAGGGAAAAGGTAATTGGGGTAGGTGGCGTATACAGCAGAGCCTCAGGCTCCCCTGAGATCTCTAATGTTTTAAGAGGTGTTCAAGTGGTGTAATGATACAAGTAGGTTTGGCCTTCTGGAGCATAGATGGGAGGGTCCCCCGCCTAGGTCCGGCTGCTCCTGTCTCACCCATGGCCCACCGCGGACCAAGGATATTAAGGGTTGGAGGGGAACACAATAAAACAAAAGTGTGCTCCCCCCCGGCATCTCTCTGCAGGTGGGGTGTCTTGGCTTCAAATCAGGGGCCCATGGTACAGTCCGCCGTCCCTGGTATCAGGGGTTACCTGCTTTGTATCGTTCAGGCCACCTAACAGTCTCCCTCTTAATTGCCACCTTGGCAGCCAACGGCAGCTGGCCTCCGGATGCCCCGGTATGGGGCAGATGTCCTGCCGCTATCGCCGGTATGAACCAGGGACTCTTTTTACCTGGGGCTATGGGTTGGGGCTACCCCAGTCCCGCCCTGGGCAAACCATCTGGGTCATGATGATCGCATTAGGTCCAGGTTCCATTTAAGAGTACCTCCGCGCCCCCGCCCCCTTTTGTCCCAGCCATGTCTCTAATCTACTTAGTTCGCTCAGTCTGTCATGTTTCAGCTGGCATTTACCCCCCCCTCGTTACTCTCCCCATTTCCCATAAGCCCCTCCTTCCTCCTCCCCATAAGTTTCCCTCGTCCAGATATCACTAGCGTATCACCCTCCTCCCTTTCCCTGCTTATCCATTTTGAATCTCTCTGTAGTGGGTTGCGCAGGCATGAGCGTGTCCCCCTCCCCCATCGCCCCTCAATCCCCCCGTGTGGGGGGGGGCCCTTTGTCAGCGAAGGCCTTGGATCCAGGCAAGTCCAGATTCGTCTGGTCTCCCACCGCTTGTACTCGGTATGGATGAACATAGGGCGCAGGGAGATCAGGCGAAGGGGTGCGTGAAGAGAGAGGCAATCGGTTCGGCTTTGGTCCCTCCCATCCCCCCAAAACCAACTCTGGTCCCACAGGAAGGACCAGGTGTCCCCCTTCATATTTCAAGACCCAGGCAGCATCCCTTCCGGCTGATCCCTGGAATGGGCATCGTTTCCCCTTCCCCAACCCCTCAGTCTTCACCCGCCTGCCACTCCCCCCAGTGCATCCACGCTCTTAAGCCATCCCATTTCACCTGTGGGAGGAGAGTGGAACGCTATCTCTTGTCCATGTTAGTGTAAGGTGTATCCCTCCATCCATCCTCCACCCTCTGCCCACCCAGGTAATGTGCTGAGGTGATAGGCAGTCCCTCCCAAATCCCCCCACACCTCCAGGCTCTCAGTAGCAGCGCCGCTGTGCAGCACAAACACACTGTGTGCTGGATATACTGGCTCCACCATCTGAGTCCTACACCTCAGAACCCCAGCACACAAGGAGTCCACAAAGTGAGCGCCTCTCCCCTGAGCCTTGGTCTGATTCTTTTCGAGGTGGCTTTAGCGGCTATTTCCCCCTTGCCAACCCTCTCCTGATCATCCTGTCTCCTGCCCCCGATCCCGTTGTTTCTATGTTATTCCGTGAATTGTGGCAGATGAGCCAGCTTCGTACAGTGCCTCCCTCTGCACTGTCGCACAAAGCTTTGGGCTGATAGAGCACAGGGAAATCCACCCAGCCACGGACTCAACAAATAAGCCAGCAGGTGCCAGCTAGGCCAAAGCCCCTCCATCGATTTGTGTCGACCTGCTGTTCCCAGATGGTCTCCCAGGTGTTTTCCCCACCCCAGGCTTTAAAGGGTATCTATAAAGAGAAAGACTACCACCATTTACTGCTTTATGATATAATATCATATCATCATACCTTCCAACTAGAGGGACTGTTACCGCTTTACCGTTGAGCTGAGCAACCCCCCCCACCTCGCATCCTACCTTTCTCCCCACCCTCCAAGTGCCCTTTACCACCCCCTTCCCTCTCCCCCAAACCAATTACATTTTGCTCTAATTTTTACTGGGCCTGTTCAGGTTTTTTGTAGCACCAGACCCAATGGGCCATCCTAGTCAAACTAAGAGTCCACATTCTATACTTGCGATTGTTCATGTCGCAGGGTCCTGTAGGTTCGCATCTTGCTCCCATGAGCTTTGAGTCCTGGACTTCAGAGTACTAATTATAGTCTGGATAGCTTCAGCTCCATGGTGCAGTCTGGCATCGCGTTGGCCGATAGTCCAAGCTTTTTGGACTAGCTTTGTTGCAATGGGCACTTTGGCGTTCGGTCGTTGTTGCGCGATCTCCATCTTCCTGTTCCTCAGTTCAGTGATCGTTGCAGCTGCATTTTCAAATGTGAGGGGTCCCTCATTGAACTGGATCACCATCTTTGAGGGGTAAAGTGTCCAGAAACGTATGTCTGCCGCTTTAAGCGCCTTCATCACTGGGATATAGGCCCTTCTACGCGTCATCACTTCGGGGGCAAAGTCATTTTCCAGAAACAACCTGTGAGTTTTGCAGTAGACCGAGCCTTGTTTCCACATTGTACGGAGGACTGTTTCCTTTTCTTGATGTCTGAGGAATTTGAGGAGGATGGTACGGGGGCAAGCGCTTGCTGCAGGCCTGGGACCCAGGGTACGATGGACCCGCTCCATCTCCAGTGTGATAGTTTCAGGTAATTTAAGGGTCTCTCTCAACAGCTTCTGAATAAAGGAGATAATGTCTGTGCCTTCTACTCCTTCCGGGAGCCCCGAGAATCGGATATTGTTCCAACGGCTCCTGCTCTCTGCATCTTTGGCGCGCTCCTGAAGGCCCCTTAGCTGCATGTGTAGTTGAACTATGGCTCTCTCGGCTTCCTCCACTCTCCTGTCAGTCGCTGTCAGTTGTTCCTTGTAACCGTCCTGTTTCTTCTCAAGTTTGCTGAGGTCGGTCCTGAGGGCAGCAGCAGTCGACCTCATCTCTTTCCTAAAATCTCGGATTTCTGAGAGCATCTGTGTCATCTGGCGCTGCAGGATCGAGTGGGGTACTTGGTCGGCCTGCGAAGTACTGTGGCAGGAGGCTGATGAGGCCCGAGAGTCGCCGCTTTCTGAATCTTCATCTTGAGATCTCCCCCCATCCGCATGCTTTGGAGACCCTAGTTTAACATCTCCTCTCTTTTTGGGCATTTTAAAACCTCTTGGGTGTACTGCTGAGCTTATTAACCGACGTTTGGGTGTAAATACCGAGGTTTTTAAGTTGGTCTCGGGGAGCCTCGCAACCTAAGCTGCTGCTCTGATCATGATGTCACCGGAAGTCCCTCAAGCTCATTTTCAGAGGGAAGAGTCCTAAATGGACTTGCAGCTCTGAAAGTGGACAAGGCTATGAGACCAGACAGATGCATCCAAGGATACTAAAAGAACTCGGGGAGGTGCTGGTTGCCCCACAGATGGCTGTATTCAACAGCTCACTGGAATCAGGTGTCATGTGGACACTTGGCATGGTCCCCCTACATAAAAGCGGCAGCAGGGAAGGGGATAGCAACTATAGGCAACTATAATGTCTCCACCTCTCCTCAGAGGTAGAGACTTTAATGGAAACACTGTTAAAATAAAGGTTGGTAGAGTATCTTGAATCAAATGTGCTGCAAGGCAAAAGGCAGCATGGATTCACTGGGGAGAGGTCATGTCAGATGAAACTGATTTCTCCAACTGGGCGACCAGGGAACTAGATCAGGGGATGGCAGTAGATGTGGACTTTAGCAAGGCCTTCAACACCATGCCACTCAGGAGACTGATTAAGAAAGAAGAGTTACAGAAGAACTTACCGTATCAGTAGATCTTCGAGAGTCTCTTTGAGCAGACCACACCTTTGGAACTATACCTGCGTCAGTGCCAGACAAGACAGAGTGCTGGAAAAGACAGCAATGGAAACAATACAAAAATCCTTTGTCGCAACCCTGAAGGGGGAAGGAGGGTGGGATGGCATGTACTGATGAAAAACATTTTCTTGAAGATCTACTGATCTTCTTTGAGACAATCTCTTGCAGCAGGTCATATCAGGTCCCAGCTACTCCTCAGTTCTTTTAAACCGTGACCTGCTTGCAACAAGTCCTCCTTCGGAGCTCTGCTTACCAGTCATCGATGAAAAGTTCTACTGACCAAACATTCATTCAAAACAGGTTCATCTACTACCAGAGGTCCTCCACAGTGTTGGTGTTGGGTGCCTTGGTCCTGTACACAACACCCAGGTTTGAACCTCTGAACACAGATCCACACAGAACCTCCTCAGGGTATCACTGCTCTGATGATGAACCCTCCTCGTCGATGACCATGGGTCCGAGTGAGAACCCTGCTAGCAGGGCCTACGCATGTTTCTCCTATACCCTCGTCATGGACGGGGAATACTCCCAAAATCTACAACCCAGGTAAGTAACCTGACCCGGTAGCTGCTGTTATGTCTTCTACACCACCGACAACTGCTGGCTCCTCTTTCCTCCGTTGATGGCTTCTCTGTTGACTGTAGGTTCTGGGGTTTTACCATTGCCATCCTGCAAAGTAAGATGGCTTCTGGCCAGTCGATAATGCTACCATCGATTGTGCAATTAAAGGGTTTTACCCATGCCATCATCCGTCGCCAATGACTCCTGGCCCGTCAATGATCCTCTCATCGATGACTGGCCAGTTTGCTCAGGTCTGTCGGCTTCTATACCATCGATGACTGCTGGCCAATCTCTTTCCAACGTCGATGGTTCCTATGTTGATGGTGAGTGTGGTGGGTTTTACCCTTACTATCGTCATGTCGATGATGGCTTCTAGCCTGTCGACGATCCTGCACGTCGACAAGGAGTTCATGGGTTTTAACCCATGCCATCGTCCATCAACAATGGCTTCTGGCCCTTCGACAATCCTAATTTGTTGACTGTGAGTTCAAGGGTTTTCCCCTTGCCATCATCCGTCGACAATGGCTTCTGGCCCATCAACGATCCTCTCATCAAAGACCAGGTTTCTGAGACTTCACGTCCAGCTTCCCCTGTTTTCCCCCAGTCTACATCCAAGGAATAGAAGAAAAAATTACTCACCTTAGTAATTGCTTTTCTTCTCATGGAGTCTTGCTATATTAGGACCTTTGCAGTATGCCCATGGCTTTTGACTGCCCCAGAGATGAAATAGTTAACTCCAGAGTAATCTGGAGTTCCACAGCGCGAGGGCGCTATTGAAAGCTCTATCTGGGTTGTTTGAACCCAAACTGTCAGGTTCTTTACGAGGCTAAGCTAACATAGCAAGTCTGTGTGGAAAAGCCTTACACTAGCCATTGGCTACCTACTAACAGTAGAACCACAAAAACACAACAACAATGAAAACAGTATTACGATATGTTAGGGAACCCTGACAATCACTACTAAGGCCCTCTGCCCAAAGACTCAAGTCCAGAGAGGGGCCCAGCTACCAATTAATGAAAAACAGAAACTATCTAGTTCCTAACCCAAGAAAGAAAAAGAGGGGGGAGAACTAGAAGCTAAAAAGGCATGACACAGTGATTGCACCAATTTGCCAACCCCATACCCAAGTAGGGATTCTGAGAGGGGTAGGAGGGAGGGTTGTCCTAATATAGCAAGACTCCATGAGAAGAAAAGCAATTACTAAGGTGAGTAATTTTTTCTTCAAACACCATGAAGTCTTGCTTATATTAGGACCTTTGCAGAGTATACAGCAGTACCTCCATGGAGGAGGGTCAGAACCTACTTAGGAAATAGGCTCTGAAGCACAGCTGTGCCAAAGCGAGCATCTCTCCTGGACTGGACGTCCAGGGAATAATGCTTAGTAAAGTGTGGACTGACTTCCAGGTAGCAGCTTGACAGATTTCCAAAATGGGAATATCTCTAGCAGCCGCTAGAGATGCAGCTGTACCCCTGGTGGAATGAGCCCTCAGGCCTGAGGGCGTGCCTACCCAGTTTTGATAACAGAACTGGATACAAGAGACAATCCACCTAGCAATTGTCCTCCTAGTAGCAGGTCTCCCCTACCCACATCTCCATAGGTAAGGAAGAGCTGGAGGGATTCGAACCTGTGACCCTTGGTACGTTCAAAATAGTAGCTAAGGGCTCTTTATCCAAACTGTGCAACCTTCTCTCACCAGAAGAGGATTGCTCAGTAAAAATACTGGAAGAGAGATGGACTGGTTAAGATGAAAATCTGAAACCACCTTAGGTAAAAACTTTCTGTTAGTCCTGAGGATCACTTTATCTCTGTGGAAAGAAATGAAATCCTCTTCCACTGACAAGGCCTGTAATTCACTTATACGCCTAGCAGAAGTGATAGCCACTAGAAAAACAGTTTTCCAAGTTAGGAACTTAAGATCTGCTGAAACCAGAGGCTCAAGGGAGGTTGCATTGGCTGGGCAATGCAAACATTCAAGTCCCATGCAGGGTTGGTTCCTAAAGGAGGGTTAGTATGGAGTAACCCTTGAAAACTTGGAAAACACAGGGTGAGAAGAAAGGAAACTGGTTTCCATGGATATAAAAACAGAAACAGCTGCCAAATGAACCTTTAAGGTAGCTGGTTTGAGGCCTAAGGAATTTAAGTGGACCAGATAGTCCAACAAAATAGGCAGGTCAGCTGATTCTGGGGTGATTTGCCTCTCAGAACACCAAAATGAGAATCTCTTCCATTTAGAATTATAAGTGGCTCTAGTGGAAGGCTTCCTAGAGGCCTTCAAAATATCCAAGACACCTTGAGAAAGGTGTAAATGAGCAAATTCTAACTCCTCAAGAGCCAGGCCTTGAGGTGGAGGGAGTTGAGATCCGGATACCACACCCTCCCCTGCGCACAGGTCAGCAGGTCGTGAGTCCTGGGCAAGGTCAGGGGAGGGCAAAATGAGAGGGACAGAAGAAGCGGGTACCAAGGCTGCCTGGCCCAGTCTGGAGCAATCAGAATCACTCTGCAAGGCTGAGTTCTGATTTTTACCAAAACCCTGAAGAGGAGAGGGAACGGAGGAAAGCATAGAGGAACTTTCCTCCCAATTCAGCTGAAAAGCATCCAGGGGACTGACCCCAGAACTGGGGCCTGCAGCAAAACAGGGAAGTTGGTGGTTGTCTGGGGCTGCGAAGAGATCTATCTGAGGGTGCCCCAGCTGGCTAAGAACCGACCCCAGCACTGAGGGTTCAGAACCCATTCGTGATGGCCCTGAGAAATTCTGCTGAGGGCGCCCGCTAGGACATTGTCCTTCCCTGGGAGGTGAACCGCTATCAGAGAGGTGTTCAGGGAGTAGGCCAGAGACCACAACTTCATTGCTTCGGTGCACAAGGCTGAAGAGCGAGTGCCCCCTTGCTTGTTGATGTACCACATTGTTGTGGTATTGTCTGTCCTGACTTGAACAACCTTGCTCTGGACAGTTTCCGAAAAAACCTGGAGAGCTAGGAAGACAGCTCTGAGCTCCAGTAGGTTGATGTGAAGCAGAGATTCCTGAGGGGACCAAACTCCCTGAGTTGAAAGGTCGCCCAGGTGAGCCCCCCAACCCAACAGGGATGCGTCCGTGGTGAGGGTGAGGGAGTGAGGAACAGGAAGGAATGGGACCCCAGAGGACAGGTTGCTTGATCCAGCCACCACTGGAGAGCTAGGATCAGAGTCTTGGTCACTGGGACCAATTTGGTAAGGGGTCCCTCCTTTGAGACCAATAGGACCTCAAGTGGAACTGAATGTCCTCATCTGAAATCTCGCTCCTGGCACAACAGCTGTAGAGGCAGCCATGTGCCCCAGGAGTTGTAGAAAGTGCCTGCTGGTCGAGAGACCTGCATGGTGAAGGAAGATGCCAGGGCAATGAGTTTGTCCACTCTTTCGGGAGGGGAGGAATGCCCTGGCTAACTTTGTATTCAGCTCTGCACCTATAAAAGTTAGTACCTGAACTGGTTCGAGAACTGACTTTGGAACATTCAACAGGAACCCCAGAAAGGTGAGGAGTTCCTGAGTGATTTGCAAGTGGGATTTTACCTGCTCTGGTGACTGACCCACAATGAGCCAGTCGTCCAGATAGGGAAACACAGCTACCCTTGTCTTCTTAGGTGGGCCACTACTACAGCTAGACATTTGTGAAAACTCTTGGAGCAGAAGTGAGTCCAAGGGGCATTGCCCTGAACTGGTAGTGGCCGAGGGCAGTTCGAACCTGAGGTACTTTCGTGAGAGGCCCTGATTAGAATATGGAAGAGGTCCTTGAGGTCCAGGGAAGCTAACCAGTCCCCTGGCCTCAAGGATGGCAAAATCATTGCTAAAGTTAGCATTTTGAACTTTGGTTTTACAGAAATCTTAAATCCAATATGGGCCGCCAGTCTCCTGTCTTTTTTGGGGTCAGGAAGTACCTTGAGTAAAGACCCTTGCCCTGGTGGCAAGGGGGGACCCTTTCTACTGCCTTGCAGTCCAAAAGAGAAGAAACCTCCGCTTCTAGTGAGAGGGTTTCCAAAAGACTTGAGGGGGGAAAGTGCCTGGCTCTCATCTTGGGAAACTGTTTCAAACTGAGAACCAAGCCTTGGCTTACCACCTCCAGAACCCATTTGTCCGAGGTTAGGGACAACCAGTTCTGGCAGAAATAAGTCAGTCTGCCCCACCGGTGCAGGAGAGTCGGCCCCAGGCACCCGTCAGGGTGCCTGTAGCAGGAGCAGCTTTAGGTTGGGGAGAGGAGAGGGCCTGCCTGTGCCCTGTCTGCCTCTGCCTCTGAAAAATCCTCTCTGCAAAAGCAGAGGATGCCTGGAATTGGTAAAAGGCCTATTGAAAGGCCTGCCCTACCCTGGGGCATGCCTATGTTGAGTGGCATGCCTCTCCTTAGCTTAGGCACTTTTGTAAGTAGTTCTGTATTCATCCATCTTTTCATGTAATTTTCTGTTTGTTCTCCAAACAGAGAATTTCCTATAACAGGAAAATCTATAGCCTTTGACTGGGTATCTTGGGACAGATTAGTGCATCTGAGCCATGCCAACCCTCTGGAGAGCTACAGAAGTGGCCATGACCCTAGAGGAAACATCATTAACATCAACAGCAGCATGAAATTGAACTTTAGAGGCTTCAATGCCATCAGCAGCCACCTGTTCCAACTCACTAGCCAACGGGCCCTGAGCCTGCTTGGCCAACTGCAATATAGTGTCCCATCTAGATTTCTGATATCTAGCCACATAAGCCATATAATTAGCTTGTCTGAGTCCCAAAGAAGCTGCCACATACTGTTTCTTCGCCATGGCATCAATCTTCCTGGAATCCTTATCAGGAGGATGTGAAGCCAGGGTAATATTAGCCTTGTCACAGGCTGCAGCTTGAACAACACCTACATGACTACACTGTTCAGTAAGGAAGTCTGTATTAGGGCCTGACAAGGTATACCTTCTGTCCATTTTTTTATCTACAGGAGGGACAGAAAAAGGATTTTTTAAAATCTTAGAGGTTTGCCTCCTAAATGACTTATGTAAAGGAATAGACAACCTTCTAGCCTCTGGAATATCCATCATTTCCACATAGTCAGGCTCCTCTTGCTCATCCACAGCCTCTTCTAAGGGAGCTGGAGAGTTTCTGCTACTTTCTTATAAAATCTGAAATGAGAGGAGACTCAGACAACAAAGGGGAGATTCAAAGGGTCTGTCTGGAGAAATGTCCGGTTCTATTGGCACTTCCAGACCTTCCCAATCACAATTACAATCATCAAAACCTTCCTCCCTCCTGTGGTTCGTAAAATCCTCAACATCATAATCCTGAACCACTGGACCTGAACGAGACCCCTTTTCCAACCAGAGAGGGTTCAACAAGTCCCTGAGACAAAGACTGGACAATCTGTATGGCTTTAGCTATTTCTACAGCAGAAGGAGAAACAAACTGGACTCCACACTAGCTGATTTCTTTGTCTTTTTGCTTTGACTGGTTCCTCAGGACCAGCCTTTCTTTGCCGAGGAAGTCCGCCCTGGTCAGAGGGCACTCCCTCTGGTCCAGCCATAGCTGGACTGGGCTGGCCATCCGGGTCAGCGGACTTTTGGCCTCTCGCTCCCTGAGCCTGCCAATCTCTTTCCAGGGTGGCTGCAGGAAATTTTACACCTGACAGTCTGACAGGAGGTGGTCAGCCCCAGACAATAGACACAAGTGGTGTGTGGGTCAGCCTTGGCAAAGGCTTCCCCACAGACATCACAGTGTTGAAACCCAGTGGGCCCGGTTTTTCTTTTGGGTTTCTCGGACATAATGCCAGCCTAACCAAACTTGTCCTTTTTTTCCGGCCTTGCCAGGACAAGACACCCTTATCGGTCCCTAACCGTGTCACGGGTATTTGAAAAAAACAATTTTAATGCCAGGTTTTTTTAGGACCGATAAGAACCGGGTACCTCACTCTAAATGCAAAGAAAATGATTTTTAAAGCAAACTGATCGGTTCAGAGTGAACCGATAATGAGTTTCCACACAGACTAAAAATTATTTACTTACGGTTACCAGATAGAGCTTTGAACCGAAAACCGCGGTAATTTTAAACACTTTCTCGGTAAAATGAACCGATTAAAATACTTAAAACCGCAAAACGAATCGAACTGAAGGAGCTGGTCTCCGAGCGCCTGTTCAGCGAAAGCGGAGTAAAGAATCTGACAGTTTGGGTTCAAACAACCCAGATAGAGCTTTCAATAGCGCCCTCGCGCTGTGGAACTCCAGATTACTCTGGAGTTAACTATTTAATCTCCGGGGCAGTCAAAAGCCATGGGCATACTGCAAAGGTCCTAATCTAAGCAAGACTTCATGGTGTTTGAATGGGATCTTGATGCCCTGGAGGGTAACACCAGGATTGCATGTCTTAGGAAAGAGAGTGCCTGCATCTACTATGAAGTCTCTCACCTTCTTAACTAAAGGGTCTACCTCCTCGAAATAGGAAGGCCTTATGGCCAAGTTCCCTACTGAAGTGGCAGTAAAAAGCCAATGCCTACTTGGAGCCACCTCTTATGCCATTCATACCTAATGGCTCGGGCATCCTCAGTGGGGGTTTGTCTCCGCACAGGCTGATTCAAACAACATGAAGTCTTGCTGTATTCTGACATTATGCAGTTAGCCTCAGCACTTGAACTGCTCTGGAGAAGAAAGAGTTAACTCTAGGCCAAAGCATAGAACGTTGAGCTCGAGCTCGGTTCAAACCTCTGTCTGCTGCACTCTGAAGTGTAACCATCAGATTCTTTACTCCACCTAACTGAACAGTCGCTCTGGAGATCTCTCCTTCGTTGTTGGTTCGGTCCAGTAAAAACGTCGGTTTTAAACCGCTATTTTCATTTATTTTTCTGTTCAGATCCCTGTCTGCAGTACAGTAAGTACTTTAGGTAGAGGACTAGTACTGAATTTGTGGAAATTGTAAAAGTAACATTTTCAATCGGTTCAGCTGAACCAGTAGTCTGTTATCTTTCTTGTGTTTTTCTCTGTGTTCTGAATTTAGTGTGAGGTACCGGTCCTTATTGGTTCTATAAAAAAAAAAATGTATTTTATTGTTTTTTTTTTCCAACACCAGTGACACAGTTAGGAACCGATAAGGGGGGGTCTTGCCTGGCTGTTGCAGAAAAAAGGGTAAGTTGTAGCATGGCTTCGTCTCAGAAACCCAAGAGAGCAAAAAATGAGCCAACTGGGTTTCAACACTGCAGTGAGTGTGGGGAGGCCTTTGCTAAGGCTGATCCTCACACCACCTGTGTTTATTGTCTGGGTTTTGACCACCTCGATTCAGACTGCCAAATAAGTAAAACTTTTCCTAAGGCCACCCTGGATAAAAGATTGGGCAGGCTTAGGGAAAAGGAGGCCAAGAAGTCCGCTGACCCAGATGGCCAGCCCGGTTCGGTTCCGACCGAACCTGAGGGAGTGCCCACTGACCTGGATGAGACTCCCTCAGGCAAATGGAGAGTCAATCCTGAGGGGTCAGTTCTAGCAAAAAGAAAGAAAGAAAAAAGAGAAATCGGCTGCTTCGGATCCAGAACTGCATCGTCCAATCACCGAGGAAATTGCCAGAATGATTAGTATAGTTGAATCGCTCCGTTCGGTTCTGGCTGATCTGACGCCTCCCGGTAGGCATTCAGTTCGGTCGGTTCCTCCGGTTCAGGATTATTCCCCAGAAGACTATTATGAACCAGATTTGGAGGGGGCTGAAGATTATGATGATGATGATGATGACGATGATGATGGTGTAGAAGGTCTGGATGAGCCCATAGAACCAGACATCTCCCCAGACAGACCTTCTGATATTTCCCCTCTCAGGCTTTCAGAGTCCCCTTCCCACTTTATGTTCTATAAAAAAGTGGCAGAAACCCTCCAGCTCCCTCTGGATGAAGCTGTCGAGGAGCAAGAGGAGCCTGACTATGTGGAGATGATGGACATCCCAGAGTCTAAAAGACTGTCTATTCCCCTTCACAAATCTTTTGGGAAACAGACACAGAAGTTACTTAAGACTCCAAATTCTTTATCTCCTCTGGAAAGGCAAATGGACAAGAGGTATATGTTGTCAGGCCCAGGTACGGAGTACTTGTACCAGCAATGCAGCCATGTTGGGGTCATCCACACTAACATACCCTTGGCTTCACACCCCCCAGATAAAGACTGCAGGAAGCTGGATGCCATGGCTAAAAAACAGTATATGGCATCTTCCTTGGGACTCAGACAGGCTAACTATATGGCCTATACAGCCAGATACCAGAAGTCCAGATGGGATACTGTTCTGGAACTGGCTAAACAGGCTTCCCCCCAGCTTGCCAAGGAGCTGGCTGCTGATGAGATTGAGGCATCAAAAATCCAGTTTCATGCTGCTGTGGACTCCAATGACGTGTCATCATGAGTCATGGCTACATCTGTGGCTCTTCGGAGGCTGGCTTGGCTCAGATGTACTAGCCTATCACAGGACACCCAGGCTAAGGCCATGGATTTCCCTGTCATTGAGAATTCTCTGGGGAGCAGACAAGAGAATCATATGAAGAAGATGGATGAATACAGGACCACCTACAGGAGTGCACAGGCCAAGGAAAGGCAGGCAACTCCTCAGAAGCAGCAATCTAGGGCCAGGGGCAGGCCCTTTCACAGGCCTTTATACCAGGCACAGGCCTCCTCTCCTTTTCCTCACAGAGGGTTCTTCAGAGGGAGAGGCAGAAGGAGGATGAGCAGGGCCGCTTCCTCCTCTCAGTCTGAGGCTCCTGCCAAGCAGACACCCTGATGTGTCAGCCGGGTCGACTCCCCAATTCCTGTAGGAGGCAGGCTGGCTTACTACTTCCAGGACTGGAAGTCTGTTACCTCAAACAAGTGGGTCCTGGAGGTAGTAAGCCAGGGACTGGCCCTCAGCTTCAAAAAATTTCCAAGGCTGAGGGTCGGGTCCTTTTCACCTGCAAACATCTCCAAAACCATTGCCCTAGAGGCAGAGGTTTCATCTCTGCTGGCTCTCAGAGCCATAGAGAAAGCTCCTACACCTCACAGGGGCAAAGGTCTATACTCCAGATACTTCCTTACCCCGAAAAAAACAGGGGAGTGGTGGCCCATCCTAGATTTAAGATACTTAAACAAGCACCCAGTAAAGCCAAAATTCAAAATGGTGACTCTAGGAATAATTCTTCCCTCTCTAAGGTCAGGGGACTGGCTAGCCTCCCTGGACCTAAAGGATGCCTATTTCCACATTCCCATCAGGTGCACCTACAGAAAGTACCTCAGGTTCGAACTGCCTTCAGGCCATTATCAGTTCAAAGCAATGCCCTTTGGCCTAACATCAGCTCCAAGGGTGTTTACAAAATGCCTAGCAGTAGTAGTGGCCTTTCTAAGGAGACAAAACATTTCCATATTCCCATACCTGGACTGGCTCATTGTGGGTCAGTCTCCAGACAAAGTCAAGTCAAATTTGCAAGTGACCCAACAAGTGTTCACTTCTCTAGGATTCCTCCTCAGTCTTCCCAAATCAGTTCTCGAGCCAGTGCAACTCTTGACCTTCATAGGGGTAGAGTTGGATACTGTCAAAGCAAGAGCCTTTCTCCCTCTTACAAGGGTAAAGGCCATTATAGAGCTGGCTTCTTCTTTCCACCTTCTGGTGTCTCGACCAGCAAGGCATTTCCTTCAACTCCTGGGCCATATGGCAGCTTCCATTGCAGTGGTCCAAGAGGCCAGATTTCAGATGAGAGACATCCAGTTCCATCTGAAGGCTTTTTGGTCTCAGAAAAAGATCCTCTAGCCAAACTAATTCCAGTGACTCAGACTCTGATCCAGGCTCTCCAATGGTGGTTGGATCAGGACAACTTCAGGCAAGGGGTCCCATTCATCACTCAGTCTCATTCTGTAGTTCTAACCACGGATGCTTCTCTCCTGGGGTTGGGAGCTCACCTGTGAGCCCTCACAGCTCAGGGAGTGTGGTCCCCTCAGGAGTCTGTTCCTCACATCAATCTTCTGGCGCTCAGGGCAGTGTACTTAGCTCTACAAGTCTTCTCGGACTCAGTACAGAATAAGGTGGTTCAGGTCAGGACAGACACCACCACCATGTGGTACATCAACAAGCAGGGAGGCACTCGGTCTACGGCCTTGTGCACGGAAGCCATGAAATTATGGTCCCTGGCTAATTCTCTTCAGACCTTGCTGGTAGCAGTCCACCTTCCAGGGAAGGACAATGTGCTAGCAGATGCATTGAGCAGGATTTCCCAGGGCCATCACGAATGGTCCCTGGATCCCCTAGTGTTAAAATTGATCTTTTCAAGGTGGGGCACTCCAGAGATAGTTCTCTTTGCAACCCCAGACAATCACCAACTTCCCCTCTTTTGTTGCAGACCCCCAGTCTTGGGTTCAGTCTCCCTGGATGCTCTAATTCTGGATTGGGAGGGGAAATTTCTGTATGCCTTTCCTCCTTTTCCTCTACTGTTCAAAGTCCTGGTCAAGATAAGGTCACAATCTTGCAAAGTGATCCTGATTGCTCCAGACTGGGCCAGACAGCCTTGGTATCCCCTGTTGCTGTCCCTAGCAGTCTATCTTCTCTTATCTCTTCCCAGGAATCACAACCTGTTAACCTCTCAATCTCAAGGCATGGCTCTTGAATAGCTAGAATATGCAAATCTGCATCTGTCTCAAGGGGTTCTGGACATTCTCAAAGCCTCTCAAAAACCTGCCACCAGAAAAACTTATAACTCCATATGGAAAATATTCAGCATTTGGTGTTCCCATAAGCACATATCCCCAGATACTGCTGACTTGTCCACAGTTCTGGATTACATGGTTCATCTTAATGGCTTAGGCCTCAGACCAGCTACCCTTAAACTACACTTATCAGCTGTTTCTGCATTTCTGTCAGTGGGAAAGCCCTCCTCACTGGCATCTCACCCTGTTTTCTGTAAATTCTTCAAAGGATTGCTTCATACCAATCCCCCCTTTAGGGATCCTACTCCTGCTTGGGATCTTAATGTTTGCATCGCTCAGCTTATGCAACCCTCTTTTGAGCCTTTGGCCTCAGCAGAACTTAAGTACTTGACTTGGAAAACTGTGCTCCTGGTAGCTATTACCTCTGCCAGCCGTATCAGTGAATTGCAAGCTCTGTCAGTGGAGCCCGATTTTATCTCATTCCATAGAGATAAGGTGTCCTTAGAACCAACAGGAGGTTCTTACACAAAGTGGTTTCAGATTTTCATCTGAACCAATCCATGCCTCTTCCTGTGTTTTTCACTGATCATTCTTCTTCAGGAGAGAGAAGATTACACAGTTTGGATGTTCAAAGGGCTCTTAGCTACTACACTGAGTGTACTAAGGCACTTAGGTTTGACTCCCTCCAGTTGTTCCTCACTTATGGTGAAGTGGGGAAGGGTAAACCTGCTAAGAGAACTATTGCTAGGTGGATTGTCTCTTGCATAAAATTCTGCTATGAAAAGCTAGGCAAAGTACCCCCTCAGGCCTGAGGGCTCATTCGACTAGAGGTACAGCTGCTTCTCTGGCTGCTGCCAGGGATATACCCTTATTAGAGATATGCAAAGCAGCCACCTGGAAAACAGTCCATGCATTCACCAAGCATTACTCTCTGGATATCCAGGCTAGGAGTGATGCTAGGTTTGGTACAGCAGTACTGCAGAGCCTATTCCCAAAATAGGTTTGATACCCTCCTCCACAGAGGTACTGCTTAGTAGTCTACATAATGTCAGAATATGGCAAGACTTCATGTTGTTTGAAGAAAACATTACTCACCTTAGTAATTGTGTTTCTTCTAATGGAGTCTTGCTGTATTCTGACCTCCCTCCCTACCTCCCTTCTCAGAACCTGGTTTTTGGGAAGTGGGCTGGCAGGTGCAGTGTTGCACCTCAGGGGTGTACTCGGCACTCTCCCCTTTTTAAACGGGGGGAGTGGGTTATTTATATGTTTTGATATATTTGTTCACTACCTAGTTTTTGTTTTGGATTTCTCGACTTGAGTCTTTTGGGGATCCAAAATATTTTGTTGCCTTTTTGGCTAGTAAATTTTACAATTTCCACACAGTGGGGGTAGTTAGTGTTAGCTCATAATTATCTGAAGGTTACACTTCAAAGTGCAGCAGACAGAGGTTTGAACCGAGCTCGAGCTCAACTTTCTATGCTTTGGCACAGAGTTAACTCTTTCCTTTCCGGAGCAGTTCAAGTGCTGGGGCTAACTGCATAATGTCAGAATACAGCAAGACTCCATTAGAAGAAACACAATTACTAAGGTAAGTAATTTTTTCATCTGTCCTGTGGGACATACAGTGGTCCATCCTTGTCATCCCTTAAAGGGTGATGAGCTCTTTAGGTAGACCCAAGGCTTGAGAACATTACATGATTCTGGTCATCCACTTCAGTCTGTTCGCACAAACGGTGTTCCTTCTGTGGCCATCCTCATAGATCTAGGCCTCCTTCTCCAGAAATGAAAGAAATAACCAATGCTATGCTCTGGCTGCCCCCTAGTAGGGCCTGCTGTCTGCAGGGAGGCGTTTCTCAGATCAGGAGAACAACCTCCTAGGGGGACCAGTGGTCACTGCAGGTCTCCGGATCCTCCAATTGATCTAATCGGGTCACACATTTGCTCTCACAGAGCACCCCCTCGGTGGCCACCGAGGATCTCTCTATCCCACAGACCAAGCATTGGCATCATATGCCGAAATAGATGCTTTGTCACAGAACAAGCCATCGAACCCGTATTCCACAGAGGGGTGCGGGATTGTATTCCTGTTTCCTTCTGGTTCCCTAATGGAAGATGGACTAGCGACACGTTTGGATCTCAGCAGTCTCCACCTCTATATCAGATTCCAAACATTCCGGATAGTGTCTCTCTGACACTACTCCCATTGCTGGACATGGGAGATTGGCTCTGTTCCCTGGATAAGAAGGCTGCATACCTCCATATCCTGATGCACCCCTCTCACAGTTTCTCCATGTTTTATTTCGGGGTCATCATTACCAGTTCAGGGCCCTCCCATTTGGCCTCTCCTTGGCCTGAAGGTATTCAAAAAATGCCTAGCGGTGATCACAGTGGCCCCTTGTAGAGATGGCCTCTATATCTTTCCCTGCTGGGACAACTTGCTCTTGAAGGTGTCATTCCACCGAAGGCTGGTGTCCACGCTTTCTCAAACCCTAAAGCTGTTCGCCAGAGTTGGGATAGCAGTAAACTATCCAAAGTCCTAAATGGACACGGCGCAATGCCTCACGAATATCGATCAGGGTGTACCAGCTACCTCCTTTGGGATGGCATGTTTACACACCTGATTACACTGGCGCACAGACTACAGTCCAACAGATTGGTCTCAGCAAGAGACTACCTGCGCCTCCTGGGACATTTAGCAGCCACAATTCTGATGGTCTCCAATGCCAGGCTATGAGGGTCCTTCAGTGGTCACTGACAGTCCAATGGGACCAGAGGGAGGACAATTTCAATGCCCCAGTCCTCATGTCTTCCTAGGCTCTTCGAGCACTACAATGATGGAAGTCCATGGACACTTTAATGCGAGGCATGCCATTTCATTCTCCTGTCCCTTGTCTCATTCTGACTACAGATGCCTCCTTGACGGGGTGGGGTGCGCATCTCCTGCGCGTCCTGTCCCAATGATCCTGGACGCCTGTCGAGGCCCGCCTACACATCAGTGTCTTTGAGATGAGGGCAGTCCTCTCTGCCTTACAGGCATTCGAGACCCTCCTGCCTCCCGGTTGCCTTCAGGTGCAAACAATTCTGCGGTGGTTCACTACCTAAACAAGTAAGACAGTACCCATTTACACCCTCTCTGCAGAGAATCAATGTGGGTCTGGTACGGGGCAATCCAGAGGAGTATCCGTCTTCTGGCAGGCCACATTCCAGGGTATACCAACACCCTGGCAGTTGCCCTAAGCAGAGCCACTGCCCTAGCCCACGAGTGGGAAGTCTTACCAGATGTCCTAAATTACGTCTTCCACCAATGGGACCAACCAGAGTGGGACCTATTTGCAAAACACAAAACTGCCTCTTTGCTGCTCTTTCAAGCAAGATCCTAGAACTGTGTGGCAGGACGTGTCATCTCTTTCCTGGACAGGAAGATTTCTGTACGCTTTCCCACCCTTTTTCCTCTAATTTAGAGTACTTGAACTGGTTCGGGACAGGGCGTCTATGATTCTCATAGCACTGTTCTGGCCAAGGCAGATTAGGTTCCCTCTGCTTCTACAACTCTACGAACCAGATCCCCACCTCCACTGATCTGCTGGGCTCGGTTGTCCCAGGCGCACCCCGACCTTCACTCCCTCCATCTGCATCCTTGGCTCCTGAGGAAGTAGTCCTCTTGCGCTTCAGGGTGTCCCCAAAGGTGGAGAAAGTCCTCCAGGCTGCTCAGAAGCCATCCGTACAGTCTTCCTATTACATGAAGAGGAAACGCTTCTCCATTTGGACATCTACGCAGGACTTAGATCCTTACAAATGTTCCCCTCAGAGCATCTTAGACTATTTGCTCTCTTTGTCGGAGGGTGGACTGACATATTCCTCTGTGAATGTCCACCTTTCGGTGAGTGCTGCGTTTCATTTACATGTGGGCAACAAATCATTGTCCCAGTTACCTTTGTAAAAGGAATTCTGCACCTCCATCCCCCCTTCCGTGACCCAGTCCCTGTGTGGGATGTGACTTCTGTGCTTGAAAAACTGACCTCGAGTCCTTTTAGGCCCGCTGTTTCCAGCGCGCTCTATTATCTTCTTGGAAAACTATATTTTAGTTGCCATTGCATCAGGTAGACGTATTTCAGAGTTACAGGCACTAATGTGCAAAACTCCCTACATGCATTTTCATAACGATATGGTGTCTTCACGCACCAACCCGTCATTTTTACCAAAGGTTGTTTCTGAATTTACTTTAAATCAGACCATTCACTTACCAGTGTACTTTGTGGAGTCTACGAATCCAGGGGAAGCCCTGCTTCATACTTTCGATGTGCATACAACATTGAGCACTTACCTTCTCTGCACTTCATAGTTACGAAAAACTGAGCGACTTTTTGTTTCTTTCACCCTGGAAACCAGGGCATTAGTGTTTCAACGCAGTGCCTGTCCACAGGGTTGTCCAACTGCATTACGTTTATCTATGCAAAATACAAAACACCTCTCAAGGGTTGTAAAACCCCATTCTACCAGAGGTACGGCTGCCTCTATGGCACGTTTCCAGGGCATTTCTGCCTTGGATATTTGTGAAGCCGCAACATGGTCTACCGTACATACCTCCACCAAGCATTACGGTCTTGATATCGCGTCTAAGAAGCAGACCATTTTTACAAGGGCCGTCCTAAAAGGCCTCCTGTCTAAAGTCCCTGATGATTTGCTTCCTCCTCCCACTGGGTATAATTGCTTGGGAATCTTCCCATTTGTTATGACCGGCTACAAGAGATTGTCTCAAAGAAGATAGAATGGTTGCGTAAGAACTTACAGTAACAGTAGATCTTCAAGAGTATCTCTTGCAGCAGGTCATGCAGCCCCACCTGCCTTTCCCCTTGCTGTAATTTCAGAAGGGTGCCTTGCTCCTGTCTTTCTATGACTCCACAAGCTACTACCTTATTTCCTCCCTGGTTCCCATCGAAGGCCTGAGAAATGGTTTCTCATTCGGTTGGTAGGATGGAAAAAAAAAAACTGAGTAGTAGCTTGGACCTCCCCCTTTTATACATGCTAGACTGACACCACGTGATAACGTGAGGGAGAGGTCCCATGGTCGACTGCTGAAAAGTCATCTGGAAGAAATGACACCTGCGGGCTGACATCCCATGTGTTATGACCTGATGCAAGAGACACTCTCGAAGATCTACTGTTACGTTAAGTTCTTATGCAACCATACTTTACAGTAAGTTCTTATGTAACTGTTCTGTCCTCTTCGAAGATATCTCTTTCGTCAGGCCATGCCTTTGGAATGAGTCCCAAGTAGTACCAAAAGCTAACAGGCTGGGCAGCTGGAGCCCATAGACTTATGATAATAGGCCTTGTAGCACAGCTAGGCCAAACCCAGCTCGTCTACGAGAGATGATGTCCAGAATATAATGCTTAGTGAAGGTGTGGACAGTACTCCATGTGGCAGCTGTACAGATTTCTGTAGCAGAAACATTCTACAAACGTGTACATGCCTCTAGTGGAATGACCACAAACACCACCAGGAAGTTCCCTACTGTACTTCCTGTAACAGAACGTACTACAATGCGCTAGCCATTTGGACAAGCACTGTTTAGAAACTGGGGTACTGTCTTTTCCAGAGGCAAACGAAACAAAACGCTGTGAGGACTTTCTGCAGTCTTCTGTATGGTGTATTTAGTACTCGAGTATTCTATGCACTTCTAAGGTATGAAGCAATGCTTCCCCGGACTGGCATGCTCTGGATAATACTCTGGTAGGTGGATGGTTTCATTTAAAGTAAACTCAGACACCACCTTTGGTAGAAACTTAGGATTAGTACACAAAGACACCCTCTCTTTGTGGAAAATTAAATAAAGAAGGCTTACATATTAGAGCCTGCAGCTTTGAAATACGTCAAGAAGTGACTGCAACTAAAATATTGCTTTCCAAGAAAGAAAGTGTAAGCCACAACTCGCAACTAGCTCAAAAGGAACCAAAGTCAGCCTTTCCAAAATAAAATTCCAACACCAAGTCAGGACTGGATTTTGAATGGGAGGTTTTATGTGTAAAATGCCTCTCAAGAACGTATGGGCTACCTCCAGCTGAGCAACCATATGGCCATTCTCAGGCAGGTGGAAAGCTGATGTAGCAGCCAAGTGCACTTTGAGGAATACTGCAGGCCTGAATCCAATAAGGACAGCAGGTATTCTAGAATCTGACTGACCGAGCAGGAAAACAGATCCAGGTTATGTGAAGTGACCCACAAAGCAAACTGCTTCCATTTCACTGAGTGGGTATGTCTGGTGGACAGTTTTCTAGCAGCCACCAGAACATCTGCCACTTTCTGAGATACCCAAAGTGAGCTATGGCTATGTCTTCAGGAGCCATGTATGCAGATGTAGGGACTTCATGTCCAGATGGATTAGGGTTCCCTGTTCCTGTGACAGTAGACTCCTGCACAAGGGCAGAGGTACTGGGGGGTCCACTGCCAGCTGTTGCATCAGGGATACCATATCTGCTGAGGCCATAGGGCAGCAATGGGCATTAGAGTTGCCCCCTCCATCTTCAGCTTGAGTAGAACTCTCCGAATTAGCAGAAAGTGAGGGAAGGCATACATAAACCTCCCTTTCCAGGAGAGGGAAAATGCATCTTACCAGAAAACTCCAAGCCCTGGAGTGAGCAAGCAAATGCAGCAGTTTTACATTGTGTGGGTACGCAAAAAGGTCCAGTTCTGGATGACCTCATCTTGCAAATAGGTTGTTGACCACCGAGATCAGCAGTCCCACTCGTGCACCCTGGACTGTGACCTGCTTAGCTTTTCTGCCAATAAGTACCGGACGCCTGGAACATGAACAGCTAATATTTGTAGACTGTGTTCCAGAGCCCAATGCTAAACTCTTATTGTTTCCCTGCACAGCAGATAAGAAAAAATTACTCACCTTAGTAATGTTGTTTCTTCTAATGGAGTCTTGCTATATTCTGACATGTGCAGTGAGTCCCAACCTTCAAACTGCTCTGGAGGTGAAAGAGTTAACTTTCCATGCCAGGCATGGAACGCTGAGCTCCAGCTCGGTTGAAACTCTGTCTGTTGTTCTTCAAACTCAAACCGTCAGATCTTTACGAGCTAAACTCACTGAGGTCCTGTGCGGAAGCTGTAAACCTACACTAGCCAACTGGCTACTAAACATAAGAACACATTTTTTTGGTCCCAAAACAAAGACACAAGTCAGGAGACCCAAAAAATGAAAAACACAACACCAAGTCACCCCAGAAAGGAGGGGTGAAAACAAAAAGGTGGGCACCTACTAAGTGCCAACACTGCACTGCCCACCAACATCCCAAAAACAGAGGTTCTGAGAGGGACAGGCGGGGGGGGGAGGTCCGAAAATAGCAAGATTCCATTAGAAGAAACATTACTAAGGTGAGTAATTTTTTCTTCAAACAACATGAAGTCTTGCTATATTCTGACATGTGCAGACTACAAAGCAGTACCTCCATGGAGGAGGGACAGAACCTATTTAGGAAATAGGCTCTGAAGCACAGCTGTGCCAAACCGAGCATCACTCCTAGCCTGGATGTCCAGGGAGTAATGCTTGGTAAAAGTGTGAACTGCTTTTCCAGGTAGCTGCTTGACATATCTCTAGAATAGGATGTCCCTGGCAGCAGCCAGGAAGCAGCTGTACCTCTGTAGAGTGAGCCCTTAGGGCCTGAGGGAGGAACCTCACCCAGTTTTTCATAGCAAAATTGATACAAGAGACAATCCACCTGGCAATGGATCTTTAGTGGCAGGTTTCCTTACCAACCTCTCACCATAAGTGAGGAACAGTTGGAGGGAGTCAAACCTGTGACCCCTGGTACGCTCTATGTAGTAACTAAGGGCTCTCTTCACATCTAAGCTGTGCAGCCTCCTCTCGTCAGAGGAGGAATGGTCAGTGAAGTACACTGGAAGAGATATAGATTAATTTAAGGTGGAAATCTGAAACCACCTTAGGCAAAAACTTCCTGTTAGTCCTGAGGACCACCTTATCTCTATGAAAGGAGATAAAATCAGGTTCCATTAACGAGGCTTGTAATTCACTTATGCATCTGGCAGAAGTGATGGCTACCAGAAACACGGTCTTCCAAGTCAAGTACTTAAGCTCTGCTGAAGACAAAGGCTCAAAGGGGGGTTGCATAAGCTGAGCAATGCAAACATTAAGATCCCAGGCGGGGGCAGGGTCCCTGAATGGAGGGTTGGTGTGAAGCAATCCCTTGAAAAACTTGGAGAATACAGGGTGAGCTGAAAGAGAAGAGGGCTTACCTGCTGAAATAAAAGCAGACACAGCTGCCAGATACACTTTTAGTGTAGCTGGTCTCAGCCCCAAGGTATTTAAGTGGACCATATAATCCAGGACTGTGGGTAAATCAGCAGATTCTGGGGAAATATGCTCTCTAGAGCACCATATGGAAAACCTCTTCCATTTGGAATTATAAGTAGCCCTGGTGGAAAGTTTTCTAGAAGCCTTCAGGATATCCATTACACCTTGGGAGAGGTGTAAATCTAACTCTTCAAGAGCCAGGCCTCGAGATTGAGAGATTTGAGGTTTGGGTACCAAACCCTCCCCCGAGCACAGGTTAACAGGTTGTGATTCCTGGGAAGACACAAGGGAAGATGGACTGCTAATGACAGTAGGAGTGGATACCAGGGTTGTCTGGCCCAATATGCAGCAATCAGGATCATCTTGCAGGGCTGAGATCTGATTTTGACTAGCACTTTGAACAGGAGAGGGAAGGGGGGAAAAGCATAGAGAAACTTCCCTTCCCAATTGAGAACTAAGGCATCCAGAGGGACTGAGCCCAACACTGGGGGTCTGCAGTAAAAAAGGGGAAGTTGGTGATTGTCTGGGGCTGCAAAAAGATCTATCTGCAGGGTGCCCCATCTGGTGAATATCATCTCCAAGACCAGGGGGTCCAGTGACCATTAGTGATGGCCCTGGGAAATCCTGCTGAGAGCATCTGCCAGGACATTGTCCTTGCCTGGGAGGTGAACTGCCGTAAGGGAGGTGTTCAGGGAGTAAGCCAGAGACCACAACTTCATTGCTTCGGTGCACAAGGCCATAGACCGAGTGCCCCCTTGCTTGTTGATGTACCACATTGTGGTGGTATTGTCTGTTCTGACCTGTACAACTTTGTTCTGAACAGATTTGGAAAAAGCTTGAAGTGCTAGAAAAACTGCTCTGAGTTCCAACAGATTGATGTGGAACAGAGATTCCTGAGGGGACCACAACCCCTGGGTAGTGAGGTCGCCCATGTGAGCTCCCCACCCAAAGCGGGATGCATCTGTAGTAAGGATTAAGAAGTGAGACTGAGTGACAAAAGGAACCCCTTGTCTCAGATTGCTCTGATCCTGCCACCACTGTAGGGCCTGGATCAGGGTTCGAGTCACTGGGATCAATTTGGTTAGAGGGTCTTTCCTTTGGGACCAAAAGGCTCTTAAATAGAACTGAATGTCCCTCATCTGAAATCTTGCTCCCTGCACTACTGCCATAGAAGCAGCCATGTGCCCCAGGAGCTGTAGAAAATGCCTTGCTGGTTGAGACACCTGCAGGGTGAATGAGGAGGCCAGAGAGATCAGGGTCCTTGCCCTGTCCAAAGGAAGGAAGGCTCTGGCTTTCTCTGTGTTCAGCTCTACGCCTATGAAGGTGAGGAGCTGGACAGGCTCTAGAACTGACTTTGAAAGATTCAGAAGGAAACCTAGAGAGGTAACCAGTTGCTGAGTTATCTGAAGATGTAACTTGACTTGGTCTGGGGACTGGCCCACTATGAGCCAGTCGTCCAGGTAAGGGAAGATGGCAATTTTTTGCCTTCTTAGAAAAGCAACTGCTACTGCCAGGCATTTTGTGAATACCCGTGGAGCAGAGGTGAGGCCAAAGGGCATTGCTCTGAATTGGTAATGGCCTGAGGGCAGCTCGAACCTGAGGTACTTTCAATGGGAGCTTCTGATGAGAATATGGAAGTAGGCATCCTTGAGGTCCAGGGACGCTAGCCAGTCCCCTGGCCTTAGAGAGGGTAGAATTATTCCAGAGTCACCATTTTGAATTTTGGTTTTAAAAGGTGCTTGTTTAAGTATCTGAGATCCAGGATGGGCCGCCATTCTCCTGTCTTTTTTGGGGTAAGGAAGTACCTGGAGTACAATCCTTTGCCCTGGTGTAGGGGTGGAACCCTTTCCACAGCTCTGAGAGCCAGGAGGGAAGAGACCTCTGCCTCTAGGGCAAGTGCCTCTGGTGGATTTGGGTGGAAAGGATCTGGTTCTCATCTTTGGAAACTTTTGAAGCTGAGAACCAGTCCCTGGCTTATTACTTCCAGGACCCACTTGTCTGATGTCAGAGACCCCAGTCCTGGACAAAGTAAGCCAGCCTGCCCCCTACAGGTAGCTGAGAATCGCCCTGGCAACCCCATCAGGGTGCCTGCTTGGCAGGGGCTTGGGCTGAGGGGTGGAAGCAGGCCTGCTTGTACCCCGCCTGCCTCTCCTCTAAAGAACCCCCTCTGGGCATAAGCAGAAGAGGAGGCCTGGGCTTGGTAAAAAGGCCTATGAAAAGGCCTGCCCCTGCCCCTGGGAAGCTGCCTTTGAGGAGTGGCCTGCCTTTCCTTGGCCTGTGCACTCCTATAGGTGGTCCTATACTCATCCATTTTCTTCATGTAATTCTCTGTCTGCTCCCCAAACAGGGAATTACCCACAACAAGAAAATCCATGGCCTTAGTCTGGGTATCTTGTGACAGGCTAGTACATCTGAGCCAAGCCATTCTGCGAAGTGCCACAGATGTAGCCATGACTCTTGATGACACATCATTTGAGTCCACTGCAGCATGGAATTGCACCTTGGATGCCTCAATACCATCAGCAGCCACCTGCTCCAGCTGTTTTGCTAGAGCCATAACAGTATCCCATCTGGATTTCTGATATCTAACAACATAAGCCATATAATTTGCCTGTCTGAGTCCCAAGGATGCTACCATGTACTGTTTCTTTGCCATGGCATCAATCCTCCTGGAGTCCTTGTCCGGGGTGTGTGAAGCCAAGGGAATATTTGCCTTGTCACAGGCTGCAGCCTACACTACCCCAACATGGCTGCATTGTTGTGTAAGGAATTCCATATCAGAGCCTGACAATGTGTACCTCTTGTCCATTCTCTTATCCATAGGAGGTATAGTGTGAGGAGTTTTGAGAATTTTAAATGTCTGTTTCCCAAAAGATTTATGCAAGAGAATAGACAGTCTCCTAGACTCTGGGATATCCATCATTTCCACATAGTCAGGCTCCTCTTGATCATCCACAGCTTCCTCCATAGGGAGCTGGAGGATTTCAGCCACTTTTTTATAAAACATAAAATGAGAAGGGGACTCAGAAAGCCTAGGAGGAGACACTCCTGAAGGTCTGTCTGGGGAGATGTCCAGGTCAATGGGCAGATCCAGACTTTCAAATCCACATTCACTCTCCTCATACTCCTCTTCCCCCTCCTCCGGTTCATAATATTCCTCTAAATCATACTCTTGAACCGGTGGAACCGGCCGAACCGGGCGCTTACCTGATGGTGCCAGTTCAGTCGGAACCGGGAAAGTGACTGGACAATTTTAATCGCTTTGGCTCCACACCAGCTGATTTCCTAGTCCTTTTGCTGGAACCGACTCTCAGAGTCGAATCTCCTTTTCTCGAGAAGTCTCGCCTGGTCAGAGGGCACTCCTCTGGTTCGGTTGAACTGAACTGGGCTGGCCATCCGTTCAGCGGACTTTTGGCCTCTTTCCTGAGCCTACCAACTCTCTTTCCAGGGTAGCTGGGAAAATTTTACAAATCTGGCAGTCTGCATTGAGGTGGTCAAACCCCAGACACAACACAGGTGGTGTGGGGGTCAGCCTTGGCAAAGACTTCCCACACACACTGCAGTGTTGAAACCCAGTGGGCCGCTTTTTCTTTTGGGTTTCTAGACATAGTGCCAGTCCTATCCAAACTTTACCCGCTTATGGTAATCCGCCAGGTAAGACCTCTTATCGGTTCCCAACCGTGTCACGAGTCGTGGAAAAAAACGTAATAAAATCCGTTTTTTTTAGAACTGATAAGAACCGGTAACCACACTCTAAATCACAGATTAAGATATTTTAAACAACCTGATCGGTTCAAACCGAACCGATAACCGTTTACAAGTTCCACACAGAAGAGAATTAATGTAAAACCTATCTAGTACTCACAAATATCACAGACAGAGCCTGAACCGACTGGTTGCGGTTTAAATTCGGTTGAAAACCAAGAAAAACAATACTTTGATAAAATGAACCGAGCAGAAGGAGAAATCTCCGGAGCGACTGTTCAGTGAGGCGGAGTAAAGAATCTGACGGTTTGAGTTTGAAGAACAACAGACAGAGTTTCAACCGAGCTCGAGCTCAGCGTTCCATGCCTGGCATGGAAAGTTAACTCTTTCACCTCCAGAGCAGTTCGAAGGTTGGGACTCACTGCACATGTCAGAATATAGCAAGACTTCATGTTGTTTGAAGAATGAGTTCTCACCTTGTTTGCTGATATAATGCATCACACTGACGATGTCCATCTGTATTAACAGAGGACCTGTGGACAAGTCGTCCTGCAATGCCTGGAGCCTGTACAGGACTGCTCTCATTTCCAGGACATTTATATGCAAAGTATGCTCCACCTGGTTCCATGTGCCTTGTGTCTGAAGAGCTCCCAGGTGGGCTCCCCATCCTGATCCAGAGGCATCCGTAGTGAGGATCTGATGTGGGGTAGGAATCAAGAATGGGACACCCTTGAGCAGGTTGCTGCATTCCATCCACCATCTGAGTGCTTTGTGTAAGGGAGATGTTACCACAACCATTTGTTCTAGATCATCTGTGAGCTGGTCCCACTGGACACTCAGAGTCCACCATGGGATCCACATGTGCAGCCTGGCCAGTGGCACTGTGACAATGGCTGCTGCCATAAGGCCCAGAAACATCCTTGCTGAGACATAATGGCTGTCGTGTACCAACTATGCTTGTGTTATTAGTTGTTCTGCTCTGTCCAGTGTCCGAAATGCAGAACTCCGTGCCATATCCAGATGTGACCCTAAGTACTGCTGACAATGGCAGGGTGCCAGTGCAGACTTTTTATGCTGACTGCCACCCCCACAGCACTGAACATCTGTCTGGTTCGAGCTGAAGTCTGCAGTAACTGGTCTCTGGAGTGGGCTTTTAATAACCAGTAGTCCAGGTAAGGAAAGACATACAAGGCCTTCCCTGTGAATGGCTGCTGCCACCACTGCCAAGCATTTGGTAAAGACTCGTGGCACAGAAGATAAGCTAAAGTGCAGCACTCAGAATTGGTAATGCTCCCCCTTGAAAAGGAACTTCAGATATTTCCTCTGAAGTTTATGATTTCAATATGGAGGTAAGCACCCTTCATATCCAGGAAGCATATCCAATCCCCTGCTTGCAGGAGAGGAAGGAGACCCTGCAGAGAGACCATCTGAAACTTCTTGTATTCTAGGATAAGTAGGTCCCCAAAATCCAGAACAGGCCTCAGATCCCCATATGCTTTGGAATGAGGAAGTATCCAGAGTAAAACTCACTGTGCCTGTCTCGGAGGTACAGGTCCTATGGCCCATGCTTACTCTAGCAACAGGGGCATGTGCCCTGGTGGGTATGTTGTCACAACTGGTGAATGATCTGGAGAGTTGTCCAAAAGCTTTGGAGCATGACCTGCTCTATAATCTCTGTAACCCATTCGTATGTAATCACTGTCCTCCACTGATCCAGGTGCTTGTGCACTAGCCTTAGCCTTCCTCTATAGGGTGTTCCGATATTTTGTCATATGGGCCTGGTAACTGGCAATATGCAGACCCAGCAAGGCAGAGGCACATGTACATCTGCCCAGGCCATCCAACCTCCTGGACTCCTTATCAGGAGGAAGGGAACTTGTGTCTAGGTGCCCTGGATCTCTCATGGACAGCTGTAATCACCACTGAATTAATCTCAGGCTGGTAGCATAATAAGGTTTGCCAGAGGGGGCAGAATACGTTTTGTCTGCCTTTCTGGGCATAGCTGGTATGTTGTTTGGTCTACACTAGGCTGCATAAACAGCATCCTCCAAAGCAGGAAACGGGAGCAACAACAGTAGGAGCATCTGGCATCTCCAGAAACTCCAGCAGGTTCTTCCTTGTACAATCCTGCTCCTCCAAGGTAAAGCCCATGGCAGTTTGCATTTGCTGCATTATGGCAAAAAATGAGAGGTCCTCTGGAAGTGATCAGGGTGTACACACTACAGAGTCCTCGCTACAGGAGGAGACTACCATGCTTGTGCCAGGTACATACTGGCTATCCTTGGCATAGTCTTCCTCCTCTTCCTCCATTATGAAGTCAGAATTATATTCACATTTGTCATCGTGCTAATCTGAATGAGTGACTGCGCTGGCACCGTTGGTGGTGGCTGAGGAGGCCTACTCTGTAAGGTACTAACGTGAGACATCGATGAGGTAGTTGTGGGAGTCCTCATTGACAGGCTCCCTGTAGAAGGCAGGCCTAGCAGTTGACACTGTATCATGTCTGAGAATAATAGGAGTACTGCCTGTGCATCGGCATTATTTTGAGTAGTGGCCGTGACTGCAGTAGTCAATGACTGAAGTTGAGTCTCCATCGATGACAGCAGTATATTGGCCATAATAGGCCCGGCAGAGCCTAAGTCCTGACTTCAGAGTCTGGTTAATAGTTGGGAGAGGGCAGTCGGCACCACTGCTAAAGCGAACAGTGTCATAGTGGGGGCAGGAGCTGTAGTCCACAGGGCCAACCTCGATCTCACTGGGGAAGGCCTTGTCCTTGTCCTGGTGCTTGTGTCTGTGGCTCCCTGATGAGGATAGTACAGTTACGTAAAAACTTACCGTAACAGTATATCTTCGAGAACAGCTCTTGCAGCAGGTTACACCATTAGGACTGAGGCCGGCAGGCATCAGGACCCCACGGAAATCTTCTAGCTAGCAGTCTTCAGCGGGGACCGCCTCCAACGTCGGTCCCGCCCCCAACGTCAGACGTAGTACATAAGGAGGCGGTCCCGCCAGAATCCCCAGTTCTTCCGCCGGAGACTTCCGGCTGCTGGATGACATCAGAAGTGGAGACCAAGGATCCGCCATCAGAGGAAGAAAAGAGCGTAAGCTCCTGCTGAAGTCTGGTTAGGCCTTACCTCCTCCAAGGGGGAATGGTGGGCAGGAAGGTACCTGCTGCAAGAGCTGTTCTCGAAGAACTGCTGTTACGGTAAGATCTTACGTCACTGTACTATCTTACTTCGAGATACAGCTCTTGCAGCAGGTTACACCATTAGGACTGATTCCCAAGCAGTAGAGCCTCTAGGCATTCTGGGAGGGGGCATAACGGAGAGATCTTGAAAAATCCTGACTCTAGGACAGAAGACCCTTTAGAACGGCGAGCCCGAAACCAGCTCTCCGCCGTGATCCAATGTCCAGGCTGTAATGCCTGATGAAGGTGTGCACTGAGCTCCAAGTAGCTGCAGAACAAATGGCTGAGGCGGAGACGTTCCTCAGTGCTGCGTAGGAAGTAGCCACGCCCCTAGTCGAGTGGCCCCAGACTGTGCCCGGAAGGGGCTTCTGTTTGTTGTTGTAGCAAAAAGAAATGCACTGGACAAGCCAGCGAGAAAGAGTTTGTTTTGAGACTGGTTGGCCCAACATCCTCTCAGCGAAGGATATAAACAGCTGCTCGGACGTACGATGTTGTTTAGTCCTGTTCAAGTAGTATCTTAAGGAGCGGTGAACATCTAGAGTGTGAAGCAATGCCTCTCCTCTGTTAGTGTACTTGGGAAAGTACACAGGCAGATCGATGTCCTGGTTAAGAGTGAGGGCAGAGACCACCTTAGGCAGGAATTTAGGATTCGTCCTCAGAGACCCTCTGTCCTGGCGGAAAATTAAATAGGGTTCCTTACACATGAGAGCACGTAGCTCAGAAATTCTCCTAGCTGATGTAACAGCAACTAAAAATAACATTTTTCACGACAGAAAACGCAGCTTGCAATCTGCGGCAGGTTCAACAGGGGGCAGCGTGACCTGCTCCAGGACAAAGAGTAGGTCCCAAAGAGGAACGGGATCCTTGATGGGTGGCCTAAGGTGTAACACCCCACTCAGGAAGTCCCGAGAGGCATAGAATTGTGCCACTGTGCGCTGACCTATCGGGAAGTGGTAGGCTGAAATCGCACAGAGGTGGACCTTAATCGAGGAGTAGGCAAGGCCTGAGTGAAAAAGGAAAAGCAGGTATTCCAGAACTGATTTCTCTGGGCATTCTAAAGGGGAGAGGCCGCGTGCCTGAGACCACAGGCAAAATCGGCGTCATTTCATGGCATACGTTGCATGCGTTGCCAGCTTTCTGGCAGCGGAAAGAACTTTCGCCACCTCTTGCGAGACCCCGTGTCGCATAATGGCTATGTCTCGAGGAGCCAAGCATGCAGGTTCAGTGAGCGTAAGTCTGGATGGACTAACGAACCGCCCTCTTGAGACAATAGGTGGGAGCTGAAGGGCAACGGGACTGGAGGTTCCCAGGACAATTGCATCGGCATGGGGAACCAGATCTGTCTGGGCCAGAAAGGCGCTACCAGGATCATTGTTGCGTGTTACCTGCGCAGTTTGAGAAGAACTCTCTGGATCAACGGGAAGGGAGGGAAAGCGTAGAGGAATCTGTCCGCCCAGGAGAGGGACAACGCGTCTCACCAGAAAACACCAGGCCCTGTATCTAGCGAGCAAAAATTGGGCAGTTTTGCGTTGGATGGGGAAGCGAATAAGTCCAAGTCTGGAGTGCCCCATCGAAGAAACAGATCCTCTGCTACCCCCTAAAGGAGTTCCCATTCGTGGACTTTGGCCTGGGAATGACTCAGGCCATCTGCGATTGTGTTGTCCACACCGGGAACGTGAACTGCAATCAGGCTCGCGCCGTGTCAGATTACCCAATCCCACACTCTCATCACTTCCCTGCAAAGGGGGTAAGAGTGTGCGCCTCCTTGTTTGTTGAGGCAATACATCACCGCCATATTGTCTGTTTGAAGCAGAAGAGTACTCGGCGATTTCTGACTGAAAGGCCTGCAGGGCATAAAGGACCGCCTCATCTCCAGAATATTGATGTGAGGTGGGCTTGAGGGTCCACGTTCCCTGGGACCTCACCCCGCTCAGGTGTGCTCCCACCCCAGCCCTGAGGCATCTGTGGAGAGGATTACTTCCGGGGACGGCGCTGCAAATGGAACACCCGTCTAGCCATCATTGCCAGTCCCGAATCACGGCGTTCGTGATTCTGACCGGCTGCTGCATGTGGTCTTGCCTTTGATCCCACTGCACTTTGAGCATCCACTGAGTTATCCACATGTGGAGCCTTGCCATAGGGACCGTTGGAATGGCCGCAGCCATGTGTCCGAGCAGGCAAAGAACCAGCCTGGCGGGGACCGTCTTCATCGCTGAAAGATCCCTGATGAGGGACTTGATGCGTTCCACTCTTTCCTTGGGAAGAAAGGCTTTCCCTTGGACGGTGTCCAGAACTGTGCCTATGAACTGCAGTTTCTGAGACGGTACCAGGAGAGACTTCTCATAGTTGATAAGAATGCCCAGAGACTGGAAGAGAGCTTGGGTGTTCTGGATAGCCAACAACAGCGCCTCTCTGGAGGCGGCCATGAGAAGCCAGTCGTCCAGGTACAGGAACACGTAGTGGCCCTGTCTTCTTAGAGACGCTGCCACGACTGCCATACACTTGGTAAAGACCCTGGGGGCCAATGACAGGCCGAAAGGAAGAGCCTGGAACTGAAAATGGTGGCAGAGAAACTCGAAGTGCAGGAACCTCCTGTGCGCTTGAGCTACAGGGTTGTGCAGGTAGGCGTCCTGCATGTCCAGAGATGCTAGGAAGGCGTCCTTTCTCAGCATGGGAATGAGCCCTTGGAGGGTCACCATGCGAAAATGTTTGTAGGCGACCGACATGTTGAGGTCGCTGAGGTCCAATATTGGACGGAGGTCCCTGTTTTCTTTGGAACCAGAAAGAAGTGGGAATAGTAGCCGGTTCCTCTCTGGTTCTCCGGGACGTACTCCACCGCTCCCTTTTGGAGGAGCGCGAGTACTTCTTGCCTGATGAGCAATCTGTGCTGACCCGAGTAATGGGAGAGCAAAGGAGGCCTTGTGGGTGGCTTGTCCACGAATTCTATAAAGTGGCCTTGTTTGACCAACTGAAGAACCCACCTGTTGGTGGTTATAGCCTGCCACCCTGGCAGGTGGTTCACAATACGACCCCCGACCTTGGTGTCCCATTGATCCTGAGGGGCGGGGGCCGGGAAAGAGTCATGCTGTGGCAGCTGAGGGTCCTGCAGGCTGGGCCGACTTGGAAGGGCATTGGCCTCGGCCTGCGGACGACTTCCCCTGGGCTCTGCGGGAGAAGGAGCCCCTCTGTTGCGGACTGGTGCGGGACTGCTGTCTCTACATCCGGCCTTGGAAACGGCTCTGGTTCCTACGAAAGGAACTGAGCTTGGGTCTGTACATGGCTTGGACAGACCGTACCGCCTTCCCGGCCTCTTGAAGCTTGGTGAGAACCTTCTCCGAGGACTCACCAAAAAGAACTTCTCCATGGAACGAGGCATCCTGGATGTGTTTCTGGATGTCCGGGGTAAATCCGGAGACACGGAGCCAGCAGTGTCTCCGGAGGCATACGCCTGAGGCTGCCGCTCTGGCCGAGGAGTCCACGGAATCGTACGCGGCTCGCAGCACTCCGGGTTCCACGTCCGAACTGCAGTGCGAAAGAGTTGCAGCAACTCCTCCTTCTGCTCACCTTCTGGCATCTTTTCCGCCAGATCCAGTCCCTGCTCCCACAAGGCATTCTGAAACTGGACCATGTGGGTTAAATAGTTGAGGGACCTAATGGCGCAGGTAGCGGCTGCATACGTGCGCCTGCCCATAGCGTCCAATTGCTTGGACTCGGGGTCCGGTGGCAGGGTGCTCAAATGTTGCGGCCTCTGGGACCGGTCATGTGAGGCTGTGATGACCAGAGAATCGACCAGAGGATGGGATGCCAAGTACTGGTCCTCCCTAGGGGCCTTGTACAGGCGGTCAGCCTTCTTCGGCATCGCCGGGAGAGAGTGTGGACGTTTCCACGCTGCCTTGGTGACGTCCACGAAGGTGTCCACCAAGGGTGGCAGCACCACAGGCTTTGGGTCCTTTTGCCGAAGATAACGGGCAAGGTGTAGCCTCTCGGGGTCAAGTTCCTCTGCGTCCCAGCCCATGTTCTCCTGGATATGCCTCATAATCTCTGAGAACGATGGGTCATCCGGAGGAGATCTTGAGAGCTCACGTGGGTCCGGAGAGGGGACGCTGATGGGAGAAGGGGATCTGGATCCGTCTGAGAAGTCCGATCCCGTGTCCTCCGTTGAAGGCGAGTGGCGTCTTCTGGGTCTCTTGGGGCTGGGTGACCCTGAAGAAGATCTGGATGGAGGTCTCCTCTTGTCTGATCTGCCCCTAGGAGGTTCCACAGGCTCCTGTGGGGAAGGTACTCAGCCTGCTACCCCCGATGGGGTGGGGGGTGCTGGGGCCGGTGGGGTCACGGGTGGAGGAGGAGGAGGAAGAGAAGGAGGTGTGGGAACCACGTCCTTCTTTATGGTATCCCACCAATAGGTGAATAGCTCCTTAACCTCTGAAATACTGAGGCCCGACGACAGGCCGGGCGCCGACGGTCGGTCGTCAGGTTCCGGCGCCGGTTCCCCAGGGTCTCTGGTTCTGGAGAGGGGCTCCTGGGGTGCGACAGGACCGGTTCACCTGCCTGGTCTTCGGGCTGGTCAGCTTGTAAGCGCCCCGGCCGCCGGTAGGCTGAGGTGTTCTCTACAGGAACGGACGCCGGTCCCCGCCGGCGCCCGAGGTGGAGAAGGCCTGACTGGCGACGGGCGTCTGGCAGTCGTCGGGTCTCGGGACCGGTGATGCTTAGCCAACGTCGGATGGGCCGTCGGGTCCGACGTCCTTTTGAGCGAAGTCAGCTCCTTGGTCTTCAGCTGGGGTGGAGGAGGCAAGGAGACCGACTGGGCGTCGGGGTCCGGGTGACGGGAGCCGGACTTGTGGTGGTGGTGGCGGTCCCCTGACCTTGGCGAGGCCTTGGAAGCAGATGAAGAAGGCCTGGAGGTCTTGGCCGGCTGTAGAGAAGAAGAACCCAAAGAAGACTTTACCGCAGCCGGGGGAGGCTGAGAGCGGGCCCGGGAAGGGCAGCGGTTGGACCGGGAGCCGGAGCTACGGGAGTCGGAAGCCCTAGAGGGGGATTTTGATCTCACCCTCTCCCTGTGCCTTTCCAGGTGTCGCCAGGCTTTCTCAGACGATTCCCCCTTGGAGGCAGAATCCATGGCCTTCACTTTCTCTTCAAAAAGGTACGCTTGAAGGGCCTTCTGGCGACGGATCCGGGTCCGGCTATTGAATCTCTGACAGAAGGTACAGGCCCAGGTGTCGTGGTCTGGGCCTAGGCACCGCACGCAGGCCGAATGCGGGTCTTTAAAGGAGATTTGCTTCCCACAGGCGCACTTCGATGGATGGCCTTCCGCGGAGGTTGGAGAGGACATCAGATGGCAGAGTTTCCAAGTCGGAAAAGAACTTTTCCAGGCATCGCGCGCTAGAAACAGACCGAAGGGTCGAGACATGCAAGTCGACGGTGGGAAAGAACTGGGGATTCTGGCGGGACCGCCTCCTTATGTACTACGTCTGACGTCGGGGGTGGGACCGACGTTGGAGGCGGTCCCCGCTGAAGACTGCTAGCTAGAAGATTTCCGGGGGGTCCTGACGCCTGCCGGCCTCAGTCCTAATGGTGTAACCTGCTGCAAGAGCTGCATCTCAAAGTAAGATCTGTCCCGGACTTTGACGATCATGATTTGGTCAATGGGCAAGGTGACGTGGATTTGATTTGCCATGTAGCTGCTGCTCCGCTTCTGCTAGTCTTTTGGAGGAGGACTTTCTCCAAAGCCCCCTTCCTGCATCACCTGGTTGCGGAGTTGAAGCCCTGGCAAATCTCTTAGGCTTTCATGTTGTAATAGAGGCCTAAGCAACAGACACACACTTCGTGGGCATCATCCTTGTAGATTTTCTCTGCACACTTGCCATTCTGGACTAGGACCTCAGGAATAGGCTTCTAGAGAAGTTAAGACTTAATACGTCTTCCTGCCGCCACGCCTTTTGGGCCACTTATGACTCCGTCGATTCTGTGGCCCGTTGCACTGCTACAGGAGACTGTTTGAGGTGCCTGGCTTGGCTCCATCCTGCGGAACTGGCGCAAGACATCCAAAGCACCCTGCTGAACTCCCCCTTCAGGGGTTCCGTCCTTTTTGGCAGCGATGCTAAGGATACAATAACAAAGCTACAAGAGAGCAGGAGATCCCTTAAACATGTCCACTCTGGCCAAAAACCCAAGCAAACTTTTTGTCACCTCCAGAAGAGGTGAAATAGGCAGAACCAGGGCAGATGTTAGGGCAAGCATCGCACCACCAGTTCTGGCACCCAGACTTCTCAGGCAAAGTCCCAAAAGGCCGCTGGCAGCGGCAAAGTGGCCCTCCCCTCAGTGTCCTGACTCGGGGGATCCCCTCCACCTCTTCCTGTCTTTCTAGAGGAAACAGTGGAGGGAAGGTTCGCCCTCCATCTGGAAGGGTGGAAGGTGATAACCGCAGATGCTTTGGTACTCCAGCTCGTCGCAAGAGTGCATTCCATAGAGTTCCTGGACAGACCTCTAGGCAGTCCACCGGGAAGGTCTCACTACCCGTCAGGCCACCGAAGCCTTATTCAGCAGAAAATCCAAGCTCTATTGGCAAAGTCGGCCACACAGCGGGTGCCGCCAGGGCAAATAGGAAGGGGCTGTTACTCCCACTTCTTCATAGTGCCCAAAAAGATGGGCAATCTGAGACCCATTTTAGATATCAGTCTGCTCAACCTCTTCGTAGAATACAACAGGTTCCGCATGCTAACCCGCCAGGGACTCTTACCCCAGCTCCAACAGAATCAATGGCTGTGCTCACTGGACATGCAGGATGCTTACCTGCACATCCCAATCTTCCCAGCCCACTGCCGTTTCCTGAGATTCTCCTTTCAGGAGAACCATTATCAGTTCAAGGCCCTCCCTTTTGGCCTCTCTTTCGTACCATGGGTTTTCACCCAAGTGTCTAGTGGTGGTGGCTGCAGCCTTGCGCCGCAAGGGGATTTATGTGTTCCCTTACTTGAATTACTGGCTGTTGTCAGCACCATCTCAGGACAGTCTGATGGAATCTCTTTCCACCACCCTGGACCTTTTCTCCAGACTTTGCATCACTGTGAACTATCCCAGGTCTCAGCTCTCACACTCCCAGTGCCTTCAGTTCATTGGAGTGGTGCTGGATGCAGTCCAGTCCAGAGCAGGGCTTTTCTTCCTATGGACACAGCGGAAACTCTGATTCACCAAGTTGTGTTGGTGTCCTCCTCCCGTTGGACCACAGCGCACTCTATCCTCTGCCTGCTGGGTCTCACAGCAGCTGCCATACCCAAAGTCCCTTTGGCTAGACTGCACATGAGGGTGACCCAATGGTCCCTCCGGGTCCAGTGGGATCAACGCATGGACGACATGGACCACAGGGTCTTAAGTCTCCAAAAGTCTGAAGAGGGATCTCCTCTGGTGGCAAAACTTATCCAACCTTCCCCTGGGGGTTCCCTTCCACACCCCCAGCCCCCCCTCCATGACCCTCATGATGGATGCCTTGCGCCATGGTTGGGGAGCCCACCTGAGAGACCAGTGGACTCAGTGGACATGGTATCCCCTAGAGGAACATCTACATATAAACATTCTGGAGATGAGGGCTGTGCTCTACACTCTCCAAGCTTTCCAATCCCTCTTACTTCCGGGAACACTTCTGATCCAGACTGACAACATGGCAATGGTCTGGTATATCAACAAACAGGGAGGCACTCGATCGTACCCCCTTCTGCAGGGAGGCGATGCAGGTGTGTACTGGGCAGTCCAGCACGGCCTGACATTGATAGCAGTCCATGTTCCTGGAGTTCACAACGTCCTGGCGGACAGTCTCCGCTGCACTGTCACTCGGGCTCATGAGTGGGAGCTAAAGCAGGAAATAGTGGTAGATCTCTTCCTTTCATATGGTCGGCCAGAAATAGATCTATTCACCTCCCCATCCAATGCAAAACTAACCAGCTTTTGCTCGCTCGTTCCTGGGGATGGTGTTTTTTGGTGAGATGCTCTGTCTGTATCCTGGACAGGGAGATTTCTGTACACTTTCCCTCCCTTTCCTATTCTATAGAAGGTTCTGCTGAAGCTCCACGTAGAAGGGGCCCACATGATTCTCATAGCGCCCCTTTGGCCTTGGCAGATATGGTTCCCTCTGTTGCAACAGCTGACGGAACCCCGGTACCTCTTTCTCTCTCCCATGACCTTCTGTCTCAGGAGCAGGGCAGCCTGGTGCATCTGAGCCTCACATCTCTACACCTGCATGCGTGACACCTTTGGACATTGCCATCTCATGCTTTGGCGTCTCTTCCAGAGTCGCTCAGGTCCTAGTGGAGGCCAGAAAGCCCTCCACTAGATCCACGTATGCTTTGAAATTGAAGAGATTTTCTATTTGGGCCACGGCTAAAGGCTTGGACCCTTTTTCTTGCTCAGTCCCCCAGGTCGAGTACCTCTTGCACCTGTCTGATTTGAGCCTCAGCCATTCCTCTCTGAAGGTCCACCTCTCTGTGGTTTCTGCCTACCACCTTCTGGTGGAGGGCAAAACCCTCGCTCAGTTGGAGGTTTCTAAAACCTTCCTTATGGGAATCCTCCACCTCAAGCCCCCCCCCGTCCGTAATCCAGTTCCCCCCTGGGATTTAAATTTTATTTTAGGGAAACTTAGTTTGCCCCCTTTTGAGCTGGCAGCAAGTTGTGACATGCGTTACTTTTCCTGGAAAATGCTCTTTTTAGTCGCTATTACTTCAGCTTGAAGGATTTCAGAGCTTCAGGCCATCGATTGTAAGGAGCCATATATGATTTTCCACAGAGACCTGGTGGCTCTGAGGACTAACTCTTTATTTCTTCCGAGAGTAGTCTCAGAATTTACTTTGAACCAGAATACTGAACTGACGGTATATTACCCAGAGTATTCCAACGAGGGGGAATACCTCTTGCACACTTTAGATGTGCACAGGATTCTGATATATTACATCTCTAGGACCAAAGAGGCCTGTAGTTCTGACCAGTTGTTTGTGGCCTTTGCACCCAAATGTCAGGGCAAGACCATTTCCAAACAGGGTTTGTCGGGGGGGGGGGCGTAGCTAGGCAGCTGAAAGCAGCACTCCAAGACAGCTTCACATCTGCAAGCCTTAATTTACTAATTTTCAGCAGTAAAAAGGTAGTCAGTCGACTTAAAAGTATTAAATCTAGCTTCAGCTTTCAAAGCAGAATTTGAGCATACCAGGATTGTTTTCTTTAATATTATGAGTCGCACAAAAACGACTACAGGAGGAGATGGAGGCAAACAGAAAGAAATCCGACAAGGCCCAGATAAAGAGAAAGAAGCTGCTGAGCCTACCACGAGTCAGCCCTCAAACGCAGCTCTCCTAAAAGCTATACAGGGAATAGACAAAAAGATGGACAATTTTACTTCCCGGTTAACTGTGGCAGAAACGAAACTGTATATGGTGGAGGAAACAGCACAGGGGGGCCAGTAAAGCAGCAGTTACCATAATGGGCCTAGTGAAGGAAAACACCCTACTCTGCCGACGCCTTGAAAATGGGCCGCGGATGTCCCATATAAGGATAATCGCTCTACCGGAGATGGGAGAAGACGAGGAGTTGTGTAGCTTTCTGGAGCAGTGGATCCCTGAGCAAATGCAGTTGGGGACACAGATCTCGATTCAACGGGCTTACTGAGTGAATGTACGTAGGGCCCAGCTACATGTGGACTCGGCCCATCCTCCGACATGTGCAGTCTTGGCCATGTTGGGCTCCTTTGAGGGACCAGGACAACATCTTGCAAGCGGCAAAGAAGCAAGGTCCTACTAGGTGGCAGGGGGCCTCTGTTCACTTCTTCCCAGATCTAAGTTATGCCACAAGACAGCGGCGCAAAGCGTTTGAGGGGTCAGAGTAAAACTTTGTCAACTGAGTGTTCAACACACACTTCTCATGCCAGCAAGTTTAAAGGCGGTGTATGGAAACAAAACTTTTCACTTTACTGATCCCGTGGATGCGAGTAAGCTGCTGGGCAGAATTGAGTCGGATTATGTGGCACAATGCCAAGATTCGGATTCCGAAGGAGAGGAGCAAACCTTAAGTCTCTAAGGACAATTAGTTGTAAGTTTACCTGAATTGATGCTGCTTGATAGAACATGAACTTTGGACTTTTTTACTCCTGTCTAGTACTGTGAACTAAATAATGTTAAAGAGCATGGTGCTACTGTCTTATTCAACTCAAGGAGTAATTTTGTAGTGATTTGTAGCGTCGATTATGATGCAGTTTATTTCTAAATGCTGACATGTTACAGCAGCCTAAAAGTATAGAGGTAGGGTTCCCTATCCTTGGGATCTCAGATGAAGCCAATTTGGTATAGTTGCTTAAGTTTAAAATTTGAAACTTTTAATACAGCTTAACAAATTTAATTATTGTACTCTATATTGTTAATGTGAGCATTGAGGTGAGTTATGTGGAGTTGTAGGATGTGATCTGCTTTCTTCTTTTTCTTTTGTTCTTTTATTGCAGGGTACTGGGGATATAATTCACCAATCTCAGGGGTATGTCTTTTAAATATATACTTAACTGATTTAAGGATGTCCCCACTCATGACAGCGGATAGCCTTTGTATTGTATGTATAACGAATAAAATATTATTTAGAAAACCCTTCATGTAGTACCAAGATAGGAGTACTATAAATACTGAAAGATCAAATCCTGTAAAATGTCAGTTTATAGATTGTACTGTCCTGTGGGGAGATGTAGGTATATTAATGCATAAAATCAATAAACATAAATTACAAATAGGGTTTGTCTAAATGGTTGGCTAATTGCATCTTGTACGTTTGCTAAATGTACGAGAAGCCCCTTCAGGGGGACGTGAAAGGTCACTCGACTTGGGGCATGGCTGCTTCGACGGCCTTCCTGAGAAACGTGTCCACTGCAGACATTCGTGCAGCAGCCACTTGATCTTCCATCCATACCTTCACCAAGCATTACAGTCTGGACATCACCTCTAGAAGCAGAGCCAGTTTTGGATTTGCAGTTCTGCAAGGCCTCCTGTCCTAAAGCGCAGACCTCTAGTTGGCAGACGCTTGTTCCTCCCGGAACTTAAGTCTCCAACTTCCTTTTTTCTTTGACTGCTTGGTATTCAGTCCTATATGTGAAGACTTACTGTAGGAACCATCTCGAAGCAAGATACAGCAGTTACGTAAGAACTTACCGTAAGAGTAGATCTTCGAGAGAGGTTCCTGCAGTAGGTCTCGATTTCCCCCCAGCTCCTGTACTTTCCTTTTTCCTTTCCCAGGGCTTTGTTTTAGCAGTTCAGGAGTTTCTGCTCCTTTCTCCTGTTTCCTCTTCCGAGGTCTCCGTTGGGAGAACTGGAGGATGGGCATGGGGACCACCCCCTATATACAGTCACACCGCCATCCCATCACATGACGCTGGGCAGTCCCTCACTACAGACTGCTAGCTAGAAGTTTGCCGTGTGGTCCTGATGCTTGGGGGCCGCAGTCCTGTATGTGAAGACCTACTGCAGGAACCTCTTTCAAAGATTTGCTGTTACGGTAAGTTCTTGCATAACTGCTATTTAACATGCAGGACAGAGGTCGCCTGAGCTCAGTTAGGGTCTATGAAGGCAGTCTAGGCAGGGACCATCTGGGTAGACTGGGTGGGCCAAGTGGTCTTTTTCTGTATTCACAGTCTGTGTTTCTATGTAAAGAATTCCCTCTCAGTGAGAAAAAAACATTCACTTCACATGAACAGTCATACTCCTTGTACTCTTCCCCTGACTGTACTGCAGTGCCTGCTCCCTCACCTCCTTTAGTTTGTCATTCCAAATATCAAGTTTATTTCTGACTTGATAATTAGCTCCAGGAATGTTTTAGAGCACTGACAAGCTGCCTTCAGCCACTCCTCTTTAATCAAAATCAGCAAGCCCACTGGAAGGTATAATGCTGATTGTAAGCCCATGTGGTTCTTGCTCTTTGGACAGATACTCTTGCAATGTAATAATGTTACACGTGATATCAGTATCTTTTAGCAACAGCTTTTCTAATTTCAAGAAGCGTGTTTTAATATCAACTGATGTTGAGGTAGAAGCTCCCACTCCTGTTTCAGGGCTGCTTAGCAAGTTCTTGGCCCTCTGGATTGTCTTAGTAAAACTTGCCGATTTCTCCCACCTGAAACTTGTTTCCTCCTGAGAGTCTCCTGTTGCAGCCACATACCGCATTCCTGCTGGGTATCCTTTCAAATCTCACCAAACTCTCATGCTTTGACAATTTGACTGCCAGATGAACAATGCCCAAATCCAACAAGCTTCAGGCAATAAATGCAGTGCTAAATGTTCTAAATGTTGTCTCCTTACCACCGCATTCCGAGGAATGCTCAAGCGATTCTGCAGTCCCAAGACATAAAATATCAGCTCCATACGAACAAAAAAAAAAAACATTCAAAAGGTACGCTTCTAACACTTTTCTCATGGAATCTTTTTTTTTCATAGTAGCAATAAGGCACTCCCAGGAGTTAGAGTAACAGCTGGTTAATCACCCCTAGTGGCAATATGGCCGTCGACTGTGCCTCGTGCCACATTATGTCTCTATGGGGTGATTACCAGACTGTTACTCTAACCCCTGGGCATGCCTTTCTGCTTAAATAGCAGGTCTCTCACTCAAAAGACGGCACAGTTATGACCAAATCAATTTCAGAAATTCTGTGGCATTTCATGGAATTCCGCTCGGCCCTAGACTTCGTCAATCACTGTAAGGAACTGAAGTGGATGAGGCATGTTCATGTTAAATAGTAAGCATCAAAGTGTAGGACACCCTACAGTAACAAGGGTGGTCTCCGCTATCTTGTGGGTTCCTGATATCGATGGCTTACCTTTCAATCTGTGACTCTATGGAGAACATTCTCTTGAAGATGTACCATAACTGGAAGTAACGTAACTTTATGAAATGCATTGCGGTACTTGCTGTAACTGTTGTTGCCACATTTCTCTTGATTCCTTAAACTACATTCCTGGAAAAAGACCAACATATCCCCCCAAACAACATCATCACAAATCTTGATAACTGAATTTATTGATACACAAGCTAAACATCTACAGCAATAAAATGGCTAAATGGTCTTAACACATTTTGACACTATAAACAACATTTTTTTTACAATATATTCTTAGCTGAATATAAAGGAAGGTGTTTGTCCACTTTTCATCTTGTATAAGATAACAAAGTCTGTAGTATAAATATATGAAAATGTGCTTAAAAAATAATCTGGAATATTGTACTTGGTAACTATGGTTTTATCTATTTGCCCAACAAGACTGTTCACTTAAAAGCAGGTCAGAACATTTACTGCAATGCTCTATTCTTTCCGTTTGGCACAGAACAGTTCAAATGAGGAAGAATGTTGCGAGTGTCCTGCCCTATTGAGCATTAACTAGAAAAAGAAGGCTAGAAGTCCTGGAGTCTGCAACAGTCCACACTGAAGCAAGAGTAGATTTTGCAGTCACTCACTGGCTGAGATATACACTAGTTTCTCTCACATTGGTGGGGAGGGTGGAGTAGGGTGTGGCAGTGCAAATGGTAACTAAATCCCCTCAAAAGTGAAACAGTCAAACCATCAATGAATAAACTGAATCACCTAACTGCACAATGGTAGCACTCTAATGCAGGTGAGTTTGGATATCAATGACTGGGCAGCTGCGCTTCTCTTACCATGTAGGCTGGTGCTGCCCTTCCACAGCCACCGCAACCCCTGCAGTGGGTCACAGATAGGGGTGTCACAATAAAGTACAGTTATGTAAGAACTTACCATAACAGCAGATCTTCGAGAACAGCTCTTGCAGCAGGTTACACCATAAGGACTGAAGCCGGCAGGCGCCAAGACCCCATGGAAATGTTCTAGCTAGCAGTATTCAGCGGGGACCGCCTCCAACGTTAGTCCCACTCCCGATGTCGGGCATAGTACATAAGGAGGCGGTCCCCCATAATCCTCAGTTCTCCTGCCGGAGACTCCTGGCTGCTGGATGACATTAGAAGAGGAGACCGAGGATCCGCCATCAGATGGCAAAACAAGGCGTCAACAAATGCCCTATCCTAGGAGAAGGATGCTTTGACTACGAGCTACCTCCAGCAGGGGTGGTGGGAGGGAAAGTACCTGCTGCAAGAGCTGTTCTCGAAGATCTACTGTTGCAGTAAGTTCTTGTGTAACTGTACTATCTTACTTCGAGAAACACCTCTTGCAGCAGGTTACACCATTAGGACTGATTCCCAAGCAATACTGGCAATCACACACCATCGGGAGGAGGAAAGGTAGAAATCATCGATATACCTCGAGCCTGTCCGAGCCTAGGACAGAAGTCCTTGAAGGACTGTTAGACCGAACCCTGTTCTTCACCTGGATGCAATGTCCAGGCTGTAATGTCTGATGAAAGTGTGTACAGAGCTCCAAATAGCTGCATTGCAAATAGTTGAGCTGGACACATTCCTTAAGGCCGCAAAGGAGGTAGCCACCCGTCTGGTGGAATGATCCTCAACCATGCCTGGTAAGGGTTTGCTACGCTTCTGGTAACAGAACATAATGCACTGGATAAGCCACCTGGACAGTGACTGCTTCGAGACAGGAGCTCCTTTCATCCTATGGGCAAAGGAGACGAAAAGTTGGTCTGACTTTCGGTGTTGTTTGGTTCTGGTCAGGTAGTATCTGAGGCACCTATGCACATCAAGAGTGTGCAGAAGGGCTTCTCCTCGATAAGAGTATTTCGGGAAATACACTGGTAGATCGATATCCTGATTAAGGGTGAGAGCTGAGACCACCTCAGGCAAAAATTTAGGATTAGTTCTTAGGGATACCCTGTCTTGGTGGAAAACCAAATAAGGCTCTTTGCACATAAGTGTGTGCATTTCAGAAATTCTGCTGGCCAAAGTAACGGCAATTAAAAATAATGTTTTCCAAGAGAGAAAACGTAGCTCACAATCCGCCGCGGGTTCAAAGGGTGGTAGCGTGAGCTGCTCCAGGACGAAGGGGTAAATCCCATGGTGGGATTGGATCCTTAATCGGTGGCCTAAGGTGGAGAACGCCCCTCAAAAAGGCACGTGTTGTGTCTAGTTGAGCCACAGTGCGTTGGCCTACTGGGACGTGGTAGGCTGAGATAGCACAAAGGTGTACCTTAATCGAGGAGTAAGCCAGTCTGGAGTGGAAAAGGGACAGCAGGTAATCCAGTACCAACTTTTCTGGACAGTCCAAAGACGAAAAGCCTCACGCTTGAACCCATAAGCAAAACCAGCGTCACTTCATGGCGTAGGTCGCGTGGGTAGCCAGTTTTCTAGTGGCAGTAAGAACGTCTGCCACTTCTTGCGAGACCCTGTATCGCATCATGGCTATGTCTCTAGGAGCCAAGCATGCAGGTTCAGGGAACATAGATCCAGATGGACTAAGGAACCCACCTCCTGAGACAGCAAATGGGAGCTGATTGGTAAAGGCACTGGAGGTTCCCAGGATAGCTGATGCAAGAGAGGGAACCAGATCTGTCTGGGCCAAAAGAGTGCAATCAGTATGAGCGTCGCTTGCTCCCTGCGGAGTTTTAGAAGAACTCTCTGGAACAATGAAAAAGGAGGAAAGGCATAGAGGAATCTGCCCACCCAGGAGAGGGACAACGCGTCTCGCTAGAAAACACCAGGCCCTGGATCTAGCTAGCAAAAATTGGGCAGTTTTGCGTTGTATGGGGACACGAAGAGATCTATCTCTGGAGTACCCCATCTGCGAAACAGATAGTCTGCCACCTCCTGGAGTAGTTCCCATTCGTGGACTCTGACCTGAGAGCGGCTCAGGCTGTCTACGATGACGTTGTCCACTCCCAGAGCATGAACTGCAATAAGGTTTGCGCCATGTTGCAAGACCCAATCCCACACTCTCATGGCCTCCCTGCAAAGCGGGTAGGAGTGGGTGCCTCCTTGTTTGTTGAGGTAATACATCACCACAGAATTGTCTGTTTGTAACAGAAGTGTACCCGGTGGAATCTCCGACTGGAAGGCCTGCAGGGCGTAAAGAACTGCCCTCATTTCCAGTATGTTTATGTGGAGATAAGACTCCTGGGCTGTCCATAGGCCCCAAGACCAGACACCGTCGAGGTGTGCTCCCCAACTGAGCCCTGAGGCGTCTGTGGAGAGTGTTACAGTCAGAGACGGTGCTATGAAGGGGACTCCCGCCAAGAGGTTCCCTGAATATAGCCACCATTTGCAATCTCGAGTTACGGTCTTCGTGATTCAGATTGGATGCTGCAGATGGTTTTGCTTTTGGTCCCATTGTACCCGTAACATCCACTGGGTTACCTGCATGTGGAGACGGGCTAGTGGGACTGTTGCAATGGCCGCAGCCATGTGTCCCAGCAGGCAAAGGACCAGTCTGGCTGGGACGGTCTTCTTTGCTGACAAGTCCCTGATGAGGGATCTGATGTGTTCCGCTTTGTCCAGGGGGAGGAAAGCTTTCCCTTTGACGGTGTCCAGAACTGCTCCAATGAATAGCAGCATCTGGGACAGAACCAGGGCGTGACTTCTCGTAATTGATGAGAATGCCCAACGTCTCGAACAGAGACTGAGTGCAGTGAATGGCAGACATCAGGGCCTCCCGTGAGGGCGCCATGAGAAGCCAATCGTCCAGGTAGGGGAACACGTAGTGGCCCCGTCTCCTCAGAGACACGGCTACGACTGCCATGCACTTCGTGAAGACCCGAGGTGCCGATGACAGCCTGAAGGGAAGAGCTCGGAACTGATAATGGCGACCCTGAAACTTGAAGTGCAGGAACCTCCTGTGTGCTTGAGTGATAGGAATATGCAAGTAGGCATCCTGCATGTCCAAGGACGCTAGAAATGCGCCCTGCTTCAGCATGGGAATCAGACCCGGGAGGGTCACCATGCAGAAGCACTTGTACGCGACCGAAATGTTGAGGTCGCTGAGGTCCAGTACTGGACGGAGGTCCCCTGTTTTCTTTGGAACCAGGAAGAAGTGAGAATAATATCCTAGTCCTCTCTGGTTCCCTGGTATGTGCTCTATAGCTTCTTTTTCCAGAAGTGCGAGCACCTCCTGCTGTATGAGCAGGGCATGCTGACCCAAATAACGAGAAAGCAGGGGAGGTCTTGTAGATGGGTTGTCTAGAAACTCTATGCAATGGCCTTTCTTGACCAACTGGAGAACCCACCTGTCGGTGGTGATCAATTGCCACTCTAAAAGGTGACGAGCGATGCGACCCCCGACTTTCTTTGCCCGTTGATCCAGAGTAGGGGCCCGGAAGGATTCATGCTGTGGCAGTGTTTGTTCCCTGTGGGCAGGGCTGACTGAGTAATGTTGACCTCTGCCTGGGGACGATTTGGCCTGGGCCTTGCATGAGAAAGTGCCACTCTACTGCTGGCCAGAACGTTGCTGCTGCCTTTGTAGCCGGCTGCAAAAACGGCTCTGGTTCCTACGAAAGGAACTAGGCCTAGATCTGTACATGGCCTGTACAGATCGGACTGCCTTCCCTGCATCTTGGAGCTTGGTGATGACCTTCTCCGAGGATTCACCAAAGAGTACCTCGCTGTTGTATGGGACATCTAGAATATTTTTCTGTACGTCTGGGGTGAAGCCGGAGACATGGAGCTAGGAGTGTCTCCGGAGACAGACGCCTGAAGCTGCAGCTCTGGCCGACGAGTCCGCAGAATCGTATGCAGCCCTAAGCACTTGGGTCCCCACATCTGACCCGGTGCAGAGGAGGTTTAGGAGCTCCGCTTTCTGATCACCATCGGGAAGCTATTCAACTAGGTCCTGGCCCTGTTCCCACAGGGCATTCTGGAACTGAACCATATGGGTAAGGTAGTTCAGAGACCTGATGGCACAAGTAGCAGCCGCGTACGTGTGCCTCCCCAGGGCATCCAATTGCTTGGATTCCTGGTCCAGTGGCTGAGTGCTCATATGCTGGGGTCTTTGAGACCAGTCATGTGAAGCAGTGATGACCAGGGAATCTGCCAGAGATTGCTTCACCAAGTACTGGTCCTCTCTAGGAGCCTTGTACAGGCGGTCAGCCTTCTTTGGCACCACAGGACTGGAGTGCGGACGCTTCCACGCAGCCATGGTGACGTCCGCAAAGGTGTCCACCAAGGGTGTCACTACCACAGGCTTTGGGTCTTTTTGCCGAAGGTAGCGGGCAAGGCGTTGTCGTTCGGGGTCAAGGTCCTCAGCATCCCACCCCATGTTGTCCTGGATGTGCCTCATAATCTCAGTGAAAGAGGGATCATCCGGTGGAGACCTGGGGAGGTCATGTGGGTCAGGAGAGGAGATGCTGAGCGGAGAAGGAGATCTGGAGTATTCTGAGGTATCCGATCTTGAATCCTCTCCCGACGGAGTGTACCGGCGTCGTCTGGGTCGTTTGGGGCTGGGTGACCCTGAAGGGGATCTGGGGGGAGGCCTTCTCCTGTCTGTAGATCTGCCCCTAGGAGGTGGAGTCGGCTCCTTGGGGGATGGTGGTCATCCCACTGGCCCCTTAGGTGGAGGAGGGGGTGTAGCCGGTGAAGGGGTAGGAGGAGGAGGATGGGTGGGGACCACATCCTTCTTGATGGTGTCCCACCAAAAGGTAAAGAGCTTCTTTACCTCTGCAATGTTCATACCCGACGAAGGGCCTGGCGTCGGTGGTCTGTCGGCGGGGTCAGACGTTGAGTGCCTGGTGGTCTCCTGGTCTGGGGAGGGTTCCCGTGGGAGCCCAGCATCCTCGGTGTCGCCCGCCCGATCTTCGGGCGTCCTCCTCTGTGGAATCCCTACGACCGGCATCCGCCTGCGATGGGGGTGCGGTCTTCCGCTCCGGAGTAGCCAACGTCGGTCCCCTGGTTGACGTCTTTCGACCTGGTGAACGCCTGGCTGGCAACGGGTGTCTAGCCGGTGTCATCAGCTCCTGTGAGCGCCGAGCTGACTTTGAGTGTTTGGCCGACGTCGGGTGGTGAGTCGACATCGGGTCCGACATCCGTTTTAGGGACGTCAGGTCCTTGGGCTTTCTGGGCGCCAGATAAGGACCTCTGGGCGGTTGGGAGAACGACCTGGAGTCGGTGTCCCGATGACGGGTGGATGAAGAAGACTTATGGCGCTCACCAGACTTCGAAGAGGCCTTGGAGGGGGTTGATGATGCTGAGGGCCTCGATGTCTTAAGAGGCTGGAGCGAGGAAGAGCCACCTGAAGACCTGACCTTAACCGGGGGAGGTTGGGACCGAGCCCTGGAGGGAGAGCAGTCCAATCTGGAGCTGGAGCTGAGGGAGTCCGAGACCTGAGTAGGGGACCTACACCTCACCTTCTCCCGGTGCTTGTCCCGGTGTTTGTGGGATTTGGATGAAGATTCTCCACTGGAGAAAGGTTCTTGGTCCATTCTTTTAAGCTTTTCCTCAAGAAGATATGCCTGAAGTGCCTTCTGATGGCGGATCCTGGTGCGGCTATTGAAACCCTGGCAAAAAGTGCAGGCCTTGGTGTCGTGGTCCAGGCCTAGGCAACGCACACAGGATGAATGGGGATCCTTGAAAGGGATCTGTTTGCCACAGGCACACTTTGAAAGGTGACCCTCAAGAGATGGAGTTGGAGAGGACATCAGTTGTGCAGAGAAAAGTTATTTGAAAGTTCTGTAGTCGTTGTGCACTAGAAAGGAGACCGAGAGGCCGATGCTGCAAGTCAATGGCGGGAAAAGAACTGAGGATTATGGGGGACCACCTCCTTATGAACTACGCCTGACGTTGAGGGCAGGACCAACGTTGGAGGTGGTCCCCGCTGAATACTACTAGCTAGAAAATTTCTGTGGGGTTCTGTCGCCTGCCGGCTTCAGCCCTATTGGTGTAACCTGCTGCAAGAGCTGTTTCTCGAAGTAAGATCATGATATGATGATATATCATAATAAATTACCACTGCTGTTAATTTATTATTGTTAAAAAACAATATCACGCTTGAGCAAACATGATACACTGCAATATACCATGATAATGCATCTTAACCTGCTGCTCTGGCAGCCTGTCCCTCTCCAGGTGCAACCATGATTCACGACTCCCCACCTTCACCCAATCAAATATATATTTTTTTTCCGGCCCTACAATTTCCTCAGAGGAGCTCAGTCCCTGCCGTGCACACTGTCCCACCATGCTCAGGCTTGCCACCCCGGGTGGGGCCGCCGGGCAAGCACCCACCCCGAAGGACACTAGTAGCATGCCCTGGCTTACCCCACAAGGTGGGCCACAGGAGCAGGAGCGAGACACCACCCCAATAGAGACACTGGTGGCAGCGGGAACGGTGTTGGAGCAGGGCATCATACCCGTGGGACCGGAGTTTTTTCAGGCACAGTGAACTCCTGGGAGGCGGGGCGTGCAATGACGCCAGCGTCTGCCCCGCCTCCAACTTAACTAGGCACTGGCCCTTCCACGATTCCTACGGCCTCCACTAGAGCTCGCCTACTGGCCGGACACCCCCCCCCAGAGATGGAGAGCCGCCCCATGGATACTCCATCTTTCTCTGCCCAACCAGCCCTCTGACTCCTGGGTCAGTTTCTGAGCCCGAGACGTTCGCGCCACAAGCAGTCGCCTTGCCACTGCGCTGGGCCATCCAATCACATTTATTCTACTTTCCTAAAATTAGAAATGCTGCAGATTATCGTAAGCAATATATTATGATATTTTTTACACAATTATCGTGTTACTATAAATTTGCTGTTGTGACATCCCTAGTCACAGATAGCTTCCCTTCCTCTAAAGAGGAAGCTATGTGCTCCAAGAGGCTCCAGCACAGCACTGACAGGGAGATGGGTGGAGGGAGTGGGAAAAAACAAACAAAACCTGAATGACTACCAGTGAGCTCAAACTCTATGCCACAAAATGTCAGGATAGCAGTGATGGATCCGGGAGGATGGCAACAACTTGGTGTGGAGGAGCACAAAACCTTGATTTGGAAAAAAAATGGAAAGTCTGCGTCTCCTAGTCTTGAGAGACTGAAGGTTTATTCAAACAGATGATAATTAATTGGGGAAGTGTAGTAGGGTGGTATATGCTATACCAGACACCTTCCTTTAATATAAAAAGAATCAACATTAATAAGCTTTAGAAATGTGGATCAAAAGGAAACCAGTCTTGTTCACAGAATGTGTGCAGTGGCAGAATGAAGATTTAAGGGGTGGCTGAGTCGTCTCATACTCCAGCAGCGTGAGTTGGTGTACTGGGCTGATTTAGACCTATGGTCATACAGAGCCATCCTGCAAAATCCACCTCTTCAGCCTCAGAAATCTTAATGAAAGGATGTGTCTGTAATCAAAAAACAAACAACAGTTAGGATACCTTCAGCTGGTGTTTCTAAAACACTGACGCCTTGACCCATTCCATAGGAGACTCCAGCAAACATGTTCAAGAAGGGGAACTGCAGGGAAGGGGTTACTCACTGGGATAGCCCGATACCACTGAGTAGCCATGATGCAGGTATCCAAGGAAACAGTTGGTGCACTTTCAATGGACTGCCTAAGCCCTAACACAAACTACAAGTTCCAAGAAAAAAGTGGACTCAGAGTGGCTATCACAGCACCCACAGAGACTCAGTCATATATCAAAAAGCATAACGTTTTTAATTACTCGGTGCTTCCACAGCCATTACATCATGGTGGATGCAGTCACATGAATAAATAAGTTGACACACACATGAAAAAACAGTGATATACACCACACAAAAAAAACTACCTCCAACCTAGTGCTGGTGGTCCAGCCCTGCCTTGGCGCTTCACTCGAAAGAACTTTGTCAGGGGGCGCAAAGCACTCAAAGGCTCAGTGCATTTGTTTTTTCATATGTGTTAACTGGTAGGGGAAAGTAAAAAAAAAAAAAACTTGCTACAGACACAGGGAACAGAATGCCAGAAACAGTCAGAGAAACAAAAACCCAATGCACATCTCTTTTTATAACTTTTTGCACAGTTTTCCTTTAACATGCTCTTGGAGGCTGAGAGGGGCCATGAGATCAGTTTTCCACGTAATCAACAGTATTGACAAGATTAAACAGAAAAGTCATCTGGTGTCCTCCAGCAGGACATGGGGAAACACACTGAAGATCAGAGGTGGTAAAGTCAAGGATAACATTAGGGAACACTTCTCCCAAAGGGTGGTGAACCTATGAAATAGCCTACTAGCAGAATCTGGGTATGAAGTCAGTACAGGCCTTCAAGGTATGCCTAGACTAATTACTGCTTACCAGGGTACCCTGTGTAGTAAAGCAAGGTAGGAAAATCCCTTAAAATTAATACAAGTTTGCAAAGCATATCTAGTCATCACTGTTGACACCTGTGCTGGTGGGTTAGACATGATGGACCTAAAGTCCCTTCTGACCTTAAATTACAGTAATATGAGCTGGCCCCGTGGTGCAGTGGTAGTGCTACCACCCACCATGCTGGCGACCTGGGATCAGGAATGAACTTGGGTAGCTGGGGGAGGTTGGGGGAAGGGAGAAGGATACAGCTTCTGACAGACTACTCTCCTCTCCCGGGGAAGGAAGGCTGTCAGCTCCACCGCGTGACTGCCACGAGGTGGAGGCCTGCTGGTGGGACAGGACTGGAAGTGGAAGGAAGGGTGGGTACTGCTGGACTCCACATGTACACATCCCAGCAATGGGGAGGGAAGAGAAAATGGATAATGGGCCTGAAATGGGCTTCATGAAGCTGGGCCCACTCCTCTTTGGCCCATGCCACTAACAGAGTGTCTGCCACCAACTATAAAAAAAAAACCTTTGACTTTCTCACAGCAGAGCGTGCAGCTTCAAAAACAAGTCCTTTAGAAACCAGTAATGATAAAATATGGTGAGCAGTGCTGTAACTCTTTTTGGTATATTATTTCTTCCGGAGCTCCCAGCCTGCAAGCCTGCCTTCAGTTGTCCCCCAGTGCAGCCCTGAAGGTTAGACCCCCTCCTTTGTGCACCCCATGACTTACCCTTCATGGCAGGGTGGTGGGGAGCGACTCAACCCACCCCAAACGGATCCATGCCAGGGAGATGCCTTCTCGGAGGCGGCGCTGCGTGGACCACTTCATTCCGCTTTTCTCCCCTTATGTGGAGGCGGGGCGTGCAATGACACCTGCGGTGAGAGCGTGCACGCTTCCGCACGCACTCTCACCAAGTGTCTACCCTGTCTCCTTCCCTTCGGCTGTAGCATCGGCACGCTGCCCCCCAGCAGCTGTTACGGGCCAGTGGAGCACCGCCAGCTAATGTCCCCACCCCTGAGAAAGGAGAGCAGTCCAACGGATACTAAATCCTTCTCTCCCTACTCCAACACAATGACCGTGCTTTCGTTCCCGAACACGGGTCGCCCGGCGTCTTGAGGTAAGGCATCCAGCGCCATAGCCCTCAACTCCACCAGGCCGGTGTGCTGTAACTCTTTTTAAACACACACACGCAATGTATGACGCCAATACTGTATAAAGCACTTGTGTGTAAAAAAAACTAGGAAAGCTACTTACCCGTAACTCTAGATCTTCGAGTCTTTTCTCATAAAACCATTCTCTTTGATCTTAAGATCAGAGGCACTAAGACCCCATGGGAGTAGAATAGTTGGGCTGTCAGCACCAATGCACTACATCAGCATGGAAGAACACATACCAGCATAGACAAGTGTGCCAACAGCCCAACTGTCTCAGTTAAATTTTTTTTTAGCAAGTAGAAGGGAAGTGAAAAGGGGAAAAGAACACCTAAAAGAGTTGCAAATCAAGAGTGTATGAGTAGGCAGGAATAAAAAAAATGTATGTGCCATACCAGATCAGTTCGCCGTGTGTAAAACGGCGCACATCAAAACTGCACAACACAGACAGCGCAAGTGGGGATAGCGACAGAATGCAAAACCGTTGAAGGGTCTATGCATGGTTGTGCACCCTGTCTCTGTTCCCTGGCAGAGGATGTTCTCTGCTGGGAGGAGGTCTACTAAGCAGCTGCCATGGCTCGATAGGATGAGCCATGGGCAGCAATGGAAGCAGTGTATCTGCAGACCAGCTATCTAATCCTGGTCCCAGATGCATGGAATTTTTCTTTTTTCGCACTTTGTGCAATTTAATTTTACAACACAATTTTTTAATTTTGTGATTGTAGTTACCTTTTGATGGTAAGGGTAAAGAGCTGAGATAGAAATGTTTGTATTTTTGAATGTTACAGAAGCCAGAAGGGGAAGGAAGCATATTCAATTCAATGCTTTACAGTAACTGGTAATTGTTGTTTTTCTTTTAGACTTGGATTGTGGGCTTTGGTGACACTGTACTTTCTTTGTTGTCTTTACTTAGAATTGTTTTTGGGCTGTTGAGGATTTAAAACGTAGTGGTGGTGTATTCTTTGCTGTCTTTGGTTGCTGCAATTTTCCCCCATTCCCCAAACTCTTGATTATATGCCCTGTTAAATCTGATTGACAGGAGCTAAACACTGGGTATAGTAAGGGGTGTGGAGTAGGAGGGGCATACCAGGAAAGGAACAGCAGCAAGTGAAGAGGTGACTGCTCTCTCAGTGGAAGGGAAGTAAATGCAAATCTAGGAGCTTTCATTATTACTTCTTCGCATTGATATTGCATTGGGGAAAGAAGGAGTAGAAGTTTGAAGAAGGTTGTGCAATGGCTACTTAAAGTCTGTTTTGAGTGTGGATAGGAAGGATAGGAATATAAAAAGCAGTTGCTCAATATATCTAAACGTGTGCAACAAAGGAGGTAAGGGAAATAAAGAAAATGTTTTGCACTGATAGAGGAGGGAGAGGGGAGACTTGGGGGAGTGTTTGGTATCCTGCATCTGGAAGGGTGGGGGGTCGCTGGTGGGCAACGACACAATGGGTAGGGTGGTAGGCTGCAACAACTGCGGTGCACCAATCTTTCTAAAAATTGCCTGAAGTGTGGGAGGATGTTTAGTGTGCAACCACATAGAAAAACTTAGATAGGAGATTGAGGGTCTGCAGGAGGAACTAAGACAGGCAAGGCAGATTGGGGGTGGGTTTAGCCCAATACTAGAGGGAGGAAGAAGGGGAGATGAGGGAGGGCGATTTAAGCCAACAGTGGTGAGGAGAGGGTCAGAAGAAGGGAAGCAGAGACAAAGGGGCCCAGGCCAGGAAGAACAATTTACCGGGGAAACTAGGTCAGGAGACAAAAGACAAATGGAAGGAGGAGATAGGGACTTTGTGACGGAGGCAAAGAAGTGGCAAAAGTCATGGAGTGGAAAGGAGAGAACAGGTTACTATGAAGAGAGAGGGAGCGGCATTTGTGAAGGGCCTTCAGAAAATAGTTGTGCACTGCTAGAGAGGAAGAAGGTGGAGGAGGGAAATGATGAAATTAGAGGAGTAACTGATAAATGCCTGACCAAACTGGAGCAGGGGAAGTTCTGCTGGGAGAATTGCAACAGGGTAAAGGGGAAATAATGTGCAGGAGGAAGAAGAGGAGCTGGAAATGAGAGAGGGAGATGAATGGAAGCAAGCAGGGAGTAAGAGGGGTGGAATCTTAGTGCTGGGGGACTCAATACTAAGAGGAGTTAGGTGGGATAGCAAGGGGGAGAGGCATAGTCACATTTGGGTGGAGGCCATGCCAGGAATGACAGCGGAAAGGGTGGAACAGTCTGTTCTGAAATATGCTAGAAGGGGTAGGGACAAGCCTCATTTAATTATACATCTTGGGACAAACGACCTGGCTGACAAGACAGTAGATACAGTCCAAAGGAGGTCTGAGGAGCTAGCACAATTATGTGAGGGGGCGGGAAGATCAGTAACTTTTTCAGAGATACTTCCGGTGCCAAAGGCAAGCACAACAAGAAAGCTGAGAATAGAGGAATTTAACGGATGGCTAAGAACCTGGTGTTGTGCTAAAGGGTATGGGCTGTTGGGGGGGTGGGGAGGGACCTGGAAGGACAGTAATCTCTATGCCAAGGACAGACTACATTTGAGTGAGGAGGGAAAGAAAGTGTTGAAACAGAGGATGGAGGAGTACATAGAGAAGTTGGGAATTTAAACTAGGAGTGGGGTGGCAGTTGGAGAAGAGATATGCAGAGACCACAGGTTGGGAAACCATATGAGCTTACCCCCCATAACAGTGACAAAGGACAAATGGCAAGTACTGTTGGTGATGCTAGGAAAGGAGGGCAGGATGGGAGGGGGGGAAAGGGTGGAAGGTGGTTACTCTTAATGCTAGGAGCCTTGGGAGGAAAACTGCAGAGTTACAGGTTCTCATGGCAGAGGGAGAGGTGGACACTGCAGCCATCACGGAAACATGGGCCACCCAATACAATGACTGGGACCTGTCTGTACCAGGGTACAGGTTATTTCGTAGGGACAGGGTGATTGGGAAAGGAGGGGGGTGGCACTATATGTGAAGGAAGGACTGAAGTGTAAGGAGGAAGGAGAAGGGTAGTACGGAGTCACTTTGGATGCAAATCCAGGATTCCAAGAATAGGATTCTTAGAATGGGAGTGGTGTACAGGCCACCATCTCAGATGGAGGAGTTAGACAGGAACTAGCGGGACAGATCAGGAGGACCTCAGAGAGGGTAGTGTGGTGATTGTGGGGACTTCAACATGCCAGGAGTGGACTGAGCACCCCAACAACCAGGAACAGAAGGGACCAGGTACTGCTGGATGCCTTCCAGGACAGCTTCCTGTTGCAAATGGTCAGTGAACCAACCAGGTTAGGAAATACCTTTGACCTTGTGCTGGCAAATGGGGACTCTGTGAGAGAACTTACAGTGGAGGAACCGCTGTCAGGGAGTGACCACCACTCAGTATGGCTCACATTGGATATGGGCAAGGAAGGAGTGGAATCTGGCACAATAGTGCTGGACTTCAGGAGGGCCGACTTTGGGAGGATGGGGGAAGTGGTAAAAGGGTACCTGGCCAGAATTCAATCTAGTATGGACACTAACCAGAGGTGGGAGCTCATAAAGCTGGGGATAGTGGAGGCAGCCAAAACCTGCTGCAAAGCCCAGAGCAAGAAGGCTAGGGCTAAGAAACCAATCTGGTTGAGCAAGGAGGTCATGGAAAAGGTAAGGAGGAAAAGAGCTGCCTTTAGGAAGTACAAGAAAACAGGGAGGGGAGGACAGGGAGGAGTACTTGACAGAATCGAAGGAGGTGACAAGGGCAGTAAGGGGAGCCAAAGCATCTACGGAACTCAGGCTGGCACAAGGCATTAAGAAGGGGGAGAAGGACTTGTTAAGTACATCAGGGAGAAAAGGAGCTGTAAGGACCACATAGTAAGGATTAGGAAGGAGGGGGGTTGGGTGGAAGCAGGGTGTGATAAGGCGGAAGCACTAAATGAGTACTTCTGCTCAGTATTTACTAAAGAGAAGAGGGGGGTGACACCCAAGGTGGGAGAAATGGCAGAAGCAGGGTGGGAAGTGATGACAGATGGGGAAATCATGGAGAGCAGAGTTCAAGAGGGTTTGAAGGCACTGAGGGTGGACAAGGCGCCAGGCCCAGATGGCATCCACCCCAGGGTACTGAAGGAGCTGACAGAGGTCCTTGCAGGACCTTTGGCAGACCTATTTAATGCCTCACTACATTCGGGGTGTGTACCTCAGGACTGGAGGATGGCTCATGGTGCCCCTCCACAAGAGTGGCCCCAAGGATGAACCGGGAAACTACAGACCAGTGAGCCTCACATCCATCGTGGGTAAGCTAATGGAGACTATCCTGAAGGAGAGGCCAAAGGACTACAGGACAGCAGACAGCATGGCTTCATACGTGGTAGATCCTGCCAAACCAACCTGGTTGAGTTCTGTGACTGGGTAACTAGGCAACTGGACAGGGGCCATGCAGTGGATGTCCTGTATCTGGACTTCAGTAAGGCATTTGACTCCAGTGCCACATGGAAGGCTGGGAGGAAGTTAGTAGGCCAGGGCGGGTGCAAAGCTGGTGAGATGGGAGGAAACTGGCTGCAGGGAAGGCAACAGAGGTGGTGGTGGTGGGGAGCTCTCACACCCAAGGGCAGTGACTAGTGGTGTTCCACAGGGCTCGGTGTTGGGACCAGTGTTGTTTGGGATATTCATTGCAGACATATCATGGGACATCAAGAGCAAGATCAGTCTGTTTGCTGATGATACCAAGGTAGGCGCGGTGGTGGATGACCTAGGGGATGGCAGGGTTGCAGGATGATCTGGCAAAGCTTGAAACCTGGTCAGACACCTGGCAACTGGGCTTTAATGCCAAAAGTGCAAGGTGCTGCATTTTGGGATGAAGAACCCAAGGAGGAGTTACCAGCTAGGGGAGTGCAGCTAGCCCAGACAGAGGAGGAGAAGGATCTGGTGTGTTCATTACAGGTCAATGAACAACTCGGCACAATGTAGGAAGGCAGCTGCAAAGGCCAACAAAATGCTGGGTTGTATTAAAGGGTATATCCTCGAGGAGGAGGAGGTGATTCTGCCACTGTATAGGTCATTAGTTAGACCACATCTGGGTACTAAATGCAGCGTACTGGCGTCCGTGATCTGAAGAGGGACATTAAGTTACTGGAGGGGTGCAGCGCAGACGACAAAGATGATCAAGGGCTGGGGACTTATCATACGAGAGGAGGTTGAAGGAGTTGAACATGTACTCACTGGAGGAGAGGAGAGACAGGGGTGACATGACTGAAACCTTTATATACATGAAAGGAATAAACAAGACAGGTACAGAGGGCTGTTCAAAGTAAGGGAGGGGAGGGCCACCAGGGGCCATGATATGAGACTGGAGCGAGGAAGGTTCAGGAGGGAGATGAGGAGACACTTTTTTTACAGAGAGGGTGGTGGCTGGGTGGAATGCGCTAGCTGAAGTTATACAGCTAGAACAGTGGACTGCTTCAAGCGAGGATGGGACAGGACAAGGGAGGGTAAATGAAGGGAAGGGTGGAAGGGAGGGGCAGCTGCAGAATAAGGGGTGCTAGCTGCACATTCAAGCAGACTTGATAGACCTTTAGGCCTTTATCTGCTGGCAAATTTCATATGTTCGTAACACCCCCCTCCCCCTGCCGGAGTTGATTATTTAAGTTTGGGGGGGTGCAGCCCCCACAGAACAGGGGATGTGGGGGTCAGAGCCCCCAGCAAAACGGAGAAGAGTCACTGGGCAATATACCATGCTGTACTGACAGCACGGTATATTGTTGCGCTGTTATGTAGTGCAGCATTATGACCCAGTGCCGTATGTGCAGTGGAGCCAGCTAGGATACAATGCAAAACTGCAGCAAAGTTGCTACAGTAAACAAGGCAATTTCAGTGGCAGTCAATTCCTTTTTTTTTTTTTACTATTTTCTTGGCAGGTCCTCAGTCAGTCTCTCTGCCCTGGTCACAGCCCCCGGGCTCCCACCAACCGTCGATTGCCGGCATTCTCCTGGTCACCCCGGTTTACCCCCCTGGTGGGCGGGGCTGCAGCACTGGTTCCCCTAATTCCAGTGCCACAGAACCAGTAACTGTTTGGGAGTTCTGGCGACAGTGGCTAATTGAAGCCCGGGGAGGGCTTCATGGAGATGGAAGACCCGCCCCTCCGTTTTTCTATTTTTTTCCTCTGGGAGGTGGGGATGAGGAATGACGTCCAGCGTCTGCCCCGCCTCCATTACGTTCGAGTGCTGTTAGCTGCGTGACTCCTGGTCTCTGCCAGGGGTCCGTCTTGCACCAGGCACTATCCCCCCTCCCCCCCGAGAAGGAGAGCAATCCATAGAACGCTCTATCCTTCTCCCCCGGCAGCCCTCCAGTGACCCGAATCCATTCCCAAACCCAGGTCGCCAGCGTCGCAAGCAGAAATCCCACCGCTGCTGCAGTTAATTCCTTTTATCATGTGGTAGCTGAGACATTGCATTGCATTCTGTCAGGCTCCACTAATATTAAACCTGTATTTATCTACTCATAAGAGTTAGACGGCTAGTGTATCATCACCCTCAACTGAACCTTCAGCTCATGCTTTGAAGATAATCTAAAAATAGGAAAACCGAGTATGAATCATTGGAAAAAGCATACATTAACTTGGGATGAAAACAACAGTGCGGGTAGAACTTGGCTACTTGTCCCAGACTATTTAAAAAGAGAAGGGGCACTGTAGAGCTAAACAAATATGACCTCAACATAGTAAGAGCTATAACATTACATTTTTAACTGTATTTTACTGCTAACTACTGTTTTTTTTTTTGACTGGCGTAGGTGGATTATGATGGTGTGGTCATTATGGGTAATCCCCAACACTATCCAACTGCAAGTGCCAGAGGAAAGGAGCCTTTGACCTCCAGAGCTAAGCATGCTGCTTGCAAGGTGACTTTGTGGCAGCAACACTGCAAGAGGACATGCTACAGTCAGTGGGCAGCAATCTAATTCAGTGTGTGGCACTATCGGCTTCAAGCTGGATACTATTTACTGTTGTCTGGGCACCACCGAGACATCAGTTACTGCACAGCAAACCGAATTGCAGGACACTAAGCAACAATCGAGAATCGGTGCTGTATGCCACTTCTACACTGGTAAATGAGACAATACCATCACTCCAGACTCCAGAGTTTAGAAAATCAGAACCGTAGCCCAACCACCCGCATTTTGGGAGAAAGCTGGAATTATTTGGGCTTTTTTTTTTTCTGTTGCAGTTTATACTGCTTTTGTCCCTTAGTCTCTGGTCAGCCCCCATCTGCTTGGCTGCCCCAGACCCATCACCCTGACATAACCTAGATCTTAACTTCTCCTCTGCCTTCCCCCCCCACAGCTTAACCCCTCTGGTGGGTATGGAAGACTCCCCCAGTCTCTGCTGCAGAACGGATCTGGTGCACAGAAGATGGTGCCCGAGTTGCCAGGTATAGGACCTGCAAACAGCTGTCATGCAGCCGGCCTAGGTGTTTCCACTTTTCTTCTAATGACACCCCTAGAATAGCGGAAGCAAGGGTGCACAAGCACGTATACATGCAAGTGTGCGTGGTGCGGTACCAGTTGATGCCCTTCCACCCACAAGCCTGTCCCATCTGCACTTCCATCTGTGGCCACCCAGGTGGCAGTATAACAGCAGAGCTGGCTGCCCACCCACCCCAGACAAGGAGTGTGTCCTTTGAGACACTCAATCCTACCACCAGCCAGTCCCCGATGACCCATGCTCATTCCCAAATCCGAGTCACCGGCGTCGTGAGCAGTAGCACTATCGCTGCATTAAAGGGCCAGCCCTTTGGGCTTATTTTTGGAAGACTGGCTGACAGATGTTCTGGGACTAGGAGAGAATGCAGACCCAACTGAAATACAAAAAAAACCTACCAAGTGGGACACTCTGATGGCCCAGCAGCCACGTGCTGTGCTGTGCTGTAGTGTAGTGTCCAAACAGCCGGAGTTCGAGAGCAGACTGTGGTCGACACTTCGAGAGGCAGGCTGGACTGCATTCATCTACCAGAGGGTAGTATGCCTTAGTGGTGGGATCCAACAAGTAATGACCCCTGCCGGTGGGCCAGGGAGCTTGTTCCTTCAGCAGGGGCACGCTGAACATCAGGGATAATGGGCATGGCCCAAAGGGAGACAACAAGGGGAGAAAATGTGGGAGAGAAAAATCCTCGTTGCCCAAATTATGGTGAAACAGCCTGAACAGGGTATGTCCCTGATCAGAAGGGTATATCCCTTGGGGACAGCAAGGGTGGGGAGAAAAATGTATGTGGAAAAAAAGGCCTACATAACGTATGTTAATATGCGCGACAAGACCACTCTTATGGTTGTAAGAGTGGTCTCACACACATTCTTGGGGTATGAGAACTGCAAACTGAAGGTAAGAATGTAAGTGAGACCACCCCTGTAACTGTAAGAGTGATTATCTTGCCCGTATTAATATATTATTGATCAGGCTTGATTAATAATTTATTAAATTAACAAACCTCACCAGAACATGCCCATTTCCAGGCAGCTGCTCATGAGGCACTCTTGAAAGAATAAAAGTGTCTCGTGCAGAGGAAAGGAGTGCTCCAACTGGTTGGGAGTACTCCCTCGATCTACAATGAGCTTAAGAGAATGACACCTAGACAAAGACATTCTGAGAGCCATTCTGCTTGTGACATCATATAGTGGGAACCAAGACCAGATTCTGGTACTGGCTAGACAGAAGCCTCTGGTGCTATGGGACAGGAAACCCATTTCCAACTTTCCCGACATCAGCTATGCCACCCACCAATGGCAAAATAAATCTGAGGTGGTGCACAACCCTGCAGGAAGATGGGAGTATAGAACACCATTATTTTTCTGGTTTCACTTCAGACTGTTCATCAGGGGACGTTTACCAATAAACAGACCCTGCAGATGCTGGAAAATGGACACAGAAGTTGTAAAGCCTGAAGACAGAAGCTAAGGAAGAAGCAGACTATACTGAGTAAGATGACTGAGCTTGAGCATATGGACTCAGGGTCCTGGTAAACCTTTTAGGACTTGTGAGGGTTATCCTGTTCTCCTAATTATCTCAAGGCCAGGCTTGGATCAGGTATGTGGGAAATATTTTCTGATGGGGGTGGAGTTGGGAGATACTGGGACATACATGCCTCCTTAGAGCTATAGGACATGGCAGCAGGGATCGACAAATTTTAAAATCTCATGCTAGTCCAGGACAAGTGGCCTTGACAAAAATGGTAGTCCAGTACACTTCAATTGAAATATTCAACCGACTTAACAGAAATAAGTTAAATGGTGTGGCTGTGTGGCAGGGCTTATATATTGTACTATTATTTCATAGGATGGATGGAGAGATGTAGAAGAACTTCATAAATCAGGAAAAATAATATTTTCATATATTTTTTTGTTAATACAGACTAGGGTAGTAGTACAGGCCGGACACTAAGGCACCCCAGGCAGAAGTCTGTATTAGAAGAGATTGGAGAAATGTTACAGAATTAGTCAAGGACAAGCCAAAACCAGCTAGGCCGTTGGTTGAGAAGAACATGAAATGGTGATTAAGGGCTAGGCCAGGAAGATGATGGGGCACTGGGAGCAGGAGTACTAGCATCAAGAAGATCATCAGCAGCAGAAGCAGCTAAACCAGAAGATAATGCATCAGCAGCAACAGCATGCCCACGAACATGTCGAGAGCCTGGACCAGAGAGCAGCCAGTGGGTAATTGCTGGATCCGGATCAAAGTCATGCAGTTCAGGACCTTCTACTGCTATCTGCAGGAGAGACTGTAGAATCCTCAGCCAGCCTTGTCTTGATTTTGTGTTTGATTAGGTTCTGAACAGAAAAACTCTCTCACATTTTGCAGTCGATACACTCATTGCCATGAGTATTTCAACTAGGTCAAGAATGTGTATAATCTGGGGTGGTTTTTCTTTTAGTAATCTGGTATATACCTGCAAATAGGGTTTTTCAATGGCAGATTTCAATATTGTTTTAAATGTAGCATACTCTGACTTTATATGTTCCTGCTGCTCCTCTGTGAAAAAGTGAAAATATTCTGCCAGGTTTGCAAGTTCAGAGGTCCCAAACACCGCTAGTTGGTCTCTTGGTAGATCAAACTGCTTAAAATCTAAGCAGCTGAACCATTCGAGAGGCACCTCTGAGAAATTTTTAAATCTGTTGTCAATATACATTATTGCTGCATCTATTAAAGTCTGCAGTTGTCCATCTGTCACAAAATTGATTTCTGGGCAGTTGCCTCTGAATGGGAAATGAACAGTCTTCTCCTCCCCTCCTCTCTTTGTCACAACATATTCCATACATTTCTGTTCTGGTTTGTAATGGCTGAGGAAAGCTGCCATGTATTGCCCTGGCATGGTTTTCAGTTCCATAAGCTGAAGTAGGCAGGTCTCAACAAGCTGTGGAACTTCCAGTATTACTATGTCATCTCGTTGAAACTGCAGTGACAGGTTTTTTAGTATTGGCAGGAAATCTTGCAGTATAAGGATAGCTTTTACAAACTGCACACTCTTGTGTTTCTTTTAAGAGGCCCTTTGTTTTTGAACTTTCATCACCACCAGCAGTCAAAGATGCATGTAGGTGTTGTACAACAGTAGGTAGGTTAACCTGAACTGCATGTACTGAACGTGACCTACTAGCAAGCCATCTTACTTGTTTAATTGCAGTAAAGTGTGCCAGATCAGTATCCATCACGTTAGCAATTTCTTGGAGCTCTCTCATTTTTTTGGGACTATAGTGATAAAATTTAAATATTCCCTTGAGAGTACTTTCCAGCTTTGATACAAATGGATTTTTTTTTAATACATCGAGAACCGCCAGCTCTAGCTTATGGGCAATGCAGTGCATCGCAATTATTTGAGGACGGCAGTGTTCCCGCAACTTTGCTATGGTTCTTCCTCTTTCTCCCATCATGACACTGGTCCCATCAAAATTTGCTGAAATAAGAAGAGGCCCTGGATTGTTAACATTTTGTAGGTTACTGAGAGGAAGATTTACTTACTCCAATGCAGTTGATATTGCATGGAATACACCTTCTGCATGTGCATGTTCCAGTGGCACAGCCTGGATAAGCAATGTACGCACCTGTTTTGAATTAGGTTCAACAAACCTTAAGAAAACATTTTCCCACTCAGTAATACTGTAATCAGTACTGCCGTCAGCAAGAACTGTCACATACTTAACATTAGCAAGAGTCTGCATCTCGGTTCTGGATATAACTGCTGAAATAGCACTGCAAAAGTCCCTGGCTCGCTTATGTCAGTCCTTCGCCCCGCCTCTCTCCAAGCTCCTCCTTCACTCCTTTACATACTATATCTGCGCTCTCCTCTCCCAACAGCCCACCAGCCTCTTCTCTTATTTTCTTTTTTTTTAGCTTTCTTTTATTATTTTATTTTTTCTTTGTTTATGCAGCTAGTAGTCAAATAAACTGCTGTTTTTACTGGTGGGCAACACAAAGCTCCCTGCCCACAGTAGCAGTCCCCTGCCCTTGCTCTCTTCCTTTTTATTTTCTGTAGTCAGTGACACTTTACGCTGCTGCTAGTTCTCAGTTGTCAGGGGACCAGGGTTCCCTCCCTTGTTCCACCCTACTACACAGACAGCAGACAGTACCAGACAGTCCCCCCTCCCAAGTTTGTTTTGTTTCCTTTTCTCCTTGTTTGAATTTTTTTTTTATTTAGTTGTTTAACCAGGTATAGCACACTAAGCTGAAAGCTTTTTTACAGGAGTGACCTGGGAGCACAAGGAGGTTAAGACTTGCTCAGGCAGTATGTAAGTGGAAGCTGTGGGATTCAAACCCAGGTCTGGTCTGCTGGATGTCACCAGATTTGCAGCCTTAGACCACTGCACTTAGCACTATACTGCCTACTTAATTTATTTTATAGGCCCTTAGTTTACTTTCACCCTGTTATGCCCAGTTCTGTTACAAGCCCAACCTAACCCTTCTCAATATTTTATTTTTATTTACCCTGCCTGCCTACACTGAACACTCTATTTACTCAGATTCATTAATTTTGCACTTTTGCAAACTGACATGGCATACGCAGGTAAATTTGCTTATCTACACTAATGCACTTGTGTGCAGTTATCAGTGTTCACTGCTCAGCCACGCTTGCCCCGCGCCTCCTTAGTCCTCCTAGCTCCTGCCTTCCTCCCCCCCGCTCTTCACTCTCACCAACCCTCCCTCCTTAATTCACTGGTCGCACTCCCCGATATCCACAACAACGGACTGTTTAATTTGTGTTTATCCTCTACCAACAGAGAGTGAATGAGAGGCTCTAACGCAATGCACGTCTTTACTCTTGTCTCCACTACGCGCCAAATCACCGCCGCGGCCAATGGGCATTCTGGTATCACTTACAGTTCAAAATTGTACTTCCTCATTTGGCTCCACGCCTGCCAGTCCGACAGCTTGCTCCTCTTCCGCCTGCCGCCGCCTTGGATGCCACTTCCCTAGGCTGAGGCAAGCTCACACACTCACCTCATTGTTCCCGACTAGTAGGTGCACTGCTTGGTGTCAGATGACCACCAGGACAGCCGAAGCAGTGAGCACCCTACTGGTGGAAGGTAGAACTGCAAGCAGCAAAGATTTTTAAATCAGTGCTAGCCCGTGGACAAGTGGCACAACAGAAAGTGCTTGTCCCTGCACTGTAACTGGTAGCCCGGGAAGTCGGGCAATAGGATTTGTCGAACCCTGCATGGCAGTCACTAATGTTTAGCTTGGATGGGAAGTTTTCAATGTTCAAATACACCTTCACAAGTATATGCTGCCTGATACATGTAATCTTCCCACCTTACCTAGTCCTGGCTAGATTGGTGAAGTTATGTACTTCAGATGCAAATTAATTCATTTTTTAACTATTGTTTGGGTTTGCTGATTGTTTAATTGGCATCCTTTCCCCAATGGCGTGTTCTTACAATGTGCTTGAGGTGGTGGGAAGCAGCCTGCAGGGGACATGTTTCTCTGTTGTGGTGCCTGTGCTGACCCTTTCTCAGTTTGAGCTCCAGCACTCTTCCATGGAGGTTCACTTACCAGCCATTTCTGCTTCTATTGAGGGTAAGACAGTGGCCAGCTAGATGTGAGCTGCAGATTTCTGAAAAGGCTGTTGCACGTGACTCCTCCGGTCAGCAAGCCAATTCTGATTTGGGACATGAAACTTTTTCTTTCCCCACTCAGTATTTTCTCCCTGCCTGAATCTGCCCCACGGTAGCCCCCAAGCCCTGCCATTGACCCTATTACAGATTTACCAGTTATCCAACACTTACAAAGACCCCACTACGTGGGTGGCCAGTGGTGCGACAGCCTGCAGCGGGTTCTGGCTAGGATGGTGGGGGGTGCCAGCTAGGAGCAGCCAAGCATCTTTTTCTTATCCTAGACTGCAGCATCAGGACGTGTGTGCCAGCATGTCATGCTCCAGCCCTGCCCCGATTGAGTGCACTTCCACTGCACTGCTGCCTGGCCTCTGCCAGGTGGCAGTACCTGCAACAGGAATGGGTGTCTTCCCCCCCCCCCAAGGAAGGAGAGGGACCATCAGGTGCTCAATCCTCCCTCAACCTACCGGCCCACTGAACGACCCTTGTCTATCCCCAAATCTGGGTCACCCACATGGTAGTCAGAAGCACAATCACGCCTTCACTGGGCCAGTGGGACCTGAATAGTGTGCTTATATCACTGATCAAAGCCCCTTTTGAGCCTGTGACTTGCTGCAACTTGAAGTGTTTGTCCTGGACGACACAGTTTCTTGCGGCTGCTACTTCAGACAGTCGTGTCTCTGAACTGCAAGCCTTGGTGCACGATTCACCTTTTCTGGTGTTTTACAGGGAAAGGGTGTCCTTGTGGACTAACCTTAAATTCCTGCCCGAAGCAATGTCTGATTTTATGCCTGTCTTCTTCCCTTCAGAACCTGGGGCAGATGCAGATGCTGCTGCTGCGATTCCTGGGACATCCACAAGATCCATCAATACTACCTAAACTGTACCAAGGACTTTGTTCTGTCCTCTCAGTTGTTTGACTCTTTTGCCCAAGGCACCACAGATAAACCAGTTTCCAAACAGTGTCTTTCTGAATGTATTTACACCTGTATCCTGTCCTGTTACAGACAGGCAGAGCAGACTCTCCCTGGTACTGTTATGGTACATGCCCCCAAAGGCATGGCTGCATCTATGGCCTGTTTCAGGTCTCTATCAGCCATTGGCATTTGAAGGGATGCTACCTGGCACATGATCCATATGTTTACTAAGCATTACAGTCTGGATCTGATCTCTCATAGGAGGGCTAGGTTTGGCCCTGCTGTCTTGGTAGGCTAGCCTGCTCTCCTGAAGGGTCAGTCCTTAGTTTTCACCAGCCACCCATCTGGGACTGGAACTGCACTTCTGAGTGGCAGCTACTGGGATTTGGCTTGCCTCCCGAGCACACTCACAAACTCCAGTTTCCTGCACGGCAGCATGTCGTAATGCTGCTGGGCAACTGGGCCCCATCATGTCTGATTTTATTTAAAAAAAAAAAAAAAAAACAGAAGTGTGCCCAGTACACATTTTTAAGGGTGTGATGCAAAATGAGAAGAGCAGATGCCTAGTATTATAGCTGTGTACTATAGCTCTATGGAGATACCTGATAGAGCCAGACCTTTTCTTACCCTCTGCCCACCTGGCACAAAGGACTTGCTTTTTGTTGATTTCTGAGGCACTATATATTTCAACACTTTGGACAGTACCACTGTTTTCTGTGGTGGACTGTTTGCTATTCTACTTGCTCCTCCTCCTTTCCCTCTGTGCAGGACTGGTCGGGGTCAACCCAATACTGCCGCCTGTGGAATGTTCAGAATTGCATTCACTGACACCAGTAAGCTGAAGTGGATAGGGTCCACCCATGTTATCCAGGCAATGCTGTGCACTGCTCAACTGCATGTAGGCACATCAATGTGGGCAGCACCATTGTTGAAAATGCTTCCTGCGAGGTCATGACACCGATGGCTTACAATCCAATTCACTGTACCTCTCAAAGATCTACTGTTACTGGTAAGAAACAAACCTTTGTTTACATAATGTTTAGTTACAATCAGACAAGTAAGCAATAACACATAACAGGGCATGCATTAAAGCACTGTAATGCATGATCATGTGACATGTTTCAGACAATCACGTTTATGGATTTTCCAGTGCTACTGTATAAGTAGGCAATTGCACATGGCAGTGTGGGTTGTGCTTCAGTTACCACAAGCCCAGGTGCATTGTGCCATGTGCCTTCCACCCCCCTGGGTGTGCAGTTAGACTATCGAAAAATTAGGTCCAGGCTGCTGGCACTGTTGCAGCACTGCCACCCACAATGCTGACTCAGGTTCAGGAACAAGCTCAGGACATCAGAGGGCCAGATGGGGAAGGAGCACTGAGCATTCCAATGGATCTTCTCCTCCTCCTCCTCTGGGGAGGGAGAGCTGTCAGTTGGTGGTACAGATGGAGCTGCATGTGTCAGAAAGGGATGCCAGCTGACTGTGCATTGCTATGCATCTCATGCATGCTCTGGAGCCTTCACTGTCAGGGCTGGGGTACTGCTGATCAGCTGAATGAAGGACGGGCTATACATTACATAAGAAAGTCTAGGAATGTACAAACCATGGCAAGTCTCGCAGATTTTTCATCAACTCCAACAGCAAAAACCAAAGGAAAACACTCCCAAGAAAACTGACTTGGTGAACCTTGCTATGCCAGTAGACAATTTTTATTTAGTAAAAAAAGTGGTTACTTTAACAGTTTCAGCTGTGTCAACACAGTGTATTCAGTCCTGACCAAGTTGGCAAACAGACACAAGACCTTGATGCTGATGCACTCATCCACTCCAAACCATCCATGTATAAGCCCCTGCGCTTTGAGGACCACTCCTCTTCCTCAGGAGGCATGAGGACTGAATGCACTGTGTTCACAGAGCTGACATTTTTATTATGCAACTAGCCACCTTTTTTGCAAAATAAAAATGGTCTCATGATGCAGCTGTCTTGGAATGCTGTACTTTTTGTTTTTGCTGTGAGACTGTTTAGCAGCCAGTTTCAGGTTAGCGTGTCTTTTCCCTCCTATTTTGCGTTAACCCTGCCTAATGAACTGGTCCAATATGATGGCATGGGTGTCACAAAAGCAGCCCTGGGAACCTTGGAGTCAGTGGGGGATGGTGACTGGGGCGGGAGCAGGATAGTCGGGTCAGAACTATAAGAGAATAGCGACCAAGGAAGGAGCATCTACTGGATGCCAGGGAACACTATAAACACGTGGTGTGGGTGGGGCTGGGGGACCACAGGACTAACAGAGGCTCTCACAAATTAACAACAGTGGACAGCAGTGAGTATGAAGGTAAGGGGGGTGGGGTGAGGTGATACCTTCCAGGCGGAACCACACATTGCACACACATGCAACGTGCAACACAGCACCATGTCACTGCCACTATGCCATGTTGTAAGTTTACAAGTCGCACTCCAGTGTATTAGCACGTGCAAAGTAATATCTGACTGACTAATTTACAATACGACCTAGTCATGGGGAGAGGGTGACTAAGAAAAACCTTATGTGCATGGCTCCAAAAGGATGGCAGAGCACCAAGCGGCTGTTTTTCTCATTTTGAGTCCCACCCTTACAAATATGTATTGGGCACACTTTTTTTTGGTTAAATCGGACTTGGTGGGGCCCAGTGGCCCAGCAGCAATGTGACATGTGGCCATGCAGGAAACTGGAGTTTAGGAGCATGCTTGGGATGCTGCATCGGGAGGCCAGCCAGATCCCAGCAGATGCTGCTCAGAAGTGCAGGATGTTGCTGCGTGAAGCAAAAGCCATCCGACAGGCTACACTCATGCCAGGGGCAGGCAGGATCTGTAGCGCAAGGTGGGCCACAACTTTACCCCCTTTCCCCTATTTCTCCTTTTACTGCACCCCTTCAGTTACTGCTAGATCACTGCCTTGTGCAGGCAGGATCCGTAGCGCAAGGTGGGCAACAACTTTACCCCCTTTCCCCTATTTCTCCTTTTACTGAACCCCCTCAGTCACTGCTAGATCACTGCCTTGTGCAGGCAGGGTCACCCAGCCCACTGGTGGGGTACTACCCCCCACTATAGTTGACCTCTGCTCAGGTGCTTACTCCCCACCACTCCTATTTCCCTCTGATCGTGCTCCTCCTTGTCCCTTACTCTCCCTCCTCCTAAAGTGTTCCTCCCCCTTCTTTCTTTACCCTTAATCTATATCCCTCCTGTGAGCTCGATCACTGTTTTGTGCTGGCAGGATCCATAGTGCACAGTGGGAAACAACTTTACCCCCTTTCCCCCATTTCTCTTTTTACTGCACCCCCTCAGTCACTGCTACATCACTGCCTTATGCAGGCAGGGTCACCCAGTACACTGGTGGGGTACTACCCCCCCCCACTACAGTTGACCTCTGCTACCCCCCTCGCACAACATCCCTCCCCCAACACCCCCCTCTCTCGCATCACTATATATAAATAACTCATCGAGATAACCGTGTCCTACCAGTCGGACTGTCCACTGCCCTGCCAAGATAGGGATAACAGGACACTGTTGAATTTCAACTCCCCACCATCGCCCCTTGGATCCCCCACCTATAATAACTCTCTCTCATCACCCTGCCACACTCTACCTCTCCTCTCCTCCTAACCCCCTTTCGGTTAACATAGCCTAACACTGGCCTACCCCCACACTCAATTAAGCACTTATAACCTACCCCTATACCCCTCTTATATGCACTTTAGTCCACCCTGTCGTCTCTGTTTGCCTTGAAAATCGTGTTCTGTCTGCGTCTCTCTGTAAATTTCCTTTCCCTTCTTCCATTCTACCCACTGCAGTTTTTTCATTCTCTCCTTCCAGTCTTCCTCTCCTTACTCCAATCACTGTAAATCTTGAACATCTATGTTACACTAATGGCTACCAATTACTATTGGGTCACCTTACCATCTAGTGCTACATACTGTTGCCAAGTTATTATATGTGTTCCAGTGTTATCAACTGTTGCTAATTTACTGTATGTGTCTTCATATCTACTATACTTAACTGTTGCATTGTTAGCCAATGTTATCCACCTGTAATCCCTCCTACTCTTATTGTATGTAAGTAAGCAAATTGTATTCCAACATTGTAACTTTTTCTCTGTATTCTATTCCATTGTTCCCTACCCCCCAGGTCGCACCGGGAGACGAGCAACTTGTTGCTCAGCGTGCCTTCCTGGTGAAACATTTCAATAAATAAACAGGTATATCCTGATGAATATAACCTGGGAGAAAACGTTAAATTTAAACAAATCAGAAAAAAAAATATGCAGTACCTCTTGGAGGGCCTATTAAAGAGCAGTTGATGCCTTAGGGGAAAATTTTGGAAAACATAATAGTTGGATACAGTTCAGCTTGTATTTTATGCATCTTCCATAACTTTCTCCTCCCCATTATTTATTACTGAAGAAATTCCCACAAAAACAAGATCTTTGTCACTTAAGAGTTCATCTAACTCTGTAGCTTACTCCCTACATCATAATGTTCTGTTGTGACATCACAGTTTGTTGCTCTGGGAATAAGTGTGATGTCACAAGCTGAGTATTATAGCATCAGGTTGGGAGGAAGCAATAGGACCCAATAAACCCTTAAAGAAACTCTCCTGTTTTTATGCTCATGATCTCAGTAATAGATTATGGAGTTAAATACTGAGTTAATGACAAATACAAGCTTCTTTGTTTCCACATATTATGTTTTTCAAAGTAACTCTTGAGACATTGGTGGCTCTTAAAGAGGAGTGCCTAATCAATTTAAACTAGCAATGAAATCATATGCATTTTAGAGGCAGAGTTAATCTCATTTTATGGCAAAACAAATTAATAAATTGTCATTTTTTTATTTTGACTCTGTTTTGCATGAATATTTTACTGGATTTTTGTCACAGGAAGTCAGCACTGAGTTCTTGACCTTAATAATCCAACTAAACAAAAGATATGAGCAGTTTTTGTCATTTTTGTTTTGCACAAATGTGAATCATTTTTTTTTTTAAAGTACAATTGAGCAGAAGACATTTGTTGGGACTACGCATTTTGTAAAATGTGATATATATATACATATTTTTTTTATATTCTTTTTTACCCCAACGAAACTCCGGAGTCCACCTCTCCTTCGGGCCTCCTAGCGCCCCACTAACCCCGGCTAAGCTCTCCTGGAGCTCCTCCATCCACAGATTGCAGCCGACCCGAGTTGGTCCCGGCATATCCCATTGCTGGGCGGGTCCCCCTCCTTCGAGGGGGAAGGCACCGGGAGACGGAAACCCAGCACACTACTGCTTTCATGGCCCTGGGGGTGCCGCTGTGGAGGAGGAGATTCCTGGAGGTCCCGATGGCATGGAGGGCGGAAGCAGTCATCCTGTGCACTCCGGAGCTGTTTTCCGGTTTTCTTGAGTCCCTTCTGCGCTACTGTTTGTGGTGCCCCTGGTCTCCACCAGGGACTGCTACAGAGCAGGGCTATCCCCTAACCCACTCCAGGAGAGGAGAGCAGTCCTCCGGACGCTCAATCCTCTCCTTCCCCTGCCAGTCCCCGCGCCCAAGTCTGTCCTGAACCGGGTCACCGCGTGGTTCGAGGTGTGGCATCCAGCGCCTCAACCCTCTGGGCCACCGGGCTGGCGCAAAATGTGATGTTTAATGCTACTTGTATTGTTGGTCGTTTTTATGTTGGGTTAAAATGGACAGGTGTTGTTCTGGGGTCAGTTTGGTTAGCAAATAAAAACTAAATGAAAATAAATAAAATGTGAACCTGTGGAGGAAAGCAAATGCAAAATGTTTCACACACTGCTCCAAGAAAATGCCCAGAAAATTCAGAGTGTCCATATATTGCTTTTTCCTGGCCTTGTGGCTGACGTACCCCACTGTGCTTCTGTGGGAGTAGAAGCTATAAGCAAACTGTAATGACAGTTTACACTTTACAGAATCTGTCACACTTCATTCATATTATCTCCCCTACTTTTATTATTCTATTTTTTTTTTTTTTATATAGCTTCGTGTCCATCTCATCCGGCCCAGCCACCAGGCTTTTTACATTCTTACAGGTTATCCACCCCTTACCAAGGACTACAATGTGGTGGGTGGCTAGGCCTCTCAGTCATGTGAGAGCCTGCGCAGGGGTGGGGGAGGAGATCTGGAGTGCTAGCTTTCTCCTCTGGTCTCCTTTTTTTTCTCCCTGGGGTATCAGCATGCAATGACACGGTCGCGCATGTGTGCATTGGCAATCATGCATGACAGATATCTGGCAGCAACTCCTCACCATTCTGGTGCTCCCAACTGTGCTGACAACTGGTTCCCATCAGTCTGTAGCCATGGCACAGGGGCAGCATTTCCCTCTTCCCTGAAGAAGGAGAGCAGTCCTCGGAATGCTCAATTCTCCCTTCCCAGCCAGTCCCCGATGGCCTGCGCTCACTCCCGAACGTGGGTCACCAACGTAGCAAGTGGTTATGATACTGGGATGGCAGTTTTATCTCTTTATGTGGTACAGCAGGACTTCCTTACTTTCAGAATAGGTTGCCCCTTCCACTGACCCCTGCTTCTGCGGAGGACCCTATACTGTAGCCTCTCTGTTACCCACAGCAATAAGAATGGCTCCAGACTACGGCAAGGAGTTGTCTTCTTGTATGGGTTTACTTCTTAAATATATTTTGAAAAGCCAGCTTTACTTACCATGAGTTGCTTCAGGTCTGCCCTATCTGCTGGGTTCTTTATTAAGCTGTGAAAACAGAAGTTTTAAATCATTAAATAAAATAATGCTTATCATACTCCAAAGGAACCTTGGCCAATCAGAATACAGAGCTAGCTAGCACTTTGTTCCCTAACAGTCTTGAGACAGAGCTGGCCTTTGGGGCACAGGAATCCTTACCCCCACCCTTACTGGAACAGTATTACATAATGAACCACTCGTTTATAAGGCAATATTTAGATGATAAGCAAATATTATTACATATATATCTGGTTGTATACTTTTCTATTACTACCCACTTGGTAGTTTCCGTATAAGTGTTTGTAAATGCTGGAAAAAAACTCTTAATAAAATATTCAATTATTAAAAAAAATAATGCAAAGCTAGTATCAAAAAGTATCAATTCAAGAGCTTTATGATGTCACTAGAATCACAAAACACTATCCCTGGCTTTGTTGCCCTAGATCTTCCTTGTCATGTTTTTATAGCATATGGATGGTCCCTCTTATGATCCTCATAAAAAAAAAAATAAAAATCCCTCCTGATCATAAAAAAAAAAAATCCTTCTCACATCAAATCTACTCAAGTACCCAGCCACAGTTACAGATCGGAACCACCTAGTCCAAGATTTTCTTTAATTTTCTAAATATTTAGAATCCTGCACAGCATGACACCGCTGATCTTCAGTGCTCAGTTCTGAATGACTGATGCCAGCAAATCTCTTTCTGAATGCAAATTACTCAGAGCAGTTCTGTAAGGACATTTGGCAGTAGTGGATAGCTAGACAGGTAGCACAGATGATGATGGCAGTCACTGCGCTGCACTGGAAACCAAATAATAATAAAAAAAAAGCTTTTCTAAGCTAGGGAAGCAAATCTGTGGCTGTGGGTGGGTAATTGCGCAGATGGGTGCGGAGTGGGTTTTGTTATGTCATTCTTTTTTTTACTGAAGTGAGAGAAAGTGTATAAGTGTGTGTGTGTGTGTTCTGCAGATAGTGTTTAACACAGTCTGATTACTGAAATTCCCTTGATAGTGCTACTGATGTCTGGATGTTGTTACAAAACGGGTTCTGAAAATCCTGCACTCTAATTGGTTGAGTACCTGAATGCCATGGAATTATCAGAGCACATACCATGGTTTGGCACTTCTTCAGTAAGGCAAGGCAATGTATGCCACATCACACAGTGACTCCTGATACTTACCAGTAATGTCACCCCTGCTCTAATCCAGCTCCAAGACTGTCTCCTCTTCCCCTCCCCATATTTTCCTTCTCTTTGTAAATAACTTCTTGACTACTAGCTCTCTTCCTTCTCGAACCTTGTTGCTGACCATCCACTGTTGTTTTGCCAATTACCACCCCTGACCTTCCTTCTGTCAGTCTTTCTTGTTATGTTTGAACATTCCTCACATTTCTCTTTGTATAACCTTACTATCTTATTAACCCTTTCACTCCACAGGTCGGGTCCATGGTTTCTGCACTTATTATATATCTTACTGCCATTATCTGTATAATGCTTGCCATTATTTTTTGTTGTTTCTACCCATTGTATTTTTGTAGCACTGCTGTACTGTTCCTCTATTTGCATTATTGTACCCATGTTGCTGTTGTTCAACTGTTCTCCTTTTGTTGTACTCTTCCCGGGTCGTGCCTGAAAATAGTCATTTTATGGCTAGTGCATCTACCCGGTTAACAAAAACTAAATAAATAAATACATCAGTACACCTGTTGGCAGCAGTAGCAAAAAGCAGAGGTAGTTACTGCTTCCCTAGTGGAATTTAGCTTATTTTCCCAGGTTGGACTGAGCTCTGCAATCAGCACAAGTCATAACTAGGAACAGTCAGAAGATGCACTATTTGTCTCTTTCAGCAGAATGCAGACACTTTAACAAATGAAGACTTTTCTTTCACGCTTAAAGATACCAGTCTGTCATAATTTTCTTGTTTTATCAGCCAATGTCACAATTTCTTTTTTACTTTTAATCTCTTAACCCTTGCTGGCCCTGGATGTCTGTACCTATCCTGAATTCCAATATGTTCTAAATCTACTGGCAGCGACTCCTGGACTTCAGGAGGGCAGATTTTAAAGAAATGGGAAACTGCCTCAGAGAATGCTGGGGGGGGGGAGGTTCAATGGAGAAAAATTGAGGGTATAGCCCTGGCGAAAGCATGCTGTTTGAAGGAAGTGAGCAAGGGAAAGAGGAGGAAGAGGCCATTGTTGTTTTCTAAGGAGATGGCAAAGGCAGTGAAGGAAAAGAAAATAGCATTTACAATGTAAAAGGAGACCCAGAAGGATGAAGACATGTAAGTGCATCTGGCAAAACAAAGGGAGTCAGGAAGGAGGGTGAGGGCAGCTCAAGCACTAACAGAGGAGAGGACAGCTAAGGAGCTCAACAAAAGGGGACAAGTCCTTCCTCAGGTGTGCAGGGGAAAGAGAAAGACAAGGTGCGGGATAGGGAGAATAAGGAGGCAGGTGGGGGACTGCACAGAGTAAGATCAAGAGAAAATGAAAATTCAAACACCATGGAGTCTTGCTATATTAGGACTTATTGCAGTTAGCCACTGCACTTGAACTGCCCCGGAGAGGAAAGAGTTAACTCCAGAGAATCTGGAGTTCTAAAGCGTGAGGGCGCTATACCAAAGCTCTATCTGGGCAGTTTCAAATGAAACTGTCAGATTCTTTACTCCGCTTCACTGAACAGTCGCTCCGGAGATCAGCTCCTTCAGCTCGGTTCATTTCTCGGTCAAGCGAGTATTTTCGGTTCATTTGAACCGGCCAAAAATAATTATTTTACCGCATTTGGTTAAAGCTCTATCTGGTAAACCGTAGTACAAATGTAAAGTCTGTGTGGAAATTTAGTTATCGGTTTGGTTTTGAACCGATCGGTTTGCTTATTTTAACGTTTTAAAGTTTTGGGCTTTTAGAGTGCAGTACCGGTTCTTATCGGTTCTAAAAACCTTGATTTTAAATAGGGTTTTTTCAAATACCCATGAAACGGCTAGGAACCGATAAGGGTGTCTTGCCTGGCACGGCCATAAAAAGGGCAAGTTTTTGGTTAGGCTGGCATTATGTCTGGGAAACCCAAAAAGGAAAAACGGGCCCACTGGGTTTCAACACTGTGATGCTGTGGGGAAGCCTTTGCCAAGGCTGTCTCACACACCACTTGTGTTTATTGTCTGGGGGCTGACCACCTCCTGTCAGACTGCCAGGTGTTTAAAATTTCTCTGCAGCCACCCTGAAAAGAGATAGGGCCGGCTCAGGGAACTATTGGCCAAAAAGTCCGCTGACCCGGATGGCCAGCCCGGTCCAGTACCCACTGGACCAGAGGGAGTGCCCTCTGACCAGGGCTAGACTTCCTCGGGCAAAAGGATGGTTCAGAGGAACCAGTTTAAAAAAAAAAAAAAAATAGAAATAAGAATATGACAGAGAAATCAGTAGGTTTGGAGTCCAAGATTGTCTCTCCAACTGCTGCAGAAGTAGTTAAGCCATACAGATTGTCCAGTCACTGTTTCTAGGTCCTGTCGAACCATCTACAGTTGGTAAAGGTGGCTCGTTCAGTTCCAGTGGTTCAGGTTTATGATGTTGAGGAATTGTTATGAACCTAGGAGTGGGAGGAGAAAATTGATCAATACATGTGTGGCTGGTAGGGTCTGGACGTGCCCACTTAGCGGACATTTCTCCAGACAGACTTTTAGAATCTCCTCTATTCTGTCTGAGTCCCTTTCTCAGTTTATGTTTTACAAAAGCTTGCAGAATCCCCCAGCCCTTTAGAGGAGGCTATGGATGAGTAAAGGGAGCCTGATTATGTAGGAATGATGGGCTAGGAGGTTGTCTTTCCTTTGCATAAGTCATTTAGGAAGTAAACAACTAAGATTTTATAAGATTCTTCTTTCTGTCCCTCCTGTAAGATAAAAAAGTGGACAGAAGGTGTATTTCGTCAGGCTCTGTTACAGACTTCCTCACTGAGCAGTGTAGTCATGTAGGTGTGGTACACACTGCAGCCTGTGTCAAGGCTAGTTCCCCTGGCCTCACATCCTCCTGAATAGGATTCCAGGAGGATTGATGCCATAAAGAAAACAGTATATGGCAGCTTCTGTGGGACTCAGACAGGCAAGTTGTATGGCTTATGTGGCTAGATTTGAAATCTAGGTGGACGCAATATTGCAGTTAGCCAAGCAGGCCCATGGCCAGCTGGCTAGCGGGTTGGAACAGGTGGCTGCTAATGGCACTGAAGCCTCTAAGTTCAAGTTCATACTGCTGTTGGTGTTAATCTTGTTTTCTCTAGGGTCATGACCACTTCTGTAGCTTTCAGTGAGGTTGGCATGGCTCAGATGCACTAATCTGTCCCAAGATACTCTGTCAAAGTCTATGGATTTGTTTCTTGTTGTGGGTAATTCTCTGTTTGAGGAACAAACAGAAAGCTATATAAAAACATGGATGATTACCTACAAAAGTGCCCAGGTAGAGGCTCAGGCCTCCTCTGCTTTCGCCAGAGGGTCTCTTCAGAAGCAGAGATAGACGGGGCACAAGTAAACCATCCCCCTCCCCTTAGCCTAAGACTATTGCCAAGCAGGCACCCTGATGGGGTGCCCAGGGCCGAGTCTCCTATACCAGTGGGCAGGTTGGTTTTTATTTCAGCCAAAACTGTGTGTCCCTAACTCGGACAAGTGGGTTCTGGAAGTAACAGGTCTGGTTCTCAGCTTCAAACAGTTTCCAAAGATGAGAGCCAGACAGGTCCACCTGCAAATCCTTCAGAATCCCTTGCTTTGGGAGCAGAGGTTTCTTCTCCTCTGAACTGCAAAGCAGTAGAAAGGGTCCCTCCTTGCCACCGGGGCAAGGGGCTGTGCTCATGATACTTTCTTAACCTATAGAAGGCAGGAGATTGGCGGCCCGTCACAGATTTAAGGTACCTGAACAAGCATCTTTTGAAAACAAAGTTAAAAATGTTAACTCTGGCTGAGGCCAGGGGACTGGCTAGCTTTCCTGGACCTCAAGGATGCCTATTTTTTCATGTCTTGATCAGGCCTTCTCACCGAAAGTACCTCAGGTTACCCTCAGGCCACTACCAGTTCAGGGCAATGCCCTTCGGCCTTACCTCTGCGCCAAGGGTATTCAAGAAATTCTAGCTGTGGTAGTGGCTCTTTTAAGAAGGCAAGGGATTGCTTTGTTTCCTTTCCTGGATGACTGGCTCTTAGTGGGTCAGTCTCCAGATCAAGTAAAATCCACTGGCAAGTCACCCAGCAGCTTCTCACCTTTCTGGGATTCCTGCTGAATTTACAAAGTCAGTTCTCGAACCAGTTCAGGTACTAACTTTCATAGGTGCAGAGTTGAACACAAAGTTAGCCAGGGCATTTCTCCCTCTAAAAGGGTAGGCAGTCTCTTGCCCTGGCATCTTCCATTGCTCTGAGTCTCTTGACCAGCAAAGCATTTGCTACAACTACTAGGGCACATGGCTGCTTCCACAGCTGTAGTGCAGGGAGCAAGATTCAGTTGAGGACATTCAGTTCCATCTGAGGGCCTATTGGTCCCAAAGGAGGGATTCCCTTTCAAATTGGTTCTAGTGACCCAATCCCTGATCCTGGCCTTACACTGTGGCAGGATCAAAGCAATCTAAAACTAGGGGTCCTCTTCATTCCCTCACCACGGATGCTCCTGTGTTGGGGTGAGGGCAGCTTAGGCGACCTGTCCACTAGGGGTGTGGTCTCCCTAGGAATCTCTGCTCCACATCAATTTTGGAACTCAGAGCTGTCTTCTAGCTCTTAGGAGTTTTCAGCTTCTGTCCAGAACAAGGTAGTTCAAGTCAGGACAGACAACACCACAATAATGTGGTACATCAACAGGCAGGGGGCACTCGGTCATCAGCCTTGTGCACAAGCAATGAAGTGGTGGTCTCTGGCTTACTCCCTGAACACCTCCTGATAGCAGTTCACCTCCCAGGGAAGGACAATGCCCTGGCAGATGCCCTCAACAGGATTCTCAGGGCCATCACGATTGGGCTCTGAATCCTCAGGTGCTGGTTCAGTCCTTGCCAGATGGGGCTCATTTTCAGATAGATCTTTTCGCAGCCCCAGATAACCACTAACTTTCTCTGTTTTGTTGAGGCCTCCAGTGCTGGGATCAGCCCCCTGGCGCTTTTCACTTGGATTGGAAAGGAAGTTTCTGTTCACCTTTCCTCCCTTTTCCCTTTCTTTCAGGGTACTAGTAAAATCAGATCTCAGCCCTGCAAAGCGATTCTGATTGTTCCAAGCTGGGCCAGACAGCCCTGGTACCCATTGTCTCTGTCTTGACAGTCCACCCTTCCCTGAGCTTGCCCAGGGTCCCGACTTACTGGCCTTTGCACAGGGAGAGTGTGGTATCCGAACCTCAAATTCCTCCTTCTCAAGGCAGCTCTTGAGGAGTTAGAATTCTCTGATTTACACTTTTTCAAGGTGTCGGATATTTTAAAGGCTTCAAGGAAGCTTTTCACTGGCGCCACTTACAATTCTAAGTGGAACAGGTTTTCAGTCTGGTCGCTGAGAAGCACATTATACCACAGTCTGCTTATCTGCCCATTTTCTGGACTTTTGGTCCATTTTAAATTCTTTAGGTCTTAGGCCAGCTACCTTAAGGGTTCCTTTGGCAGCTGTGTCTGTTTTCTGCAAGCAGGGAAGCCTGCTTCCTTTCTTCTCAACCTGTGTTTTCCAGTTTTTAAGGGGTTGCTTCACACCAACCCTCCTTTTGAGAACCAGCTCCTGCATGGAGCCGAATGTTTACGTGCTCAGTTAATGCAAACCCTTTGAACCTCTGTCCCCAGCAGAGCTCAAGCTTCTCACTTGGAAAATGTTTTTTTCTGGTGGTTTCACTTCTGCCAGGCACATAAGTGAACTACAGGCCCTGGCAGTGGAAGATGATTTTTCTCCCCACAGGGATAAGACAGTCCCTAGGACTAACACAGGGTTTGTCCCTAAGTGGTTTCAGGTTTCCACCTGGAACAATCCATCTCTCCCAGGATTTTTCACTGGGCATTCTTCCTCAGGTGAGAGGAGACTGCACAGCTTGGACGTCAAAGAGCCTTATGCTACTATTTGTAGCACCAAGGGTCACAGGTTTGAATCCTCCAACTCTTCCTTACCTAGAGGCGAGGTTGGCAAGGGAACCTGCCACTAAGAGGACAATTGCAAGGTGGATTGTCTCTTGTATCCATTTTGTTATCAAAGACTAGGTAGGAGAGCCCCCTCAGGACTGAGGGCTCACTCCACCAGGTGTACAGCTGCATCTCTAGCGGCTGCTAGAGATATTCCCATTCTGGAAATCTGTCAGCTGTTACTTGGAAGACAGTTCACACTTTACCAAGCATTATTCCCTGGATTTCAGTCCAGGAGATGCTCGTTTTAGCACAGCTGTGCTTCAGAGCCTATTTCTAAGTAGGTTCAGACCCTCCTCCATGGAGGTACTGCTGTGTAATCTGCAATAAGTCCTAATATAGCAAGACTTCATGGTGTTTGAAGAAAAATTACTCACCTTAGTAATTGCTTTTCTTCTCATGGAGTCTTGCATATTAGGACCACCCCAACCTGCCCCTCAGAACTTCTACTGGGGTGGGGTGGCAAATTAGTGCAAGCACTGTGTCATGCCATTGTAGTTCTTCCCTTCACCCTCTTTTATTTAGGGTTAGGGAACTAGGGTTTTCTGGTTGAGTGATTTGTTGGCCCCTTCCTGGACTTGAGTCTTTGGGGGAAGGGGGTCCTAATAGTGCTTGGGGGGGACTAATAATACCATTATTCATTCTTATTATTGTTATTGTTGTTTCTATTGTTGTTATTACTACTAGTAGGTAGCCATTTGCCTAGTGTAGAGCTTTCCACACAGACTTGTTGCTTAGTGTTAGCTTCGTAAACATCTGACAGTTTCATTTGAAACTGCCCAGATAGAGCTTTGGTATAGTGCCCTCACGCTTTAGAACTCCAGATTCTCTGGAGTTAACTCTTTCCTCTCCGGGGCAGTTCAACTGCAGTGGCTAACTGCAATAAGTCCTAATATAGCAAGACTCCATGAGAAGAAAAGCAATTACTAAGGTGAGTAATTTTTTCTTACATACCTGCCATAATTCTGATCTTTCTGTGTATCTTCACCATTCATCACCTTTGGGTACAGTGTCCGGAGGTCATGATCTCGTGGGAGCTCTTTTTTGTTTGGATGGGCGGAGTCGACGCACCATCGGCACCGCCCTCGAGGCAGACGCACTGCGTGGCGCTCGCAGGTTGGCACTTATGTGTGGTCGACCCCGCCCTCCCGCCAGTTCTGAGTCCCCATAGAGTAAGGAAAGGTTGGGAGGGAGGGACAAGGGAGTCCAAAGGATGGATAAAGGAAAGGATATACAAACTAAAAGGAAAAATAAACGACTGAGAGGACAGAATAAAGCTGGAAAACTAAGGGGATTGGGAGGGGGTCCCAACCTCTGGAAGTAGAAAAAGGAGGAGGAGGGAGGGTTAGGAATTTAGAAGTAAGGATGTGGGGGGGGGGGACATACCCTGGAACCTTGACCTGTCTCCAGCTTGTATAGGAACTGCGAAGGAGTAGCCAGAAGGCTAACCTGCCAGAATTCAAGGCACAGAATCACTGGCAATAACTCCAACATAAGCAGAATCGGTTATTCTGGAAGAAAAGACAGGATACAGGGAATCCCCCCCCCCATCAAATTTTTGGCATAAGAAAACTAGTTTCTTAAATTAAATTGAGGTTGTGTCTAAAGGACAAGGAAATCAAAGGGAATTAAAGTAAAGCTGACAGGGAGAAGGGGAAAGAGAGCAGAAAAGAGGGCAACTACCAAGAGCCGAGGCGCTGGGGAAGGAGTGCCCCCCATCCTGGCCATTCTCCCCCTCGAGAAAAACATCCCCCTATGTGCCCAAGGTCACCCCACTCCTGACCAACAGAAAGGAGGAGGGTGAAAGAGGGCACAGAGAGGGAGGGGGAACCAGAGACTGAGGCCCCAAGGGGATGGAGGGTGGGATTGTGATGAATGAAGATACACAGAAAGATCAGAATTACAGTAGGTACGTAATTTTCATATCTTATCTGTGTCAATCTTCACCATTCATCACCTTTGGGTGAGTGCCGAGCCCCCCCAAAGGGGGCCCTAACCCTAAAGGACTAAGTCCCTTAGCTCTCAGTGGGTGGCACACCAAGGGAGAGAACCTTCACGGGTCTGGAGAGGCCCGGGAGTGGGGAGAGTGAGACAGGGACTCCTCGAAAGGAGTAGGAAGTTGTACTGACAAACGCCACCTCACCCTACGGGAGAAAAGATGGGTTCTCTGGTAAGGGGAGGAAATCACCCTATGCCGAGCCAAGAGTGACAACCGGGAAAGACGCAGCCATGCTGTCCGCCTAGTGCAGATCGCTGTCCCTATGACCCTGGAAGCTACCTCATTGGCGTTGTAAGATGCCCTCACTTGGTGCCTTGCTAGCTCCAGGCCACGTGCAGAGAGTGCAATGGCTTGTCTGGCTACCTCCGTGTCAGGCATTGCGGCTAGGAGCTGACCTAACCTGGACCACAGGAACCTATCATAGGTAGCGTAGTGGGCCTGATGTGCTGAAATAGAAAGCAGCAACTGTGCCAAGTAGAAAGTTCTCCTCTCCCAGAAGTCAAAATCCATAGAATCTTGATCTGGGGTCCGGTCACGGTGAGAGGCGCGAAACTGCGTCAATCCTGACTGAGGATGAGGCATAGAACCTGGAGACTCCGAGTGGGGGGCACAATACCTCTGGTAGAGATCCCTAGGGGCTGGGACTCCAGAAAAGGGTCTCTGCCAGAAACGCAACGACGCCTCCCGAAAGGGAGCAGGCCAGGGGGGCACCACAAGGGTGTCCGCACTGAAATCGCCTAAAAAGGTGCACGTCGAATGCTCTGGATTGTGCTGTGTGGGTGGGGTGATATGCGGGTCCTCCAACATCCTCACGAGGAATCGCTGATACTCTGCGAGATCAGCAGCTGGGGAGATGTGGACAGATTGTTCCTCTCCTCCAGAAGAGGGGGATGAAGAGTCGGAGGACCTCAAGAGTTCAGAAGCTGGCTGCTTAGGGGAGGTTGAAAAACCTGTCTGTCCATGGCCCTGACATAAGAGGGAAATTGAGCAGCCACAGATCTGAACTGCTCCCAGCAGAGAAGGCCGCTAGGACCAAGAATACCTGGGAGAGCAGGAGAAGGTGGCAGAGGAGAGGGGACAGAGCCGATGACAGGAATCGGATGTCCTCTGCCTGGGCCAGAGAGCGCACCTGGAGCCCCAAGGGAAGAGGGAGCTCTGGAAAACTCAACAGCTGACAGCTGGTGAACCATACTGGAACTGCCTAAGCTGCGCCCTGAAGAATTCCCCCCGTGAGGTGACTAGGGCCATGAGAGTCCAAAAGGATGGTCCCCTACCTCCAAAGAACAGGGCCCTCTCAAGGAAACTGAAAAGGAAGGATGGAGATCCGCACTTCGACTCCTTCCGAAACCCAGGTCGGTCCCAGAAAAGGGTTGCCGTGTCGAACCCCTACCCTTCGATCCCTCGGAGTCTGAAAGAGCCCTTCCCCTCGAAAAAGCCAGCCTAGGCAGCTGGCAGCCCTGGTCAGTCCCCGAAGGGACTATCCAGGAAGCAGCACCCTCCCCTTCCCTCCTGTGGGTGCTCCGATCAGCCCCAAAATTGGGCGATCCAGGCACACCACCTGAGGGGGTACCACCACTGAGGGGTCAGAAAACCCTCTGAGGCCAGGTTGCAGGGCAATGGTGGCCTGCACCACCGCCTGCTGGTCAGAACCCCTGATCCTGGACCCGGGGCCACTGTCCGCTCCTTAGAGGGGGTCTGTCTCTGGCCTGTCAAGGACATTACCAAGGTGTCCACGTGAGCAGCCAACTCCAAAGAGACAGACTGCCTATCTGATTCAGAGTCTGATTCCACTTCAAGGAGTTGGAGACTGAAGTCCTGTGCCAGACGGTATGTGGACGCCCACTGTCATCCCGACTGAATGGAGCACCAGAACGAGGGACTGCACCAGAGTTGGCGCCAAAGCCCTCAAGCGCACCACAAGCGGTGCGCGAAAAGGACACGGCATCGAGGATGGCAGCAGTATTACAGCCGGGAGTTGTCATGGCGCCGTCCCAACCCACGGCGCCATAAGCGGCGCCGAGGCCAGAGATGGTGCCGACAGCTCCGACCGCACTATCAGCGCCGAGGTCAGAAGCCCCCACAGCGCCGACTTATTGCTCGGCACCGCATGCAGCACCAGAGCTGGACACGGTGCCATGCTCAACAACGGCGCCGCAAATAGCACTGAGGCAAGAAACAGACAAGGATGGCGCCACAGAGCCTCCCATGGCGCAGTCAGTACCCTCGGCGCCGCGAACAGCACCGATAGCAGAGACGCACCGAGCGACAGACTGGTGCCAATGATGGCACCATCAGGGCCCATGGTGCCGTGAACAGTGCCGAGGCCTAAGATAGCACCGACACAGGGTTCCCAGCCCGAGGAGACAGCACCGGGGGAGCCTTCACCCCCGAAGGGGTGATTGCCAAGGCGGTGCCTCCCACCCGGCCCCAGGAGGGATGGACTGGGCCTCCTGCACCGCGGAAGAGGTTTCTGCAATATGAGCTACAAGAAGCGAAGCCCCTCCTCCAGTCTGTATAGAACCGGGAGGGACCCAGAGGAAGGCCTGAGATCGTAGCTTGGCCCGATGAGTGCGCGCCCATCCCCGAAAGTCGGTAGACTTGTCCCACTTTCACCTTGGCAGCGTTGTTAGAGTGGCCGCGACGGTTCGCCCAGAAGAAGCAGGCGTCATACAATCCATGTCCTGTAGTGGCCAAGACACAAGGCAATTGTCATGCTGGTCGGTGACTGAGTACTTACAGCCGCACGGGCACCGACGCATAGAGGACCGTCCCGTCTTCAAAATTTTCTTGCCCCTTGACCGAGACATGACCTACGGAAAAAACAACCAAAAGCAAGACTCGACGTCGCTACAAGAAGAAAAGGAACAGTCTTATCAGGCGATGTTGAGTGGTGGAGGACAACGGAACCAGCAGGAAATTTCAATAAGTGGTGTCAACAGACTCAGTGTCGAGAAACGGAGATAATGGAGCTGAAGGCTTCGGTTGAGCAGCAGGCCTCTTGCTAATAAGTGCTTCCAGGAGGTGTGGCGTCTACAGCGGGAGGCGAAGAACTGGCGGGGAGGCGGGGTCGACCACACATAGCCAACCCACGGCGCCACGCAGTGTGTCGGCCTCGAGGGCGGCACCAACAGCGCACTCCACCCATCCAAAAAAAAAAAGAGCGCCCCGCCAGGTCATGACCCACGCCACTATACACCAAAGGTGATGAATGGTGACGATTGACACAGGTAAGATGTGGAAATACTAAATGATTACCTCTGCTCAGTCTTTATTGGGGTGGGGGCAGTGGAGATGGGGGGGGTTCCAGAGGACTGGAAGAGAGCCTATGTAGTACTTCTGCACAAAAGCAACAGCAGTACGGAGGATGCTAGCAACTACAGGCCAGTCAGTCTCAAATCAGTCGTGAAGTTAATGGAGACAATACTGAAGGTGAGGCTTGTAGAGCAACTGGAGGCAACAGAGCTGCAGGACCACTAGCAGCATGGTTTCACAAGGGGGAGGTCATGTCAAACTAATCTCATGGATTTCATGTACTGGGTTACCAGGCAGGTGGACCAAGGGAGAGCAGTGAATGTGGCCTGTCTGGACTTCACTAAGGATTTACACACTGTGCCACATAGGAGGCTAATTAAGAAACCAAGCAGCCTTGGGGTGGGGGAGAAAGTGACAAGCTGGGTATCAAAATAGTTAAGCGGTAGGAGGCAAAGGGCGGTGGTAAACAGTAGCCACTTGGGCAGTAGGAGTGACTAGTGGGGTGCCACATGGTTCGGTGCTTAGACCAGTCCTCTTCAATGCCTTCATAAGTGACACTGCGGAGGAGCTTGAGGGTAAGATGCATCTCTCTGCAGATGATGCAAAAATCTGCAACAGGGTTGAAACTCAGGAAGTGGTGCAGAGAATACAAAGGGATCTGAGGAAACTAGGGGAATGGTCTAGGGGATGGCAGCTGGGTTTCAATGCTAAAAAGTGTAAGGTTATGCACTTAGGGCTGCAGAACCCAGGGGCTGTGTATAAGATGGGGGGAGTGGAGCTTACAGTCACCAAGCAAGAAAGAGACATGGGGTCATCATATCTGATTATCTCTGGGCAGTGTGACAAAGCAGTGAGAAAATCTAGCACGATGCTGGTGTGCACTGGGCAAGGGATTTCTAGTGGGAGAATGGAGGTGGTGCTGTTATTGTATTGCTCACTGGTGAGGCTCCACCTGGAGTATTGTGTCCAGTTCTGAAGGCCGCACCTCCGCAAGGAGATGGAAAGGGTGGAGGCGGTACACAGGAGGGCAATCAAAACGGTGAACGGGCTGCACAACAAGCCATATGAGGAAAGGCTGTAGGAACTCAACATGTATTCCTTGAAGAGAGGAGAGCGAGAGGGGGCATGACTGAAACCTACAAGTACCTCATAGGCGTGAACAAGGTACAACTGGAGGGCCTTTTTCAAAGAAAGGCAGGCACTAGTAAAGGGGGTATGCAATGAAGTTAAAAGGAGAAAGTTTAGGAAAGATGTGTGGAAATACTTCTTCATGGAGAGGGTGGTGGATGACTGGAACACCCTGACTGAGGAAGCAGTGGAGGCAAAGACTGTGGGGAGCTTGAAGCATGCGTGGGACAGGCACAGGGGCATATTAGGTAGAGGAACGGGGAGGAAGTGATAGCTATGGCCAACTAGGGTCGGTGGTGATGGAACAGGCAGGGACAAGGGGCAGACTGGATGGGCCTAAAGGTCCTTTTCTGCCAACAAAATCTATGTTTCTATCCAAGTTACATAAACCTTCTTCAAATCCTCCTCTATCCCAGACTGGATGTGTTGTTCATCTTGAGTTAGATTTATTTCCAAATCCCTCGTTTGTTTTCTGTTTTTGTCTAAAAATATTGTATGACTTAATCCAACCTCTCAAATATACTTTCATTGCAGTGGAACAGATAAGGGGAGTAAAGGAGTATTTTACTACCATTTTTGCTCGATTTACTCCCACTTTCTGATTTCAGGAATTTGTTTCCCTCCCTGCACATTTACACTGGTTGATATTTTGTCACAAAATTAGTAGCATAATGCAATGCTGCCAGTCGTTGATTCACATACTAACAGTGTAAGCAACACAGCTGGTGATGCAAGTATCAGCAATGGACAGTGCAGGAGACAGCGTCAGGAGTTGCTCACTGACTAGCCAGAAGGACAACTGCGAACATGACAAAATGTTAAAACTAGGGTCACAGCACTACACAGCAGTGGAGAAGTTATCTCAACACTCCACAGCAGTATCAAACTAGGAGAGTTAGTGGCCGCAGTCGCCCAGTGGGTTTTGAGACTTGGTTTTAGAGGTTGGGGGGGGGTCAATTGATGGTATTACTACCATTTAGACGAAAATAATATCAGGTGGAAAAAGCTAGCAATAAATACATCCCTACCCTAAAAATTATCTGGACCCCTGTTTCATTGTGTCCTAGACTAGCAGAAAAGAGGTTTCTGAAGTCATATTCCAGGACAAAAAGTATTTAATTTCCTCTTTAATCCTCCCATAATTCGTCATCCATTTTCCATAAAAAGGTTTCTGGTATAGGTATTTCCAAATTTAATAACAGAAAACAAGGGCTGTGATCTGAGATTTTAATGGCTCTGTATTTATTATTGCTTATTCTGTGTATTATGCATTCAGAACCTAAATAATTTATTCTAGAACACGTGTGTTTTAGAATAATGGGGGCTATGCACAAAAAAGTATTTACCTACATGTCGAGTATCTGTGGCACGGAGGCAGCCCTACAATTGCAAGCTGTGCACCAGGGGCCCCGTAGACCCAGGGGGCATTAACAGAAGGGGTACACACCCCTTCCGCACTCAATTATTCGACCAGTTGTGCAGCAACGCAGGCGAATGGTCCAGTGGTGTTAGGGGGCTTTCCACACTGCGCCATTCACGAAGGCACAGAGTGCTGGGAGAGGGATGCAAGATAAGGCAGCAGGGACCCTGCTGTATCTGTTGCGCGCCCCTCACAAAGTATCCCTGCCGTACGCAGGACAACCGGAACCAACCATACCATGTTACCCCAGCCCTCCAGTCGTGCAGGGAGGACTGCAGGCAGTCATCTGAGCACCCACCTGATAACTTTAAATTTTGCTGTCACACTCCCCTGCTCTGCATGGATCAGACAATCCACTATAGGTCCAGGACAGGCATCCGATTGGATGCCAACCTGTGTTCACCGATTTGTCCCCCCTCACTAGTGCACCAGGTGAGCAGGGCCGCAGATGGGCACCCTGCGGTGGCTGGCGATCATGAATGCCAACCACCATGCATCTTTCCACGGGTGCCGAGCTACGCATGTCAGGTATGTGCTTCACACATGCAGCCTGTGTCTGTTGATGTGTATCAACAAATATTTTTCCAGCTTGGGATAAAAAAAAATTCTGAATGGGTCCCTCAGATTGAAATCAGATATGTATTCTTTCAAAATATTAGCTGCAGTGATATTATGCTCTTTTAAGTTTTTTCGGTCCAGCGGGTCCAAGACTAGGTTAAAACCTCGTCCTATCACATAGGCATGTCAAATTGTGCCAGATGTAAAAAAAGCTCAATGAAGAAAGCTACATCTTCCTCACTGGGTGCACAGACACTTGCTAGTGTTAGTTCTGATTGGGGAGAGTGAAACCCTTGCAATGTGAACCTGTCTTCTGGGTCAATATATGTTTCATTAATGATAGGTTTCAGTATTATTTTTAATTAAGATCCCCATGCCTCTAGCCTTTACTGAAAAGCTAGTGTTCGCCCCCACTGCCTGAAACAGATCTGAGAAATATTTGGCATCCCTGCTCTCAAAGTGCGTTTCCTGGGCCAATATACAATTCACTTTATTATTATCGCCATATTTTATTATTCTTTTCATTTTAATTCGAATTTTTGAGCCATTCAAATTCCATGATATCTTGACAGCACTAATCTATATTTACTTTTACCGAATTGAAAAAAAGGAAAAACTCATCCCTTTTTAATTTTCCTGCAAAAGACTGCTAACTATACCACCCTTCATGTGAAGAGCACCTACACATTCTGCAGCTTGTGATCCTATCTCCACTACAGACCCATTCACCCACATACAATACTTATAACCTTTCACCACTTCATCCTTCACCACTAACACCTCACCATCTTGCCTTTCCCTCTGGGCATATCTCTCAACCTCTTGCCTCATAAATTAGGGACAACTTAAGGCATAAAAGAAAATTAGGAACAAAGTCCCACAATCAGTGACACATTTCAAAAACTGGTAATATTCAGTGTAACGTGCATCTTCTGAAGAAGAACAGGTTTGCAACTTTAATGTTTGACATTATTTTATGCTTACAGCTCCCACTGTTCAGTCACAAAAACACATCACAGGCAAAATCAGGGACAGCTAAAGAGGTATGCCTCTGGGTCAGGTCCGTCATCATGACCCCTCCCCCCCCAAACCATGACTACCTGAAATGAACGTGCCATGTTCTGTGCGGGCAGGTGGATTCTGGGAGCATTTACTGCTTATACTACTTGTAGTTTTAGACATTATTTCTGCCCTTTCCAACCCCCCCACCCATTTTTTTTATAATCCAAACTCCCAATATACCAGAAAACTAAAAATGAGGAAAGAAGCAAGACATGAAATAAATGGAAGGAAGAGGAGAGTTAGAACAGTACAAATAGTTTTTAGAAGTCTCTTCTATATCTAATAGTGCGTTTTTATTATGCCAGTATCCATCAGTTTTTCTCTTTACTGTAGTACTATCCAGTTTCATTCGATGTGTCAGTGTCTCTTGCTGCTTTGCCCACAGGCCTTGTGGAGGGTCCTGGGCCTGGCTCCTTATGCTCTGTACTGATGTGTGATGCGATTTCCTCAGGCTTTTCATGTTCTCTTTCTGCCCCTTGGGGTGACTCAGTTTTACCTTTTTCGGCTCAAGTCCCAGAGGACTTCACCTTATCTGTTTTATATGTTTTCCTGTTTCTTAAGACATCTTCCACTTCTTGAGGTGAGTGGAAAAAATAATATTCTTCCATCCAGGTTTACTCTCTGTATAGCTGGATGAAGAAGAAGCATCCATGGTATTCCAAGTGCTCATAGCTTATACACGTTGTGATTGAAAGATTTCCTCTAGGCTGGCCCACCAGCACAGCAGTTGGATTTCCACTTGCGATGCCGACGACCCGAGTTTGGGAATGAGCCCGGGAAGTTGGAGGGCTGGCTGGGGGAAGAAGGCTTGAGCGTCCTAGGACCGCTCGCCTTCCCTGGGGGTTTGAGGGTCAGAGCTTGGCTGACCTCAAGGAGAGGCCTGAGATACAGCAAACTTCGACTGTAGAAGTAGGGGGAGGGTGTGAAGGACGTCAGCGCTTGCGCCTTGATGTCAGGGCACACTTCACACCCCAAAGAACACAAGAAAATAGCTCCTCATGCTCTTAGTAGACAGAGCACCAGCTCAGATCCCTAAGGCCCCTACCTGTCCAGGGCTGGTGTCCCGACGCAGCACAAGAAGTTCAGGGTGTTAAGGGCCCCACCTTGTCCCCGCCCTGGGGGTATAACCAAGGCTCCATAGGGGATGATCACCGCAGGCTCCAAGAAGGTGAGCAGGGACAGAAGCCTCTGGTGTCTCCTGAACAGATGGAGCGCAAGGGGCAGGTGGAGCATAAAAAAAATATCTATATATATTTCCTCTTGGCTAGTACCTAAGGAGGTAAATCAGGTATATCTGTAGTCAGAGACCTTTATGAAAAAGGCCTCTCTCAGACCTTGCCTTTTACATTATTTTTTTCTCAGTCCTGAAAATAATGAAGTTGATGTTCATAAATCTGGGTCTGTGCACCATTCTTTGAACCCCGATGGCCCTGTGTTCTCGATCACTCGCCACTCTATCCTCTGGGTACTTTCTTCAGAAACCCCAGAAAGTATCTGTTCAGAAAACTGCAAGGAGTTGCTCCCTTCAGTGCCTGCAGGTAGGTTCCAAATCTGTTTAGTTATTCCTCCTAGATCTTGACTTGAAATCATCTATTTTAAGCCAGAGATCTGCTAACTCTTTAGTATTAGACTCCATATTGGTCAGCTTGGTAAGCTTAGTCATCTCTTCTTCTATTCTGTCTAACCTATTCTTCGTATCTCCCACTCCTACTGTTAATTCTGGCATACTGCCAGCTAAAAACATGCATTTCAAGGACGAAAATGACATCCTTGTTTCACTTCATTTAGCACATTTGCTGCCCTTGCATTCTTCTTTCTTCTTCCGCTTCCTCAGTTTTATGTTAGCCATTTTCTCAGTATGAATTCCTGCCTCCTCCTGGTCTTTTGGCTCCAACTTTTCTTGTCCGTTATGCTCATCTTGCTCGTTCTCTCTGCCTTCCCCACTCCCTCTCCTGCTTGCTTTCTCTTTCACTGCTTTGGTCTTCTCCCCCTTTTCCAAACCTTTCCCCACTTTTGCACCTCTCCCTGTTGCTAACATCATCTTCCGTGAGATCTTCCTCCCATGAGCTTCCCTCAGATAAGATTATATTGAAGCTCTCTGCTTGAGACTCCACTCCACTTCTTGTTAACCTTGTTTTAATGAGTTTTATCTGGTTTGCTCTGCTTATTTGTTCATTCTGTTTCTCTAGATTAACTGCTCCAGAGGAATTTCCCTGACTCTCCACTGTATCAGCTATTCCTTGAGACTGAAGTTGTATCGTTTTTTTGCTGCTTTGCCCTTACAAGCCCGCTCCTGCTGACATGTTTCCAGCTTGGGCTCCCTCTGGGTCTGTCTTGCTACCTTTCTCTGGTGCTGGTGTTAGCGGTGCTGGTGTCTTAGCTAACTCTCCACTGTTGTAACCAACACCATTTCTGTTGCCCGAAGCACTCCTAAGCATCTTTCTGTAAAGACTGCTTGTCTTGCTCCAGTGCTCAGCGTACTTCTTGGGATGGTTTTACTCTGCTGGACATACCCACTTATCAATCCTGCAAATAGAAGTTGAATCAAGGAAGGAAAAAAGCAGAGGTGAGGTAAGATACCGAGGTACAGAGGTAGGAGAACGGAGGAGTAGGTATCGGCTCTGGAAAAAACTCAGTTCAAATTACTTTATTCTCAGCAGACAGCTTTAAATTTTCTCAATATCAGATGGGATTCATATCAAAATAAGTTACCATACCATTTCTATGTACGCTCTCATTTCAAACCAAAATCCAACTGTATCCATTCTCTCAACATGTCCACTGTTGTTTGTCTTGCTACTCCCGTTCCACACAGATGCTCTCTCAGCCAGCCATCTTGCGGACGTCAACCCCTGCAGCTATCTGAGGATTCAGTATTCCTAGGTGCATTTTTCACACTCTCCTCCAAGCAAGAGTAAAAGGTGGAGCTTCAGCCAACCATATCTGTAACCTCTTCCTCCTCATCCACGGCCTCTTCCTGCTTCTCCATGTATTCTGGATTGTATTCCAGTTCATCATGGGAATTGACCATCATCAGATGAGGGTCGATGGGATGGGGAGACAACTGAAGAAAACACCGACAACAGGAGTCCTGTCAGTGGAGGCTGTTCAGGACCCAGCACAGTGGCTGGGACTTAAAACTGGAACGTTGATGGAAATGTCAGCGATGCACCAGTCAGTGACACAGACAGTACAGATGGCAGCGGCAGCAGGTGCTGAAACAGTTTTGGCATTGTTTGGTAAATGCCTGCACATCGACAGAGCCCGAAGGGGACACATATAGCAGAATCATCAACGGGACAATGCCTGACAGCGGAACTGGCTATGAATTCCTAGTCAGGGAAGAGGAGCCAACACTGGACCCTGGCCTTTGTGTCTGAGAGACGGGCAGGGGCGCAGCCTGGGACCCGTCCTTATTTGTAGACTTACCCCGTCATATAGGTGAATGGAAGCAGTCTGGGGAAGTCTCTTTTTCCTTTCTGCACTTGTCCTTCTCAGAACAGAGGTGTTTATCTGACAATTTCAATGATTTATCCTTTTTTTCGAAGATTCAGTGATGGCCACTGTCAAACATGGAGATCAATGAGCCGACGGCAAACCAGGAACAGAAACAGGTGACAATGGTGAAACCGCCTTCGATGCAGCCTGTTCCATTTCTTGCAGCAATAATTTTCTAATGTCTTCTTGTGACATCACCTGCTTGCCTACTTAAAGCCCTGGCAAACTATGTAGACTTTAATTTCACAGAAACATAGATTCTGTCAGCAGAAAAGAACCCTTAGACCCATCTACTCTGCCCCTTGTCCCTGCCTATTCCATTACCACTAGCCCTAGTTGGTCATAGGTGTCACTCCCTCCCCCTGGTCCTCTATCTAATTTGCCCCATGCCTATCCAATGCATGCCTGAAGCTCCCTACAGTCTTTGCCCCAACTAGCTCCTCTGGCAGGCTGTTCCAGTCATCCATCACCCTTTCCGTGAAGAAGTACTTCTGCACATCTCTCCAACACTCTCACCCTATTAGCTTCACTGCATGCCCCCTTGTTATAGTGCCTTCCTTTCACTGAAATAGACTCTCCACTTACACCTTGTTCATGTCTGTGAGGTACTTGTAGGTTTCAATCATGTCCCCTCTTGCTCTCCTCTTTTCCAGGGAGTACAGTGGGTTCTTGTAGCCTTTCTTCGTATGGCTTCTCATTCAACCCCCTCACCATTTTGACTGCTGTCCTGTGTAGCGCCACCATCCTTTCAATGTCCTTGCAGAGGTGTAGCCTCCTGAACTGGACACGGTACTCCAGGTGGGCCTCAGCAGTGAGCAATACAATGGCAGCACTGCCACCATCCTCCTGCTAGAAGAACAGGTTACTCACCTGTAACAGTAGTTCTAGGAGTGGTATATGTTGTTCATCCACACTCTTTGGCATGTCCCTTTCCACTTTAAATCCAACCGGAAGTCTTCAAGTTGGCTCCTCCCACCCACCCGGGTGGTATATACCTCGGCTCCGCCCCATGATGCCAGACAGATTTTAGCCTGCTGGAAGCCAGGTTGTGTGCGTCTTCAGCCAGGGAGGTCGAGTGGGTCTGTGTGGATGTACAACATATACCACTCCTAGAAAGTACAGTTACGTAAGAACTTACCGTAACAGTAGATCTTCAAGAGAGGCTCTTGCAGTAGGTAATTACATATAGGACTGACGCCGGCCGGCGGCAGGACTCCATGGAAAAATTTCTAGCTAGCAGTCCCACCACCACCACGTCAGGTGACCGGCGTCATGCGACGTCGGTATAAAGGGGTGGTCCCAGACGCTCGCCTTCCAGTTCTTTCCCGCCACAGGCCCGGAAGGCCCGGATGAGAGAGAAGCAGATGTTTCCATTCCTGGAAAAAGAGCTGAAAAAGCCTAGGGGGATGGAGGGCGGAAAGGGATTACCTACTGCAAGAGCCCTCTCTCGAAGATCTACTGTTACGGTAAGTTCTTAAGCAACTGTACTATCTTACTTCGAGAGGGCTCTTGCAGTAGGTAATTACATATAGGACTGAATCCCAAGCAGTCTGGAACAAATAAAAGGCACTAGGAGGAGGACACTACTCCTGAAAGCAGCATTAGCTTTGCAGGCCTCAAGACAGGAGGCCTTGCAAAACAGCTAGCCCGAAGCCTGCTCTACGGCGAGAGACAATGTCCAAACTGTAGTGTTTCGTAAAGGTATGGACGGAAGTCCAGGTGGCGGCAGCGCATATGTCTGCCGCAGACACATTCTTGAAACAAGCTGCAGAGGCCGCTACTCCTTGTGTGGAGTGACCTCTGAACTGACCTGGGAGGGTCTTGTTGTACTTGTCATAACAGAAAGTGATGCAATGAGCTAACCATTTCGAAAGGCATTGCTTGGAAACGGCATTGCCTTCCCTTTTGTGAGCAAAGGAGACGAACAACTGGTCAGTCTTTCTGAGATCCTTCATCCTGTCGGTGTAGTATCTCAGAATCCGGTGAACATCCATGGTATGGAGTAAATATTCTCCTTGGTTGGAGTACTGCGTGAAAAAGGCAGGTAACTCTATAGACTGATTTAAGGTAGACTCTGCTACCACTTTAGGTAGAAACTTAGGATTCGTGCGAAGAGCCACTCGTTCTTAGTGGAAAATCAGGTATGAGATTTTACACATAAGGGCCTGGAGCTCGGAAATTCTTCGAGTGGAAGTAATGGCCACCAAGAAGAGCGTCTTCCACGAAAGAAACTTCAGATCTGCAGTGGCCGCAGGTTCGAAGGGAGGAAGGGTAAGTTTCTCGAGAACAAAGTTCAAGTCCCAAGGGGGAGCAAGAGTCCGGACGGGGGGGCCTTAGATGGAGGACCCCTCTAAGAAAGGTCTTAGAGACCTCTAATTGGGCAAACGCTTTATCCGCAAAAGGAACATGGTACACTGAAATAGCGGCCATGTGCACTTTCAAGGAGGAATGACTGAGACCCAGATCAAAGAGGTGATATAAATATTCCAGCAGAACGGCCGCTGAACAGGAGAAAGGCTCCACGTTCCTAGAGGCGGCCCAAATAGAGAATCTCTTCCATTTCATGGCATAAGTGGACCTAGTGGAGGGTTTCCTAGCCTCCACCAGAATCTCCGCCACCTTTGGAGAGACACCAAAGCGGGATTGAGCTAGGTCTGCAGGAGCCATGCATGAAGTTGTAGGGACTTGAGTCCCGGATGGACCGGGTCCCCTGGTCCTGGGTCAGCAAACCTCGAGATAAAGGAAGAGGAAGAGGAGGAACCTCTGAGTACTGCTGTAGAAGAGAGAATCAGATTTGCCTGGGCCAGAAAGGAGCGATCAGAATCATTCTCACTCCTTCTGTTGATAGTTTCTGCAACACACGAGGGACCAGAGGAATTGGGGGAAAAGCATAGACGAATCTGCCCTTCCAGCTTAGAGACAGAGCGTCGCTCCAGAAAGCGTCTCGCTCTGGAACGAGCGAGCAAAAGTTGGGAAGTTTTGCGTTTGGGACGAGGCGAACAGGTCTATCTGTGGAGTCCCCCAAAGGTGGAAGATGTGATTTAGCACCTTTTGGTCCAACTCCCACTCGTGTGGCAGGGCAGAGGAGTGACTTAGCTTGTCTGCCAGAGTATTGTCGACTCCTGGAACATGAATCGTTGTGAGGTGAAGGTAGTGCTGAGTTGCCCAGTCCCAAACCCTCATTGCTTCCCTGCATAGAGGGTAGGATCGAGTCCCTCCCTGCTTGTTGATGTACCACACCACGCACATGTTGTCCGACTGGACGGCTAGGTGACCGGGAAGAATGTATTGGTGAAGGGCTTGGAGAGCATACAATACTGCTCGAAGCTCGAGCACATTGATGTGGAGCGCTAGTTCCAATCTGGACCAAGATCCCTGGGTTCGGTGAGGACCCAGATGGGCTCCCCAACCTTCGCCTGATGCGTCTGTGGTCAGAGTCTGGGAGGGGGGAGGATAACAGAAGGGGAACCCCGAAACAGGTTCTCTTGAACCATCCACCATTGCAAGTCTCTTGCCATCGGCGAGGAGATCAGAACTAGATGATCTAGGTCATCTACAAGTTGATCCCACTGGGAGCGAAGAGTCCACTGAGAGATCCTCATGTGGAGCCCAGCGTGGGGAACTGTCGAGATGGCGGCCGCCATGAGCCCCAAGAGACGGAGAACCGACCTTGCCGGAACCTTTCTGCGTTCTGATAGCAGGGAAATCTGTGACTGAAGAGAGGCCGCCCTGTCCGGAGGCAGGAAGGCCTTGCTCACCATCATATTGAGGATAGCCCTGATAAACTGTGGTCTCTGGGAGGGATCTAGATGAGACTTGGAATGGTTGATGGTAATACCCAGGCAAGTGAAAACCTGCTGGGTGAGGGAGAGAAAATGCAGGAGCTCCTCCCTTGACGAGGCCGCCAGGAGCCAGTCGTCCAGGTAAGGGAACACCTGAACTCCCATTGTACGCAGGTGGGCCGCTACCACAGCCAGGCATTTGGTAAAAACTCGGGGTGCTGAGGAAAGACCAAACGGGAGTGCCTGGAACTGGTAATGGTCCCCTGGAAAGCAAGCGGAGTCCCGGGGTCAGGCTGGGGTGACTCGGGCTCCCAGATGGCATCGAAGGCTGCAGAGACCAGGTACTGACGGGAGGTTGGAAGGTCCGGCGTAGATTCCGTCACCTGGCGCCCACGTTGGGGAGCTGACGGGCGGCTTGAAAACTAATTTCCTGGCGGGTGCCGGAGGGCAGCGTCAATCCCCTCACAAGTCCCCCGTCGGAGGCGGGCCGAGAGAGGCGGCATGGTCCGAGGGAGACGAGGTCATGCGCCACACAAAAGGTCAGGCGTCTTATCGACCTTCTCCAGGCGGACGTCAGAGGAGCCGACGGCCCAACTTATGGAAGCCACTGCACTAGCAGGCCGCAACCTGCGGCTGAACTGAGGCGGAGGCCTCTTTGCCAGGCGCCCACAAAGCCCAGCGCGAGCCATGCCTCCTCCAAAGCCGGAGGCTGTGCTCAGACGGTCCCCAGAACGTTACCTGGACCGCGACTCGCCGGAGTCATGGGCGAGGGAGCTTTTCCCAGTGCCTCTCCGTGACCCGCTTTTTACGATGCCCTTCTGGAGAAGTCGACGCCTGCCTAAGCTTCTTCAATTCTTTTTCCATCGAATACATCTTTTTCTTGAGAAGATGGGCTTCCAGGGACTGTTGGCGTCGTCTGCAGGTAGCCGCGTTGAAGTGAAGGCAATGCGGGCACTTGTCAACCGGGTGGTCGGGGCCTAGGCAGAAGAGGCAGAGGGAATGGCCGTCCTTGTGTGGCAGTTGGACGCCGCACGAGTCGCACTTGTTTTTGTGCTCGGAAGGTGTAGGGACGACATACACCAACGATGACCTGACGATAGGAAGAAAAAATACTGAAAATTCTCGGTTAAACCGACAAAAGAACAGGGCTGACTAAGCACAAACTTTACCGCGAGGTGCTACACGAGCTAATGGCGGGAAAGAACAGGAAGTCGGAGCGTCTGGGACTGCCCCTTTATACTGACGTCGCATGACGCCGGTCACCTGACGTGGGGCGGTTCCTCACCAGGGACTGCTAGCTAGAAATTTTTCCATGGGGTCCTGCCGCCGGCTGGCGTCAGTCCTATATGTAATTACCTACTGCAACAGCCCTCTCGAAGTAAGATCTACTGTTACAGGTGAGTAACCTGTTCTTCTAGAAATGTGGATATGTTGTTCATCCACACTCTTTGGCAGACTCCTAGCAGTTCTCCAGGAGGGAGGCAAGGCGCACACCCCCTACTTAGGGAACAGAGAATGGAGAGCTGAGGCCCCAAAACCAGCATCCCGGCATAACTCAAGGTCGATGCGGTAGTGGGTGATGAAGATGTTTTCTGACTTCCAGGTAGCAGCCCGACAGATTTACTGGTTAGGGATATCCCTGGAAGCAGCCACCGATGCAGCAGTATGGTGGACAGAATGAGTTCTTATCCCTCTGGGAGGCTCCTTGCTCGTCAGCTTGTAGCACAGACCTATGCATGATGTGATCCACCTTGCAATAGTCCGTTTGGTTGACTGCAGGTCTGCCAGAAGCGGCTTCAGCGTAGGTGACAAACAGCTGGCGAACCTCTCCCCGAATTTCTACCGTCCTCTCCTTGTAATAGGAGAGTGCACATCTCCGGTCCAAAGTATGAAGCCTATACTCGGTCTCCGAGGTGAAATTAGGGTAGTATACTGGCAGGGTTAACACCTGGTTAAGGTGAAACTCTGACACACCTTCGGAAGGAATTTTGGGTGGGGGCATAGGACAACCTTGTCCTGTGGAAGACCAGATAAGGGGAGTCCACCGAAAGTGCCTGGAGCTCCCCTGTCCTTCTAGCAGACGTGATAGCCACCAGGAAGGCCATCTTCCACGACAAGTGTGACAACTCACACTTGTGCATTGGTTTGAATGGCTTGCCCATGAGCTTTGCCAGTACCAACAGTAGATCCCATGGAGGTGGATGTTCACACATTGGAGGGGATATGTGATCCAGGCCTTTGAAAAAGCACCTGACCACTGTCTCCTGCGCCACCGTTGGCTGACTGGCCCGCACCCGGTAAGCAGAAATGGTTGCCAGGTGCACCCTAAGGGTCAATGACCGGAGACCCCTTTGGAGAGAGACCAAACGTAGTCAAGAATGTTAGCCACTGAACAGGGTAAAGGGTCCAGGCCCTTACCCTGACACCAAATGAAAAACCTTTCCCATTTGAAGGCATAACATTTCCTGGTCGATTCCTTTCTGGATTGGATGCCTCCACCATGGTGTAGACATCTTCGGAAAGACTCAAAGCCTGGAACTCCAGCCCCTCAGGTACCAGGCTGTGAGGTGCAGGGATTGAAGGTCCGGATGGAATACCTTCCCTGCTTGATATCAGGTCCGGGCGTGTACAAAGCTGCTCCAGGTGCCTGCAGCTGAGGCTGAGGAGATCTGGATATCAGAATTGGCGCGGCCAGTCTGGGGCACCCAGGATCACTGTTGCCTTATCCCTCCTCACCTTGTGGAGCACCTTGTGGATCAAGGGAAATGCAGGGAAGGCATAGAGGAGGCCTGAGGTCCACGGCCTCGAGAAGGAATCCCCCTGCAGTGAGCCCTGCTGAGGGGGGCAGGCATGAAACCATCTCAGCTTGGTGTTTTCCCTTGAGGCAAACAGGTCCACCATCGGTCTGCCTCAATGGCAGAACAGGCTGTAAGCTACCTCTGGATGGAGACACCGCTCGTTGGATGTCTGGCCTAAGCGGCTGAGAGCATCCGCCAGATGGTTTGAGGATCCTGCCACATGGATGGCTAGAAGATCTGCCTCCAGCTGGCTCACAAGGGTCCAGATGCGGAGCGCCTCCTTGCACAGCAAATGGGAGTGCGTGCCACTCTGTTTGTTGAGGTAGTACATGGTAGTGGTATTGTCTGTCTGGACTTGAACCTCTTGACCCCAGAGCTGAGGAGCGAAAGCTGACAATGCCAATCTGACTGCTCTGAGCTCCAACAGGTTGATGTGGCATTGGGATTCCTCGGGGGGTCCAGAGCCCATGGGCCCTTTCGTCCCCCATGTGGGCTCCCCAGCCCATGAGAGAGGCATTGGTCGTGAGAATGACCATTGGCTCAGGGCGGACAAATGGGATCCCTTCCTGCAACCGGTCTGGGGTGGTCCACATCTTCTGGGTTACAGTGACCAGCTGGTCGAAATGACTGAGGCGCTGGGTCCACTGGGTGGCCAGCTCCCATTGGAGGGGGCGCATGTGCAACCGGGGCCAACGAACCACTGAGGTGCACACTGCCATGTAACCTAGAAGGTGCAGAAAGTCCCGGGCAGTGCGCAAGTGCCCAACAAGAAATGATTAGGCAAAGGAGGAAAGAATCTCCGCCCTGTCCGCTGGGAGCCGAGCTCTGGCTTGACAAGAGTCGAGCTCTGCCCCGATGAAGCCCATCACCTGAGACGGCACGAGTTCTGACTTGGCCTCATTGATCAGGAGGCCGAGTTGGAAGCAGGTCTGTAGGGCCAGGTCCCTGGACCTCTCCACCTCCTGTCGGGTGGATCCTGCTAGGAGCCAATCGTCAAGGTAAGGATAAATCCTGCCCCCAAGACGCCTGAGATGGGCCGCCACCACTGCAATGCATTTGGTGAACCCCGAGGGGCCAATGACAGGTCGAACAGCATGGCTCGAACTCGTACAGAGTCCCTTCGACCCTGAAGTGGAGGAACCACTGATGGGACAGACGGATTGGGATGTGAAAGAACGCGTCCTGCAGATTCAGTTAACAGAACCACATGTTTCGCTCCAAGGATGGTATGATCTGGGACAGAGTGACCATCCGAAAGGTGCGTGACCTGAGATATTGATTCAGGTCGTTCAGATCTAGAATGGGGCACCTGCCCCCCCCCCGCTTGGGCACAAGGAAGCACCTGGAGACAAAGCCTGGGTCTGCTGGAGGATTCACCACTGGAGCTATTGCCTCCTTGAGGAGGAGCTGAGTGATGTCATCTCTGAGAGTCGACTGGGTCTGAGCGGATACTTGTTCCTCCCGAGGGGTGCGGGCTCGGCTTGGAGGGTACTGCTCGAATTCCAGAGGCAGTCCTGACTGACCACTTCCAGAACCCACCTGTCCGTGGTGACAATGGACCAGGTGGAAAGAAAGTGGCGGAGCTGGCCCCCCCACGAGAGGACCCAGAGCTGGTGTGACCTCCTTTAGGGGCTTGCTGGGGGCCCTGCTTGGGACGAGGGTGCCAAGCTTGAGCCTGCTGCTGTTGCTGGTGCTGCTGTCCGCTCTGAAAGGACGACTGCTGAGCCGCAGGGGCAGAATGCCAAAAAGGCTTTTTCTTTTTCCTCTGCTGGTTCTTGCCCAAAGAACTCTTGGCAGAGGTAGTGTCCAAAGTGGCACTGGACTGCTCGATGCGCTGGAGGTGACCGGCCACTCCCGGGCTGACAAGTCGGTCCCAAGGAAGGGCACGTCAGCTAATTTATGCTGGGTATCTGCCGGGAAGGAGGAAAGCCTCAGCCAAGCCCTGCGATGAGAGGCAACTGCGGCAGCCATCGAATGGGCGCAAGAGTCCCCAAGATCCAGGGCCATCTGGAGCTGCTGTTTAGCAACAGCTTGGCCCTGATCCCGGACCTGCCTGACTGTGGTCTGCATATCCGAGGGGAGATGTGGGAGGACTTCATCCAGTGACCCCAGAAGGGCATGAGAGAAGTGTGCCATGATGATGGCCAAACTTGCCTGATGAAGGCCCAAGCAGGAAGCCACATAGACCTTCCTGTATGAATGGTCCAAAAGTTTGGACTCTTTATCAGGAGGTCGGTCAGTGTCAGCAGAACTCCCAGTACGCCTGAACACAGAGGCGGTCACCAGACTCTCGGCCAAAGGGTGCTCTGTGAACCCCGCTAGGGACCCCATGGGCACCGCGTATTTGCTTGCCATGTGGGCAGATGGAGCTGGACAAGAGGCAGGACGTTGCCAAAGTTCTAAGGCTGGCCCAACAATGGCCTCGGCCACAGGAAAGGCCTCCGTCGGTGTATCCCTTCTCTTAAGGATTAAAGATATCCGTAACAGGGTACTCCGCCTTTTTCTGGATTGGCTCCAGGGGCATCCCTGTAGACTGAGATATGAGGCGGAAGATCCCTTGAAAGGATGAGGGACCTTCCTCCGTTTCTAGGCCAGCGGTCGATTCATCATCCCCTGGATGTGAATGTAGACCAGTGACGTCGGAATCTGGATACAATGGCCTACTGCCGATGTCACCTTCGACTTGCTGGGGGCGGTCTGGGGTGACCGTGACCGCCACATGCTGGGGGAGCCCGGTGTCTGGTCTATCTTCCTTGGAAGGAGCCCTTCCCACAGGCTGCTTGGGCTGTGGTTCCACCACAATAGGTGGAGAGACCGTTTTGGGCCGAACAGGGGGTCTTGCCGGCTCCGTGGGCTGAGGAACCGATATGATCAGCTCTGAAGGAGTTGGCTTCGGCCTGGGAGGTGAGAGCCAAATAATGGCCTGAGAGGAAGCCGTGGTAGGCTTGTGTCCGGACAGAATTAGCTGTTGCCACATGAGGTCCTTGTAGCGCTGAGGAGCTTCCATCGAAGCCTCTCCTCATCCAAAGAGGACAAAGACGGCCGGTGGCATCGCCTCTTCTTAGAGCACTTATGGCTCTTTCTCGGCCTGTCGGTTGATGGGGTCCTAGACCTCGACCGAGATCGGGCAGGCCGACTTGGTCGGGTGGGAGACACCAGCGGGGCCGGTGACTTCCTGGAGTCCAGGACCGGTTCCTCGATGGGAACTCCAGCAGGCTGGGTCTCCTCATCGGGAAAAACAAGGACCTGAGCCCTCTCTAAGAGTCGTCAACCACAGTCGGTGACAGAGGATCGAGAGGGTCAAGGACGATATCCATGTCGTCAACCAAACCCTCGGTCGGTTGGCGGACGGCAAGTCCAAGAAGCCAGCAGCTGAGGTAGCGATCTCGACCAAAGTCGAGACCGCATACTCCTGGGACTGAGACCGCTCTCTGTCCCAGGACAATCTTCGCTGAGACGAAGACACACTCAGATCCTTCTCCCACTTACGGGATCGAGAGGAGTGTGAGCCCGCAGGCGCCTCTCCCTTGGTCGGCAGAGACTGGCAAAACTCCCTGAAGGAACCCAAGAAGGTGGAGCCCAGGTTGAGTGGAATGAAAAAACTCCCAGACTCCACGGCGTGAGCTGCATGCTTCTCGAACGCTTGCATGCGTTCCAACTGCTTGGCGGAACCCGCAGCTGCAGAAACCGCCCACTGGACCTCCTTGGATTTCACTGAAGGGTTCCTCTTCTCCGGCCTCCCCAGTTTCAGGCGTACGAGACAGTCGTCGAGAATGTTAGAATGAAAGGCCAAGCAGATACTGCACGATGAGGTGTCATGGCTGACGCCGAGGCAATACACGTACTGGGGATCAGTATGCGACATATTCTGGCCGCACGGGCACCAGCAAAATCTGGGAGAAGATTTATCTTCCATGATTGAAGCGACAAACTTGCGATCGTTAATGTGCACAATGCGAATTTTCGGCAAAACCGAAGGTTTGAGAGCCAGGGCCTACGAAATGCAAGAGCCCGAGGGAGGCAATTTGAATCTTCCAGTGGAAAGGAAGATCTGGAGTCATGGGGCGCAGCAGAGGTATATACCACCTGGGTGGGTGGGAGAAGCCAGCTTGAAGACTTCCGGTTGGATTTAAAGTGGAAAGAGACATGCCAAAGAGTGTGGATGAACAACATATCCACGCTCCTAGAAATACCTCTCCCAATGCAACCAAGTGTCCTGCTAGCCTTTCCCACTGCTTTATCACACTGCTCAGCTACCGTGAGGTCATCAGATATGATAGCCCCTATGGCCATTTCTTGCTTGGTGACTGTCAGCTCCACTCCACCCATCTTATACACAGCCCCTGGGTTCTGCAGCCTTAAGTGCATAACCTTGCAATTTTTGGCACTGAAACTTTGCTGTCACCTCTTGGACCATTCCTCTAGTTTCCTCAGATCCCTCTGCATTCTCTCCACCCCCTTCCTGAGTGTCAACCCTGTTGCACATGTTTGTATCATCTGAAAAGAGTCGCACCTTACCCTCAAGCTGCTCTGCAGTGTTGCTTATGATGACACTGAAGAGGACCGGTCCCAACACCAAACCCTGTGACACCCCACCAGTCACTCTCCTATCACCTGAGTGGCTACAGTTTACCACCACCCTTTGCCTCCTATCCCTTAACCAGTTTGATACCCAGCTTATCACTTGCTCCCCCATCCCCAGACTGCTCAGTTTCCTAACTAGCCTCCTGTACGGCAGTGTTGAACGCCTTACTGAAATCCAGATAGGCCATGTCGATTGTACTCCCTTGCTCTACACCCTCAGTAGCCCAGTAAAAGAAATCTGTGAGATTAGTTTGACATGACCTCCCGCCATGAAACCATGCTGCCAATGGTCCTGCAGCCCTTCTGCCTCCAGGTGCTCCATGAGCCTCTCCTTCAGTAGTGTCTCCATTAACTTCCCATCACTGATGGGAGACTGACTGACCTATATTTGCTAGCATCCTCTTTATGGCTGCTTTTGTGCAAAGGGACTCCATCAGCCCTCCTCCAGTCCTCTGGAACTTCCCCCATCTCCACTGAGGTACTAAAAAACACTACCCGAGGGACAGCCAGCACCGTGCTTAGTTCCTTTAGGACCCTTGGATGAATCTCATCCAGTCCCACCGTCTTATTCTCCTTTAAGGCTTCCAATCCCTTCTGGACCCTCTCCACCAAGAATAGACTTGTGTCCACTACCCCCCTCCCTGTTCCTTATTGCAGCATGCTGGTCCATCCCCCCCCACCCTCTACCATGAAGACAGAGCAGAAGTAATCATTTAGTATTTCTGTGTTTAGTATGTCATGGTCTGTATCAAGGTAAAGGATACAAATGGAGTGGTCATTGTCTTTATATATCTTCCTGTCACTGCAACAGCAATGGAATACCAGTTCCTTGTCTTTAAGCAGTGACATAAAAGTTAAAATAACAGACTTGGAAAGTAGAAGCATCAGCAAATACTTGCCAAATTTCTATGGCATTCTTTAGCAGTGGTGGATCGATGAGCAGTTGACAGCAGGAGAAGGAACTAAGGCATGCTGGGAATGCCCATGTTATATAGGCACTAACGAGGCACGTCGACATGGGTGACCCCAGCCTGCAAAAATTCCAGGTGGTCCTTATGCTGACAGCTTACAGTTCCATGATGATATGACTCAATGGAGGGAGATATCATTGAAGAAGACTGGAAATTACCCACAGTATGAATACCATGACTTCCAAGATCACAGTACTATGAAACCATGAATGTTGCCCAAAATGGAATGCTGGATCAATGATCCACTAGTCACCTCGCTGCTGACAAAAGATGAGTGACCCTGCTGCTTAGCAACCACATTATGCGCTTTTGTTTCCGATGGGACGAATGAAGCTAGCATGGTCACTTGTCATGGAGGAGTAACAAAAGACTATAACCGTAATAACATTTAACTAGCTTTTCAAATTTTAACAAAAAAAAAAAAGATCCATAATGGTAAAAAACATTATGGCCGGATTTTCTTCGGGAATGAAACCAGCTAGGCTGCATGCCCTCAGCATCACCTCAGGCCCTTGACCCTTCTCGCCTGTCATTAGGAAATGCTTGGACCACCTATCATTACTGCTCAATTAACTGCCATCCCATTAGGTGCTATACATATTTTATATATATATATGTAGGCAACACTGCAGCTGACAGATATAGTGATCTGCTGCTGAAAATCTAACCTTATTTAGACTGCGCTCTTCTTTCAGTGATGATTAGAGAACCCCAGAACTGGTGAACTGCTTATGATTTTTCTTCGTATAGACTACAAGAAAAGCTTGTTCACCATGGTAATGTTTATTCTTAAGGGATCCCTCACTATATTTACACTTTGCACAATCATCTCGGCTGAGACCAATGCCCCAAAGATTAGAACCTATGCAAATTTTTGAATTTGGAATGTAGTTTCAAACTCTGTACCCGCTTTCCACACTGGCCATTGCCCAGATCTGTTTCCAAGCCAGTGTGGACCAAGGGCTAGTAAAACTAGCTAAAATGGCTACCAGAAAGTTTGGAATTTTACAGAATTTTAAAAACATCAACCAAAGCGAAAGCAGACTTGAGAAAAGTTTGTCATATAAACCATAGCCCAGACTTAACCCCATCCTGACTGATTTAGTCCATCCAGACCAAACGGGTTTCATAGCAACTAGGCAGGCCCCGGAGGGGGGTTAGACGTACCATTAATATGGTAGATACAGTAAGCAAAAAATCACATCCCCACATGTATTATGAGCCTTGATGCCGAAAAGGCGTTCGACAGGGTAGGGTGGAATTTCTTGTTTGAAGTTCTAAACAAGATGGCATTCCCTGACTCTTTTATGGGTGCTATTAAAGCCATACATGCTAAACCACAGGCTTGCATAAAAGGGAACGGAGGGCTCTTGCAGAGGTTTGAACTGGGCAGGGGCACCAGGCAGGGTTGCCCACTATCCCCCTTGCTATTTGCCTTCTACATCAAACCTCTGGCTTGAATGGTGAGACAGGATCCAGAGATATGGGAAGTAGTGGTAGGGGAGAGGAACACAAAATATCTCTGGACGCGGACGATGTCCTATTGTACATAAGCAACCCGGACCAATCTATCCCTCAACTATGGGCCATCTTAGACAAGTTTGGCCAATGCTCCGGCTACTCCCTTAATAAAAAGAAAACAGTTACTCAAATTTAATTATAACCCCTCTACTGAAGTAAAACAATTACTCCCTCTGAAATGGAATGCCCACAAAATAAGATACCTGGGGGCCCAAATCCCAAGGCACCTAACAAACCTATTTGCATTTAATTTTGACCCCTTGATAAAACAGACTAAGCAGGACATACAGACTTGGAGCCTGCTGAATCTACCACTGTATTCGAAAATTCGATCAGTAACTATGACCATGCTTCCCCGCTTCCTCTACCTTTTTCAATGCCTCTCGGTGAGAATCCACCATAACCAATTTCAAATTTGGCAAAGGATGATCTCTAAATTTATTTAGAATTATAAGAGACCCAGAATCAAAATGTTAATCCTACAGTCCAGCAAGAGAGATAGAGGGAGACAGGTTCCCAGTCTGGAGGATTACTATCTGGTGACTCAGTTGAGATGGGCCCTGCTCTGGCACACAAGGGACTACTCTGCACGTTGGAAAACGCTGGAGACAGTCTCCACAGAAGGGATGCCCCTGGAAGCTAGATTAACAATGGCAAAAACTCTAAATCAAGACCAAGCAAGATTATTATTTACTGTAAGAAACACCTTGTGGGCACTACGGAGATTATGGTCAAAACACAAATTAACCTGAGAGCTTTGGTCCATGAGATGGTTCACCTGGGACAGAGGTTTCCACCCTGCAATACAAGACCTCACATTTCGAATAGGGGAAAGGCTGGGCCTATACGCCCTGGGTCAGTTCTTGGATGGGACACAGGTAATGGAATTTGCCCAACTCAAAGAAAGGTACACCCTTAGACAAACAGACCATTACAGATATCTCCAAGTCAGAACATACATACAGGCCATTTAGGGTTATCAGGACCAGAAACAGACCCCATCAGAGCTACAAAGGGTGATATAGGACATAATGCACTCACGGAGACAGAAAGGCCATATCTCTGCCCTATATGGGTCACTGAGGGACAGGGGAGGTAATCAGGACATAAAATCTCAATTAAAATGGCAGATGGAACTAGGTGAGCAAGTCTCAGATAAAGAGTGGGAAATCAATTATACACAAATACACAAGACCACATACTCCCCCTTTTGGAGGGAATTTGAGTGGAAAATAAGAATGAGGTTTTTCATCACCCCGATTGTTAAAAATAAATGGGACAAAAACTGCCCACCATCCTGCTGGAGGGACTGCCAGGAGACTAGGGCGGACCAACTGCATATATTTCGGTCATGCCCAAAACTAGAACAATTCTGGAGAGAAATAACACAACAACTGAGAGCTATGTTCTCAATTGCAGAGCCCATAGGCCCAAAACACTTAGTGCTGGGGATTCTACCCCATGAGGTGAAGGGAGGTGACCAGATCTACTTATGGAACATATTAATGACATCAGCTTATAAAGCGATCATAAGAAAATGGCTGAGTGCCCCCCCCCACCCCACCTCACAACAATGGGTGAACACTGTCCAGGAGATCCAGACCTTAGAAGAGCTGACCCATAAGGTAAACTTCAGAACACAAAAATTCGTGCTTAGGTGGACACCATGGATAATGATACAGGGAAATGGAAACACAAATTCATCGGAGGTCTAAAATGTCACCTTATGGGACTAGAGAGTGAATACTGAAAATATGAAAGGAGTGAGGGGAACCAGAAGGTATAATCTTAGGATATGTGATGAAACGTTTGCTAATTCCTGTCTAATCTAAATCAGAAATTGTGTAAGATGAACTGTTCTTAAGAACTACGCAACAGTGCCTAAATGTGCAATAAACTTGAATTAAAACAAATATATATAAACCACAGCAACAAACTTACAATTGTAGGAACTGCAATAGTAATGCTTAAGCAACCTCAGTGAAAAAAAGGAACTGATCTCAGGTTCTGGAAGAGGAGATAAAGTCAGGGAGAGGAAACATAGTGAGGGATCCCTGAAGAAGAAGAAAGTACAGTTACGTAAGAACTTACCGTAACAGTAGATCTTTGAGAACAGCTCTTGCAGCAGGTTACACCATTAGGACTGAGGCCGTCAGGTGTCAGGACCCCACGGAAGTTTTCTAGCTAGCAGTCTTCAGCGGGGACCGCCTCCGACATCGGTCCCGCCCCCGATGTCAGGCGTAGTACATAAGGAGGCGGTCCCACCAGAATCCACAGTTCTCCCGCCGGAGACTCCCGGCCGCTTGATGACATCAGAAGAGGAGACTGAGGATCCGCCATTAGATGGCCAAGAGTAAAACAAATCATTTCATCCCGGAAGATGGATGTTAGGCTATAACCTACCTTCTCCAAGGGGGAATGGTGGGCGGGAAGGTACCTGCTGCAAGAGCTGTTCTCGAAGATCTACTGTTATGGTAAGTTCTTACGTAACTGTACTATCTTCTTCAAGATACAGCTCTTGCAGCAGGTTACACCATTAGGACTGATTCCCAAGCAATGGCGACAATCTAAAGCCATCGGGAGGAAGGAGAACAGAGATTACCACCCTGCTCGAGCCTAGGACAGAAGTCCCTGAAGGATAGCTAGGCTGAAACCTGCCCTTCGCCTTGAAGCGATGTCCAGGCTGTAATGCCTAATAAAGGTATGCACCGAGCTCCAGGTAGCTGCAGCACAAATAGCTGAAGTGGAAACATTCTTCAGTGCTGCAAAGGAGGTGGCCACTCCTCTAGTAGAATGGCCCTTGATCACGCCAGGCAAGGGTTTGCTGCGCTTGTCATAACAGAAAGAGATACACTGAATGAGCCAACGTGAAAGGGTCTGCTTCGAAACAGGGGCCCCTTTCATCCTCTCAGCAAAGGATACAAACAGCTGATCCATTTTCCGGTACTGTCTGGTTCTGGTCAGGTAATATCTGAGACACCTGTGAACATCCAGGGTGTGAAGCAGTGCTTCTCCTCGTTTGGTGTACTTGGGAAAGTACACTGGTAAGTCGATATCCTGATTAAGGGTAAGGGCTGAAACCACCTTAGGCAGAAACTTAGGATTTGTCCTCAGGGACACCCTATCCTGGTGAAAAACTAAATAGGGCTCTTTGCACATGAGCGCATATAATTTGGAGATTCTTCTCACCGAAGTAACTGCAACTAGAAACGTCTTCCACGACAGCTCGCAATCCACGACTGGTGCAAAAGGTGGCAGCGTAAGCTGCTCCAGGACAAAGGGCAAGTCCCACGGAGGAACCGGGTCCTTGATAGGTGGCCCACGGTAGAGAGGATCCTCCTTAAAAAGGCACGAGTAGTTCAACTGAGCCACCGACGACACGATGGGGCATAAGGTTTAAAATTCCACACAAGTGCACCTTAATCGAGGAGTAAGCTAGTCTGACTGAAAAGGAAAGCAGGTATTCCAGGACCAGCTTCGACAGTCTAAGGTGAGAGACCACGCATTTGAGCCCATAAGCAAAACCCGCGCCACTTCATGGCGTATGTCGCGTGGGTTGCCGGCTTTCTAGCAGCGGATAGTACTTCCGCCACTTCCTGCGAGACCCCATGTCACATCATGGCTATGTCTCTAGGAACCAGGCATGTAGGTTCAATGAACGTAAGTCCGGGTGGACTAGTGAACCCTCTTCCTGGGACAACAGATGGGAGCTGATTGGCAAAGGAAGCGGAGGTTCTCAGGATAGCTGATGTAGAAGCGGGAACCAAATTTGTCTGGGCCAGAAAGGCGCTACCAAGATAAGTTTCGCGTGCTTCCTGCGAAGTTTGAGAAGAGCTCTCTGGATCAACGGGAAAGGAGGGAAGGCATAGAGGAATGTGCCCGCCCAGGGGAGGGACAACGCGTCTCGCCAGAAAACACCAGGCCCTGGATCTAGTGAGCAAAAATTGGGCAGTTTTGCATTGGATGGGGATGCGAATAGATCTAATTCTGGAGTACCCCATCTGTGGAACAGATCCCCTGCCACCTCTTGTAGAAGTTCCCACTCATGGACTCTGGCCTGGGAATGGCTCAGGCTGTCTGCAACGGTATTGTCCACCCCTGGGACGTGAACTGCAATAAGGTTTGCGCCGTGTCGTATTACCCAATCCCACACTCTCATGGCCTCCCTGCAAAGGGGGTAGGAGTGTGTGCCTCCTTGTTTGTTGAGGTAATACATGACTGCAGTATTGTCTGTTTGCAACAGGAGGGTACTCGGTGGAATCTCCGACTGGAAGGCTTGCAGGGCATTAAGGACCGCCCTCATCTCCAATATGTTGATGTGGAGATGAGATTCCTGGGTTGTCCATGTTCCCTGAGACCTCACCCCGTCCAAATGCGCTCCCCACCCCAGCCCTGAGGCGTCTGTGGAGAGAGTTACCGTCGGGAACGGCGCTGCTAAGGGAACCCCCATGGAGAGAGTTCCCGGGTCTAGCCACCATTGCCAGTCCCGAACCACGGCCTTCGTGATTCGGACTGGTTGCTGCAGATGGCCTTGCCTTTGGTCCCACTGCACCCTTAACATCCACTGGGTTACCCGCATGTGGAGCCTTGCCATTGGGACTGCAGGAATGGCTGCAGCCATGTGTCCGAGCAGGCGAAGGACCAGTCTGGCTGGGACAGTCTTCTTCGCTGACAGGTCCCTTATGAGGGATCGAATGCGTTCCGCTCTGTCTTCGGGAAGGAAAGCTTTCCCCTTGACGGTGTCCAGAACTGCCCTATGAACTGCAGTTTCTGGGACGGTACCAGGAGAGACTTCTCGTAGTTGATGAGTATGCCCAGAGACTGAAAAAGGGTCTGGGTACATTGGATGGCTATCAGAAGTGCCTCCTTGGGAGGGGCCATGAGAAGCCAATCGTCCAGGTACGGGAACACATAGTGGCCCTGTCTCCTCAGAGACGCTGCCATAACTGCCATGCACTTGGTAAAAACCCGAGGTGCTGATGACAGTCCGAAGGGAAGTGCCTGGAACTGATAGTGGCAGCCAAGAAACTCGAAGCGCAGGAACCTCCGGTGCGCCTGAGCAATAGGAATGTGCAGGTAGGCGTCCTGCATGTCCAGGGACACCAAGAAAGCGTCTTTTTTCAGCATGGGGATTAGTCCCGGAAGGGTCACCATGCAGAAGCGCTTGTAGATGACCGACAGATTGAGGTCACTGAGGTCCAAGACTGGACGGAGGTCCCCTGTTTTCTTGGGAACCAGAGAGAAGTGTGAATAGTATCCTGCTCCTCTCTGGTTCTCTGGAACGTGCTCCAAAGCTTCCTTCTCTAGAAGCGTGAGCACCTCCTGCTGAATAAGCAGGGCATGCTGACCCGAATAGCGGGAGAGCAGAGGAGGCCTTGTGGGTGGGTTGTCTACAAACTCCATATAATGGCCTTTTTCAACCAACTGTAGCACCCACCTGTCGGTGGTGATCGACCGCCACCCTGGCAGGTGGTCCGCGATGTGACCCCCGACCTTCATTTCCTGTTGATCCGGGGGGAGGGCCCGGGAAGGAGTCATGCTGTGGCAGCATTAGAGCCTGCAGGTTGGGCCAACTTTGTGGCTCGCTGGCCTCTGCCTGAGGATGTCTTGGCCTGGGCTTTTCGGGTGAAGGAGCCCCTCTGTTGCTGGCCGGAGCGAGGCTGTTGCCTTTGGATCCGGCTGCGAAAGCAACTTTGGTTCCTGCGAAAGGAACTAAGCCGAGACCTGTACATGGCATGGACAGATCTAATCGCCTTCCCGGCTTCCTGCAATTTGGTGATCACCTTCTCCGAGGCTTCACCAAACAGAACTTCGCCATGATAAGGGGCGTCCATGATGTTCTTCTGGACGTCTGGGGTAAACCTGGAGACACGGAGCCATGAGTGTCTCCGGAGACACACGCCTGAGGCTGCAGCTCTGGCCGAAGAGTCCGCAGAGTCGTATGCGGCTCTAAGCACCTGGGTCCCCACGTCCGAACCCATACAGAGGAGTTGCAACAGCTCCTCCTTCTGGCCACCATCTGGCAATTTTTCTGCTAGGTCCTGTCCCTGCTCCCACAATGCGTTCCGGAACTGAACCATGTGGGTAAGGTAATTCAATGACCTAATGGCGCAAGTCGCGGCCGCGTACATGCGCCTGCCCAGGACGTCCAACTGCTTGGACTCCGGGTCCGGTGGCTGCGTGCTCAAGTGCTGCGGTTTCTGAAGACCGGTCATGTGAGGCTGTAATGACCAGGGAGTCGGCCAGGGGATGGTTCACCAGGTACTGGTCCTCCCTTGGGGCCTTGCACAGGTGGTCAGCCTTCCTTGGCATTGCCGGAGTCGAATGTGGACGCTTCCACACAGCCTTGGTGACGTCCACGAAGGTGTCCACCAAGGGTGGCACTACCACAGGCTTGGGGTCTTTTTGGCGAAGGTAGTGGGCAAGGCATAATCTTTCGGGGTCAAGCTCTTCAGCGTCCCACCCCATGTTCTCCTGAATATGCCTCATTATCTCGGCGAACGAGGGGTCATCCGGAGGGGACCTGGGAAGGTCTCGTGGGTCCGGAGAGGGGACGCTGATTGGAGAAGGAGATCTGGAGCACTCAGAGATGTCAGATCTGGAGTCCTCCGCGGACGGGGTATACCGACGTCTTCTGGGTTTCTTGGGGCTGGGTGACCCTGAAGTGGATCATGACAGAGACCTTCTCCTCTCCAAAGATCTGCCCCAGGAGGTGATGCTGGCTCCTTGGGGGACGATGCCCATCCTGCTGACCCCCTGGGTGGAGGAGGGGGTGCAGGCGTCGGAGGGGCAGTGGGCGCAGGAGGAGGTTGCGTGGTGCCCACATCCTTCTTGATGGTGTCCCACCAGAAGGTGAAGAGCTCCTTCACCTCTGCCAGATTTAGGCCTGACGATGGACCGGGCGCCGGTGGCCTGTCGTTGGGGCCGGGCGTCAGGTCCCCGGGGGTCTCTGGTTCTGGAGAGGGATCCCGTGGGAACCCGCCTGGTCTTCGGGCTGGGTGGAGTCCTCCTCCTCAGACGCCTTCCGACCGACGTCGGTAGGCAGTGGTGTGGTCCTCCTCTCTGTGATTTCCGACACCGGTCCCCCCGCCAGCATCCTCGGGGGGTGAATGCCTGACCGGCGACGGGTGACGAACAGTCGCTGGTTCCCTTGAGTGCCTATGTATCTTGGCAGACGTCGGGTGGGCCGACGTCTGCTTGAGAGAGGTCAGCTCCTTAGTCTTGCGCTGGGGTGGCGGCAGTTGGGAGACAGACCTGACATCGGAGGCCAGATAACAGGAGGAAGACTTGTGGCGCTCCCCAGACCTGGATGGGGCCTTAGCCGGAGTGGACAAAGATGCAGGCCTGGAGGTCTTGACAGGCTGCAGAGAGGAGGAACCATTAGCCAATTTGACAAGAACCGGGGGAGGCTGAGAGCGGGCCCTTGACGGAGAGCGGTCCGACCAGGAGCCGGAGCTGCGGGGGTCCGAGGCCCTGGAAGGAGCTGCGGGAGTCCGAGGCCCTGGAAGGGGATCTGGGCCTCCTTCTCCCGGGCTTCATGTGCCTGTGGGACTTCCCTGAAGATTCCCCTTTGGAGGAAGGGTCTTGATCCATTGCTTTGAGTTTCTCCTCGAGGAGGAAAGCTTGGAGGGCCTTCTGGCGGCGAATCCTTGTACGGGTGTTAAAGTACTGGCAGAAGGAGCAGGCCTGGATGTCGTGGTCTGGGCCCAGGCAGCGAACGCAGGCCGAGTGAGGATCCTTAAAGGGAATCTGTTTGCCGCAGGCACACTTCGATGAATGGCCCTCCAGAGAAGTTGGAGAAGACACCAGACGAAATCCGTTGAGAAAGTACTGTTGAAATTCTCCTAGTCGTCGTGCACTAGAAACTGACCGAGAGGCCGATGCTGTGAAGTCGATGGCGGGAAAAGAACTGGGGATTCTGGCGGGACCGCCTCCTTATGTACTACGCCTGATGTCGGGGGCAGGACTGATGTCAGAGGCGGTCCCCGCTGAAGACTGCTAGCTAGAAAATTTCCGTGGGGTCCTGACGCCCGACGGCTTCAGTCCTAATGGTGTAACCTGCTGCAAGAGCTGTATCTCGAAGAAGATACAACATTACCACAGTAATTTTTTCATTTTTCTTCTAACCCCAGGAATCCCTCACTTAAATGTTTACACTTTATACAGACTCAGTAGCAGTACCTTGGGAGGCTGGGTCCAGAAACTAGTTAGGAAAAATATTCTGCAAGTTAACATTCCAAAACTGGCATCCCTTCTGGACTGTATGTCCCAACAGTAATGCTTTGTGAAGGTGTGTATTGTTTTCCAGGTAACTGATTTGCAAATGTCTAATAATGGGATGCCCCTTGAGGATGCCATAGAGGTAGAGGTACCCCTTGTGTCAGCGTGGCTCAGTGGTAACACAGCCGCCTCTGGACCAGAAGGTCGTGGGTTCTCGTCCCACACCGCGATTGGACTTACCCCTAAAAATCACTGGCATCTGAGTGCAGTATTGGGGGGTGCTGTACTGCTGGGGTGTGCCGTCCTTCGGATGAGATGTTAAACCGAGGCCCCTTCTGCCCATCCTGGTGTTGTCCTGGTAGGTGTCCAGGTGGAAGTAAAAGAACCCAGGGCACTCTTCGCAAAGAGCAGGGAACATTCCCAGTGTCCTGGCCAACATTCCCCTTCCTATAAAACCGGTTCATGCAATTATCCAGGCTGTGTGTAGGTGATGATGTGCGATATGGCCGCCACCACACATTCAGTCACTTCACTACCAGTCTAGCATTGCTTGTAAAGCGCTTTGGGATACTGTGTATGAAAAGCGCTATATAAATTATTCTTCTTCTTCTCCTTCTTCTTCTTCTTCTTGTGCAGTGTGCCCTTAAGCCTCTTGGTGGCATTTGTCCAGCTTTTTCGTAACAGAACTGAATGCAAAAGACTATCCAATGACAGACAGATCTTTTCGTAGCTGGTTTACCTTTGCCAACCTCACCACAGGTAACAAAAAGCTGGGTACTCTGTTACTTGTCAACTTTTGTCCAGTACATGTAGGTAAGTCAGGACTAGTTTTTAATTCAGGCTATACAACTTTTCCTCACTTGGACTAAAATGCTCTGGGCAGAGCACAGGGAGGGTTCACTGGCTGATTCAGGTAGAATTCAGATACTACCTAAGAAAGGAATTTTCTGTTGGTTCTAAGAACTACTTTATCTCTGTGTGGGATTATGTAATTTAGCTCTGTGCAGAGGTCTTGTAATTCGCTTACCCTCCTTGCAGAGGCCACTGCAAGCAAGAAAACGTTTTTCCATGTGACATGCTTCAGATCAGCAGTTTCCATAGGCTTAAAGGGAGCATCCATAAGCTGTGTAAGGCATATATTGAGGTCCAGTGGTGGGATAGGGTCCCTCACTGGTGGGTACAAATGGCTGAAGCCTTTATAAAACCTTTTGAAAATGGACTGAGAGGCCAAAGATTCTATTTTTCTGTGGGCACACCAGTAAGGAAACCTTTTCCACTTGGAGGAAAATGCTTTCCTAGTAGCAGGTTTCCTTGAAACCCTAAGTACCTTCAGGATTTCCCCTGAAAGATGCAATCCAGAAAATTCTAACTCCTCAAGAACCGTGTCCTCAGGCGTAGGATCCTGAGGTTTGGGAATGTTATTCTGCCCTGGGACAAAGTTGTGACCGAGTGGCAGGCTAATCGTTTTTTTTTTTTTTTGGACAGGACCAGAAGCAATGAGTACCAGGCCTGTCTGGCTCAGTCTGGAGCTATCAGGATCACTGTTGCAGGTTCCCTCCAGAGTTTCAGGAGTGCTTTCTGAAGAGTGGAACTGGTGGGAAGGAATACAGAAAGTTACCTGTCCAGTCCAGTACCAAGTCATCCTCTGGGACTACCCCTCTGGCTGGTGGTCTGCAAAAAAACTGGGAGCTGATCAAAGAGGCAAACATGTCTATATTGATTATGCCTCACCTTCTGAACACTGTGTCCAGAACCTGTTGGTTTAAGCAAGGTCCAATCATGATTTCCCTGATTGATTCTGCTTCGGGGATCTGCCAGGATATTGTCTTTGCCTGGCAGATGCACTGCAAATATGTTTGGTTCTAAGGAATATGCCAGATCCCAGATCCTCACTGCCTCTGTACAGTTTTGAGGATATTGTTCTCCCTGCTTGTTTATGTAGTACACTGCTGTGGTGTTGTCTGTCTTGATTTGGACAGACTGCCCCTGTAGCTAGGAGGAAAAAGACTGCATTGCTAGCAATACTGCTCTGAGCTGTACGAGGTTCATATGTTCTAGTGACTCCTGCAGGCTCCATGTGCCACTTGCTGTGAGGCCCTGTAGGTGGGCACCCCACCCCAGGAGTGAGGCATCCGTAGTAAGAACGCTTGCTGGTGATTTCTAAAGGAAGGGGATGCCCTTTCTGAGGTTGTTTTCTTCCTTCCACCACTCTTATGATTCCACTAGTGCTTTTGTCTTTGGCCCTAGCTTTGGAAGCGGTTCCCATCTTTAAGACCAGTTGTCTCTTAGGCCCTGTCCACACTGGGGATCTTAAAATGTTATAGACGCCCTGTAACGTTTTAAAATCGGGGAACGTAGTTCTCGTCCACACTGGTAATGTTATCAAACCGTGTTTCAAATCTGTTTAAACCCTGATATAATCAGGGTTTTAGCACGGTTTTGAAAACAGTGTAAGTGAGAAATGTTTTCACTCACCAGTGTGTACGGGCGTCCAGTCCATGTTCCCTATGGTGAACCTCCTAGCACCCATGATGCAGCATTTGCTCTGCACTGGCAAGCAAGCTGACAGCGTGTTAAACACGCTTTCATTTTAGGAGGTGTGGATGGGCACAGAATCGTGTTACGACACGGTCCCGACTAGTGTGGATGCAGCAGCACAGTAAGCCCCGTAACGGTTTAAAAACCGTTAACAAATTTTAAATGTAAGTGTGGACACGGCCCAGAGTGGTACTGGATATCTCTCATTTGGAACCTGGACCATGGAACCACAGCAGTGAATGCGACCACGTGCGCTAGTAACTGCAGGAAGTCTCTTGCAGGTCTTGGCTGACCTACCCACATCATGTGGTCCTGTTTGATTAAGTCTCCCCTTTTTTAAAGACTCAAAGAGGAAAGGTGATGCCCTTCTGAGGGCCCCTTATCCTTGCGGCAGAGAGATTTTTGCTTTTAGATTATCCTACTGGACTGCATGACCTCCTCATCCGCTATCATCTGGCTCACAGCAGCCAAGAAGATGATCCCTAAACTCTGGCTTCCCTCTGAACTCCCCTCATTCAAAACATGGTGGAATATAATAAGCCAAATGTATTACACGGAGAAGATTACACACTCCCTTTATGATAGGGTGAACCTGTTTAACTCACACTGGAGTGGTCGGGTAATATATATCTTGACTAAGGACCTGCACTTTGTACCCTGAAACTGCTTGGGTTGCAGCCTTTGGTGCATATGCTGTTTATGTCCCTTTTCTTTTTTCAGTCAGTCAACCACGTGGAGAGTACAGGGCCTTGTTCTGAATCAGAACAGTTTTCTTCAAATGAGCGTGTAGAGGCCTTTTCTGTGAGATGGGCACGTTAGCAGATATATTGCATGCTAAAGGACCCTGCCTTTGTACCTTAGGGTCTATACCCCTGGTAGCTTTCCAGCGGCCTTGAGCTCGGAGGCTGTATCCCACCAGCCAGGAGTTTGGGGCCTGGTTTCCCCCGCCCCCCCGTGTGGTTGGTGCCCACATGTTAATGGAGCCTGAGATGTGGGCCCACCCGATTGGACTCGAGTGGAGGACTGAGATTCTGAATTCTGGAGGCCTATATAAGTCTGTATGTTTAGTGCCTAATATGATTAGACACAATCAGATTGTAACCCAACTGGGGAGCAGAAAAGTTGCTAAAACAAATATTGTATTTTACTGAAGATGAACTGTATTGACCCCAAAGTTTCCTGTATAAAAGGACCAGTTGTAAATGTATTATGCTGAGTCAAAACTGATGACCTATATGTATATAAGTTAAAAACTGAATAATAAAAAGATGATTTAAAAAAAAAAAAAACGAACAGTTTTCTTCATTTGCTTATCAGGCTGTGGCTGAGAACACTTACTGGGTGCTAGCCGCTTGAAAACCTTTAAGAGTATACTGCTAATTAATAGTATTCTACAGTGCAATTCATACACTCAGTTGTAGAGGTTTTGATGGCAGAAAATGTCTCCCCACACTCTGGGCTGTGAGGGAGTTCCATGCTTTGGTTACCTGTTATGATTTAGGCATGATGTGATTGCCTTCAATTACTTGAATAACCCACACTGATTTTTTTTAACTGCTTTCACTGCCTTTTGACTGTATGCACAGACATTTCAATAAAAACACAATTACAAAAAAAGGTCTTAAAACAAGATTTAAGAGGATATAGGAACGCCATATATGGCCTGGACAAGCTTCTGAACTTGTATGGACAGTTTCTCTGAAACATTTGAACATTTTATGGTGGAACCCCACATGTTGTATCACACAATCATGACTTTCATAATCCTGTTGCTAACATGTTTGTACCGTTATCATTACATGATGGTGTTTCCAACTCTCATGTCATTAACTGCTTGACATACTGGCTTGTTCAGTTTATAATTTTAAAAATGAAGGTTAAAAAAAAAAAGTCTTGGCTGACCTGCTGTGAAAGACTCTGATGTTGCTATCAAATCTGCAGCTCTGGTCTGCAAGCGGAAAGCTTTTCCCTGCAGGGTGTTTAGCTCTGCTCCTGTGAAGTCCAGTACTGGTATAGGCTCTAGTTGTGACTTCTACAGTTCTATCAAGAATCCCAAGTTTTCCAGGGTACCAACTGAACTGAGCACCTTGCCTCTTGTTCTGTTTCCCCTGAGACTAACCAGTCATACAGGTAGGGGAAAACCACCACACCTTGTTTTCTCAGGTGTGCTGCCACCACAGCCAAGCACTTTCGTGAAAATCCTTGGAGCTGAGGCGAGACCAAATCTAAGAGCTGTGAACTGGTATTGGCAGTTCCCCAGCTTGAATCTCAGATATTTTCTGTGGGATGGCCTGACTGGGATACGAAAATGGGCACCTTGCAGATCCAGGGATCCCATCCAATGGCCTGCTTGCGGAGATGGTATCACTGTCCTTAGTGTAGCCATCTTGAATTTCTCTTTTGTAAAATGTTTGTTCAGAAACCTGAGATCTACAATCGGTCGCCACTAGCCATTTTTTATTGTGGGTCAGGAAGTATCTTAAGAATAGACCCTTCCCTACTGGAAGGCAGGGGCTTTTCCTACGGATGTTGATACTAACCATTTTTTTTTACTTCCAGTTCTAGCAGACTTTTTTTCTGCAAAAGGGTGAACTGGAAAACTGCATTTCTGCAGGTTTGGACAGTGTCTGAACTGCAGACACAGCCCCCAGCCCACTACTTCCAGCACCTACCTGTCTGTGATAATGTTAACCCATTCCTGGAAGTAGTGTGCCAGTTTTCCTCCCACTGGCAATGGTTGGGTGACCTGGGCAAAATAGTCAAGGGTTTTGTTTTGGCTGGGGCTTAGGCACTGGAGCTGCAGCATTACACCTAGAAGCCCCTTTTCCCCCTTCTCTATAGTAACCTGTCCCCTTCAGAAGAACCACACTTGCACAACGGTCCTTTGCATACATGGCCCCACTTTGGTTGGATGAGGCACCTGCACAGATACTCAACACTGGAAACCTCCCCACCTTCAAAGCTGAATTGCAACGTCACCTCACTGAAACTGGAGCCTGTGTTTTCAATCTGACAATGTAAACTTCATCTCTTGCTCCATGCCCATGGAGCCCCAAATACCACACTCTCTCCTGACTAACGTCATTATTTGTGGTTGGAATGCTTCTCCTTTACTCTGACATTCTTTTCTTTTAACTTCTTCTTGGAAGACACTGTTTTCTGCTCTGAGGCTCTTTTATTTATATTTCTGCCATCACTGGATTCAGGTTGCCCCATTCCAGATATCCTGATGTCTGAAACATCGTTAACCAAGCCTATCTGAAGGCTGTGCAGCTTTATCTTTTTCTTGTCACCTTTAACATTATTTGCTGCTGAACATGAGGAGATGGACCCTTCAGATGCATGCTTTCCACCATCACTGGGAACTCCCTCAGAGCTTTTTTATGTTTGCTTGTGTGCACGCGCAAGAAAATATTTTTCGAGGTGTGTGACCCTCCCGTCCAATGCAGTGCTCCATTTAGCAGGCGCGACAATACCACACAAATGGATGTGCAAGCTGTCTATGACAGCAGTTCGGCTGCAGTGGTCTTAAGTTTAAAGAAAATCACCGCTGCAATCAGCGGTGGTAATGTGTGTGTGTATTTAGCATTTTTTTTTTTCCTTCCTTTTTCTCCCCTGGCCGGAATTCCTCCAGAGGGCACCCCCAGCCCCGTCCCCCGGCATCCACCAGTTGGCACCGACCCGACCTCCAGGGCTTACCCCCCCATGGCAGGGTTCTTCCAACCCCTGACCGAGACCGAATTTCAGTGGGCCAGTGCCTTGGCTAGCCAGGAGCAGAGCATGCGAGGCGCCCTCCACCATTGTGCTGCGACTCCATTTTCCTCCAGTTTTCTCCCTGGAGCTGGGGCGTAAAATGACGCCAATGGAAGGGAGCACACACGCATCTGTGCGCGCACCCCTCCAGGCACCTGCCCCAACTCCATCTGAACTGCAGCATGGCGCTCTGTCCCCCAGCCTCTGTCAGGGTGAACGGGCACTGACACTGAGAATCCTCCCCTCCCCGAAGGAGAGCAGTCCATCGGATGCTCAATCCTTCTTCTCCCCTGCCCACTCCCAGCGGCCCGTGCCCATTCCCGAACACAGGTCGGCGGCATGGCACGAGGTGTGGCATCCAGTGCCTCAACCCTCAGAGCCACCGGGCCATGTATTTAGCATACTGACATCGCGCAATTTCTCCAGCCCTCCTGCACGTTGCTGCCAATGAAATCCCTCCCGCTTTCTCCCTCTGCTGCTGTCCTCCCTGCTTCCTTATTCCCCGGCTCACCCTCTGGCTGCAAAGAAATCCCACCCGCTTCCTCGTTCCCTGACTCATCCTCCAGCTATGAAAGAAATCTCTCCCGCTTCCTCCCTCTGCTGCTGTCCTCCCTGCTGCCTCATTCCTCGGCTCACCCTCCAGCTGGTCAAGTTTTCTTTTTTGCCAATGGGGTGCCCAATCCTTATCGTCGGTCCCCCCAAAAAAAAGCACAGGTAGCACTGGAGCCCACCCCAACATGCCAAATGTCCCTGTAATTAAGAAAACCTTCCATAGACGTTTATTTTTTTTTACCTATAAAAAAAAAACAGTCTCTTGTTGTCTGTGGTGGCCTCCTCCCAACCCGCACCCACCCTCTGCGCACCCCACCTCCCCACAACCCATACTTACCTCCGGAGCCTGGTGTGATGATCTTCAGTGAAGCAGGAGCACATCTGCACTCTCCAAGGCTGACCGCGAACTGAAGCAATGCCGATAACCTGTATAATGGCATAAATGTTTTTTTTTCAACTTCAGTAGATATCTCAGCCATTTTTGCGACTTTTGGCACCAAATTTTCAACATGGGGTTCTTGGGATCCCACCTCATGAATTCGGTCACTGTCATGTTGTTATTCGGTCCTGAAAGGTGATTTCACAGTCACTGCACGGAATCACCTTTTGGGACCGATTCATGAAATGATAGTGTCACTGTTCATGAGGTGGGCTCCCAAAAAGCCTATGTTGCAAATTTGGTGAAAAAATTCAAAATTACTGTGTTACGAGTGTGCGTTATGGTTTCACACTTCGAATTTTTATTTTCACTCTAGTTTTCAACACTGCCATTTTATCACACCTCCTTATGAATAGTACAGCTGTCATTTTCACATCTTGCCCGAAATGTGTTTTTGCACATCCGGCGCACAATGGCACAGTTGCTGTGTGAAATCAATGTTCAGGACAGACCAAGAAATTCACAGTGACACTCTTCATGAGCGGAGGTCCCAAAATGCCTATGTTGAAAATCTGGTGACAAAATTCCCCACAATGACTATGTTACGAGTGTGCATTCTGCAGTTTTCACGCACACTTGTAACTCTGAGAATTTTTTATATTTTCAGTCCAGATTTTCAACATTGCCATTTTTGCACACCTCCTTATGAACAGTACAGCTGTCATTTTTCACGTCCTGCCAGAAATGTGGTTTCTTACATCTGGCGCACAATGGGCGCGGTCGCTCTGCGAAATCAACGTTCGTGACAGATTAAGAAAATCACAGTGCCACTGTTCATGAGCAGAGGTCCCAAAATGCCTATGTTGAAAATCTGGCGTAAAAAATCCCCAAAATAAGTGTTGTGCAGTTTCTACGCATGTTAGTGACTTCACCAATTTTTTATATTTTCACTCCAAATTTTCAACATTACCATTTTTTTTACACCTCGTCATGAACAGTACAGCTCTCATTTTTTACATCCTGTTCGAAATGTGTTTTCGCACCTGTGAAGTGCAAAATCACCTTTCCGCTAACGAACTGATAGTATCACTGTTCATGCGGTGGGGTCACAAAAAGCCCATGTCGAAAACTTGGAGTGAAAATACCAAGAAATGCCCATGGCATTAGGGTTTCCGACCATAACGCCCTGCCCTGTAGGGACTGACAGGCGTCAGGGGTGTAACTTGGGATTGTGCACAATAATGCTCACGCCATTCCGCCCCCACCCTGCAGCCAGTGACAGGCATCAAGGTGTGCCTTGGACTCATCGGCCCGAAAGTTCACCCCATTCTCCTATACTGCACCCATTTCAGAGTATTTTCTTATGGAGTGGGGTGACTGTAAAGCCGAACACCCCAAGGCACACCTCAACACTTGTCGGTGTCTGCAGGGTAAGGTGAGGTGAAATGGTGTGAGCATTATGGATGATGACCCAAAGGCACACCCCAGTGCCTGTCTATCTCTGCAGGGTGGGGTGGGGTTGGCGTCACTTCAGTACTTCACTGCCATTCCTATTCTGCATCTGTCTTATTTCTGCACTTCCAATGCTAATACCAGCAAGCAAACATTCAGCATTGACAAATGCTTGTTATTTTAGAAGACACACAGACAGAGAAGGCATGCTTCCTTTTCAAAATTTTTATCCTTTTTAATGAGTTTTTTTTTTTGGCAAAAAATATGACAGGACTTACAATTTTTAAAGTCATGTTGTGGACCTAGCCACTTTAAAAGCTCATGGAAGTCTGCCCTTGCCAGGAGCTGAAAACAATTTTTACAATTTTCTGAAAGTCCACAGGGTCTCTCTGACATACCAACTTGAGAGAATCTTAAAAATATAAAAATAATTCCCAAATCTGATGCAGTACAAGAGCCCAGTAGTAAAAAAAAAAAAAACAAGGCCCCTGTACTGAGGAAACTGTGCCAAAGGTCAAACCGCGGTTCCTACAACAGGAACCGATTAAGGTGAAAGGGCACAGACAGATATGGAAAGTTAAAGTGCTCTGTTTTCTGCGACTTGTGTTTGTCAAAAATACTAAATCACTTGCTAAATTAGGTGAAAAAAGGTTTAGTAGTCAAAAATAAAAATGGTAGCCGGCTAGGATAGTCTGGTTCCTGGGACTCACTCAGGAACTGAAGAGATCATAATTTACTGAAGAACCCCTAGCTAACGTAGAGTGATCGAAAAAACTAACTAAAGTAATACTTTACAAATAAACTGAGTGGAGAACCAGCCATTACCAGAGTTCACTATGGGGCAAACTGCTCTTTTCAGGCAAAGAAACAGACCTAAGCAACAGCCAGAATGAAGCACGGATGCAGAATCTGAACCTACATTTCACAGTCACAAATTTGCACAGGTTCTAATCTCTGGGGCGTGACTCTCAGCCAAGATGACTGCATAAAGTGCAAATATTTAAGTGAGGGATTCCTGAGGTTAGAAAATGACTGATTTCTTTAAATATCTGTTTTCAGCCAATGCACTGCTTACCCTGCCATTCATGTAAGCATTAAGCCACGACGAAGGTGGCATCTAATGCTGGATTGATGCATGGTTGGGGGAGTTGTGGCCTGAGGCTGGAGGCCGAGGGCGAACAACCGCCCCATCATGCATCAATCGCATTAGATGCCACCGCCAGAGTGGGTTAATGCGCTTGTAACATGGGCCGTGGGTCAGTGGCGCCGATAGGAGACTGCCCACTGTGCGACATGGAACATAAAACTCGGAGGCACTGCCATGGTAAACAACTTTTACTGCACTTTGAAAAAATGGTTCACAACATTATTTACATAGTTATGCGGTCACTTGTTCCACTACCTGCAACTACAGAACTTAGTGCGGCAGACATAAGTGTCCCGAACATTTGGACTTCTGTGCGGGTATTACTGTCATACCCACCGCTGGAGGTCTCCGGTACAGTACTCAATGGCCGCAATGAGGGGTCGGCTCGGGATTTGCATACTGCCGGCGCTCACTTCCTCCTGCCTCCCGCCGACTGGTCTGACGCTGCTGTCTCCCACCTCGGCTGGGTGTGCTGCTGCTGGCTCTGCCGTGGGGTCCCTTCATGCACCCAGCTACTTCTGCTCTCCATTTCCGGTTGCCCTGCGCCGTAGTTGAAATTGACCGTGCCATGCACAGTGAAGTTGTGGCACTGGAAGCCCGCCAGCTCGTATGGGCACTCTCAGCAGGTCCCCTGACGGATCGCCGTGACCCTGTTCTGCAGCGTGGGCTGTCTGCATCTCAGGCGTCTGGTGCTCTTCTGCGGGGGTTCGGGTCTGGACAGGCTCCACATAGCCTCCTGCACTGCGACTCCTGCTGCTCTCCCATGCAACAGATCTCTCCGTCTGGAGCCCCCCTACTCCGGTCTCATGCACGGGAGGGCTTGCTGAGCACTCTCGGTCCCAGTCTCGGCTCTCTGTAATGCTGCAGGTCTGGGTGTCGGTCGCAGACAGGATGTGCGACCACTTCTGCCGGTCGGTGACACTCAGGGACCAGTAGTTGCGGAGGCTGGTCTTGCATCTGTGCCCTGTCACTGACATTATTTCTCTCTATGCGAGACCAGCCTCTGTGAGCATCTGCACCACGGTACTGTGCACACTGTGGTTGGTATACCTCCTGGACAGCTGGGCATCCTCGGAGATTTGGGACATCATATCTCCGAGACAGTTTCTGCCCATCGGCTGTCTGGAGAACCACACCTGCCGATTGTCGAGCTCTTCCTGTGGCAGACGGATGGGGTGCAGGTAGAAGGCTGGGGCCCCCTCTGGGCATCTGTTCACACAGTCCTTATAGATCACTACTGGGCAGAAGGCGCTGTCGGGCTGCAAGTACAGGACTCCATGGAGGCTCTGCCTGTTGGTCTCCATCGCACAGCTGTGGTTCTTGGTGGCCTCACTGAACCTCAGTGCCAGGAACTTGTGGCCTCCTGCATCTCTGTCCAGGACAAACGACGACTGGGTGAGCTGTCTCAGTCCCTCTCGCCCTCTCCTTGCTAAGCCCAGCTGTATCTCAAACCAGACACACCTGACCAGACCATAGGCTGTGCAGGGGTTCAGGGTGTCACTGTCTCGGATTCTCCGCAGGTCTTCCAGGCTTATCATGGGGAAGTGGGCAGCCACATCCTTCCCAGCCTGCCGATACCTCTTCAGTACTGCCAGAAAAACACTGTTGGCAGTTCTGAATTCTGCATCTGTCATTATGTTCACGTGTCTTCTGACCTCCATGCCATTTATGTAGCGGTTCAACACGGCCCTTATGCCCACCAGGGAGCTGATGCTGTATTCCTCTCCCCCTCCACTCGCACGCTCCCGTAGAACTCGCTCAGTGCCTGTGCCAGCTCTGCCACCGTCACCGTCACAATGTCCAGGGTCATGCTGTTCTCCTTGAGCCAGTCTGAGAAAACACTGCATGCCCATGCGGTGGTTTTCTCTGTGTTCCGCTCAACCTTACTGCGCTCCAGTGCATCCAGGTCGGCAGGCGACAGATACTGGTGCCTCCTCATCTGGCTGTCTGTGGCCATCTCTCTGAAGCCCCTCTTGGCGGTCCCAATGCTCTGGCATTGCGCGCCCCATCCCCCTCTCTCTTCTCCTCTGCTGCTTTCCGTGCCCCCAGCCGACTCAGCTTGCATGCTCGGGACATCTGCCTGTTCCGATGCCACTCTGCCCTGGACCACGTATCCCAGCTGCACACTCGCCTGGCTACAACGAGCTGCTGCCCCTATCTCATTGTGCCATTGGCTGCTGGTGCTCTGTCTGGGCTCCCTCACTGATCCGGTCGCTGCTCCTTGTCCCTCGCTGCCACGCGCTCCTGCCCCAGGCCACTGCTTATCCACCCACTCCTCCATCGCGACGCCTCGTGATATTGAGAACCAGACGCCACTACCCTGGATGCTCTCTCTATCTAGCGCTGTGCTACCTCTCACCTCTGTCCGCTGCTGGTTCTGGTCCCCGCTCCGCGTTTCCGTCCTCGGGTGCCTAGTCTGCCTCTGAGTGTGCCTGTCTTGCCGCTCTTGCACTTGCTCGCCATGAGTACCCAGTGCTGCTAAGCTGGGGGTCTGACTGCTGTTAGTACTACCTTGGCTGGCACGGCATATATCCTGGATTAATGCCCGCTCCGATTTGGGTCCCGTGATGCCGTTGCACCAATCGCTGCTGCCCATTTTACCTGTCTCATTAATGCCATGTTACAAAGTGGCTTATAGTGTTAAGATTAAATGAGTGGTCCTAATTATAAAATTGTCAGATTATCAAGAGCTGCTGTTTGTTGCGAATCACCACAAGGTGGCAGAGTTGAAACTTTACCAATAGGTATCAAGCACTCAGAAGATATTGAGGCACTCAACAACTACAAAACATTACTTGGACTTTTAGGATTTCTGTGCATTCAACAACAGAATTTAAAAGGCATGCATCTGATTAAAACATTTGTAACTTCATGATAGTAACTTACCATTTGTTGACAAAATCTTGAAATTCAGGACTAAAAACTCCACTGGGTAATTTAGGAGGTGGCTGAAAATATAAAGATAGCCAGATCACTACAATCTAATAGACATTATTCCCACTTCTAATGAGAGACTTTCACTGGATGGAAATATTTAAGCAATAATGCAAAACAGGGTGTGTGGCGTGCTTGGATAATGTCACCCCTGGGGTGGTTGGGCACGAGGTCGCAGGCCGAGTGCGTCCAGCGCCCCAGAAGTGACATTATCCCAGCAAGACGCGCACCCTGGAGTGCGTTACTGCTATTATAAAATGGGTTGTTAATAATAATAATAAAAAAAGATTAAAAAAGCATTTTTCCTGCAGCTTTTTAGTCGATTTGTCAATGTGGAGGCATAAGAAGTAAACAAATAGTTTCCTTTTGACCAGTAGGTGGTGCTGCAGGTAAATGAGTGGCTCTGTGCTTTCATCTGACTGTTCCCTATACACTCTCTTCTGTTTGTGCTGCAAGTCTGCCCCCCCATCCCATTAAACTTTTTTTTTCTGTTTCGTTGTTTGTCACTTCGTTTCCCCCTTGCAGTCAAAGGACTTTAATTCAACCGGTCCCGCTGCCTGTCTTGGGACCCAGTGTCTTGCATGAATGAAAATCGCAAATCACAAAGAAGTGAGGAGCAGAGGGACAGTTCCGGTTTTCCAAAACAGGCTGGTTAAATGTTCGGTTGCTTCTGTGAAGGAAATGCTAATTTTTATGTGGTTTGGCAGCAGAAAAAGAAAATGTATGATTAAAAACTAGCGAGTGGCCAGCCCAATGGCACAGCGGTTGGATTTCGGCTTGTAACGCCAGCGACCCAGGTTCGAGAATGGTCCTGGGGCACCGGAGGGCTGGCCGGGGACAGAAAGCCTGAGCGTCTGATGACTGCTTGCCTTCTCCCAAGGGGAGGGTGGGGTGACAATCCCGCACTTGCTGGCTCCTGGCGGAGGCCAGGGGAATTGCAATGCACTGGATCCCACTGACCAAGAGGGGTATGGTGAATCTCTGGGGAGCAAACAGGAAAAAGTGCTTCAGGGAGACCAGATGACAAGTCACTGGCTCCTGCTACCAAGGAATCCCCAATACAGCCCAGAACCACGTCAGCGGCACCAGGGCCAAGTAGAGTGTTCTGGCTGACCCCACCAGTGCCTTTCTCCCTGGAAGGGGGACCCATCTGGTGAAGGGTTATGTCACATTACCTGGGGGGCCTGCAATGTGGGGGGTGGTGGCTGGTATGGGGTAAGCTGCCAGCGGGGCCTAAGCAGCCTGAAGGGGTGGCCGACCAGGAGCCGGTGAAAGAGCAAAAAAAAAACAAACTAGGGAGCGGAAATGGAGTTGCAGCTTGTGAGGTGATCGAGTGCACGCCCACGTCTCTCTGAAGCCGCTCATACAGGTGTTTTATGAAAAAAAAAACTCTGATTTGTCTGTGTGCTACTTTTTTGTTTCTTCTACTTGGGAAGGAGAACTGGAAGCAAGTGTGAGTTATTTTGGAATTTGGCAACATCGTCGGCGGGGAGGGGCAAGTTTTGATAGTGGGAGCTCGTAGCAACAGTTACTTGTGGAATGGAATAGAAACATAGAAACACAGACTTTGATGGCAGATAAGGACTGCTTGGCCCAGTCTGCCCATTTCCCTACCTAGAGGATAAGCTGCAGATCCTATTTAACTAACAGCCTATTTCTTCCTACCCCCCTCAAAAATTGCTTTATGTCTGTCCCATGCATTCTTGAATACAGTTTTAGACCCCACAACCTACTCAGGAAGGCTGTTCCATGCGTCCACCACCCTCTCTGTGAAAAAATACTTCCTCACATTGCCCCTGAGCCATCCCCCCTCTATCTTCAAATTGTGTCCCCTTGTTCTTGCACACCTCTTTTTCTGAAAGATGCTACCCTCTTGGCCTTTGTTGATTCCACTGAGATACTTAAACGTTTCTATCATGTCCCCCCCTCTCCCTCCTTTCCTCAAGGTTATACATATTAAGCTCCTTTAGCCTCTCCTCACATGGCTTCTCTTGCAGACCCTGCACCATTTTAGTTGCCCTCCTCTGAACTGCCTCCATCCTGTCTATGTCCTAGCAGAGATGGGGTCTCCAGAACTGGACGCAGTACTCCAGATGGGATCTCACCAACTGTCTGTACAGGGGGATGACAACTTCCTGTTTTCTGCTGGTGATGTCTCTCCCTTGAATGCATGATTCTTTGCTCGGTCATGTGTGTGCCTGACCTGGATACAGTGATGTTGTACCGGGATAACATCATTGTTCAAGGTGGCCACTAACCAATCAGAGCCCAGGATGATTCTTTTCTTGCAATCGTATAATTAAATTTATAAAACAGGTGAAGAACTAACCATCCCATTGGCCAAGAGCACCATGTGACTGTGCGGTTATCACAGCACTTCCCAACTTCTCAGAGTTCATAGTGGAGTTCTCATTAAATATGTTTTTATATGACTATTTTTTTTAGAGGAGTGACAGACTTCTGGTTGTCCTGTTCTGCTAGATACAGTATATGGACACAATGGGTGACAGAAAGCCCCCCGCTGCACCTCACGCTCTGCAATGCATCAAAAGTGTCTATATATCTCAACAAAACTAGTCACTCTGACGTGTGTTACGTATTACATATACCAGTATATGTAGTGGGTGTGAGTATACGGTTACCAAAACAGCAGTGATATTTGTTTCTTATCACGTGACCTAGTGTGGGACTATCACATAGAACTAAGAGGACGAGAATGGCAATGACATAATGCTGATGCATGTACTTCTGCCAACACAGATTATAGGTACAAAACAGTCATATAATATAACATGAACTAGAATATTATTGTCATGCCATGTTATTCCTCTTATTTCTTTGGACTACCACGATATTCTCACTCTGAGTCACATGGCAAGCCAATATTCTCACTCTAGGTCCTATGACAAGCAAATACTGTCACTCTAGATCATATGACAAGCAAATATTCCCACAGTAGGTTCCTCAGAATAGAAACCTGCCATCCATTTCATCTTGGGACTTGACTGTACTCAGAAAGTCCTGTTTATAGAATTATAATGGTAACTTAGAAAGCGGCAAATCCAACCATTTTCATACCAAACTTATGCCATTACATTAATCAAATATTGCATAGGACTAATAAAATTACACCTGGATCATGCATGTGACAAGGCCCAGAGATGGATTTTTTTTCTCTGTAATTAATGTTCCATTTTTTTATTTTGCATAATATATACTTCTCCTAAAAACATAAAAGTGCCTTTCCTAGATACTAGGTCTTGGCCTCCCCCTTTCTATTTGTTAATATTGTCATATAATAGCGAGCCATCATAAGATGTGGTATCTGTACCCTGGGCCATGTTGGTCGTGTCATTAGATGATTTGTTTTATTTCTATACTTGTCTAAGCTTAAAAACATAAGCAGTTTGATTCACAGATAAGCCAAATTTCACTGGTATGATGTTACAGTAGCAGATTCATTTAAGGTCAAAATGTAACTAGATCCTTATTAATATGACAGCCACTGACCTTCCAATATTTCTTTCATGAGATATTAGCTATGTAACCAAATTGTCCAATAAAGATGGACCAAAAAAAAAGGGGAAACTAGAGCTATCATGTCTCCCCCCCAACCCGCTTAATAAGCAGGGATGAGAATGAATAAATAAAAACTAGTGGATCGAGACTCATTTAATTGGCAGGCAAGTCATAATTCACAGATGATATGTCCTCAGTGAATTAGGATTAATTTGATTAACAGGTAAGTTATAATTCACAGATGTGATGCCACATCACTGAATTGCGATTGTTTTCCCCTGTATAATCCAGGCTACAATTACAGAGGTTACCAGTGAAATGTGAGACACGCTCTTAAACATGACTGATATCATGTTTATCTACCCACTAATAATGCATAAAAATGTATCCAAACAACCCCTCCATACAGTGTTCGTAAAATGGAGGGTACCTTTTCCATATGGTGTGGCAATGTCCAACAGTTTATGTTTTTTGGGATGAAGTATAGGGATCCTCTCCAACAAACTTTCTCTTGCCCTGACCAAGGGTTGCACTGGGCAGGAACTCGCTTCCTCTTGCAACACTGCACAAAGGCTCCTTTTCTTCTAACACCTTTGTCCATGGAATACCATCTCAAAAAAATGATAGCCCCCCCCAAGTAGAGATGAGAGTTCTCCTTCTTAAATGTTTCCAATTTAACCAGTAGACTGACTCCTCGACCAGAGGCATCAGTTCATAGACTCTCTAAGAAAGGTAAGCAACTGGTGATCCAGAAATGATGTACACTGCTTTTCAACCTCAGATGTGGATATGAGGGCATCTAAGCTGCACTTACATCTCTCCCTGGAAAAAAAAAAGATATTTTTTTGTTTAATGCAATATCGCCGCCAGGATTTTTTTTTACTAAGCAGTCACCTTTTTTGACCCTCTGGGATCTTCATCTGGATAATACTGAATATAAGTTTTTGGTGGGGAATGTAGCAATACTGGCAACTGTAGAAATAGGGATGGCGCTTTTGAAAGTTTCGACTGGTGCCAAGAGGATATCCCCAACACACATGCATACCTTGAAGACTATCTGTGTGGTTCAGTATCTTCCTGCCAAATGAGTCCCTTTTAGGACTGTACTACTACTACTACTACTACTGATGTAATTACATGGATTAAACTGCTGCACGCTACTGGATTCTCTGATAACTTTACTTATTCCTCTGCCTGCTGTTAATTTCTGGCAGTACAGCCTCACCCTCCCTCCTCTGTCACCACACTCTTTGGTTTGCAGTAGATACTGTATAGCAGATTATATTAGCGTTCTGTTTATATTAGCGATATTGGCTAAAAGCATAGAACCGCTAATATAAACCGATCGCTAATATAATCTGCCATACTAACTGTACTCAAGTGACACATTATTGGCTTAACACACATTTACTGACCACAAAACAGAATCAACGAGGGGCATTTATGTTTTATGGCTGCATAGCAAGACAGAGGAGGAGAAAATATAAGGAGTCCCAACAGAGCCGCGGACAGCCGCACTTGGTTCTGGTCCTCGTCCCTCAGTAACAGAGCTACGCTTGACAGCACTAGTTACGGTGCTTATCAGACCCATCGGCTCACAGCTGACACTGTGTTTCTGAATCCTCCATTTCTTCTTCTGTAACCCCATTACAGTACTAACAATCCACTCAGCTCCCAACCCTGCTGCCTGCCCCTGGGGTTGCGGAGCATGCTCTGCTCCCACCTGCTGCCACCAACCCGACTGAAAAAGATTTTCTTTCCAGAAAACCGTCCAATCACTGTGCAAAGGCTTATAAAGGGAAGCTGTTGAGTGCCCATTTCCCCCACCTAGGCAAGAAGTTGAATGTTTGTAAAGAGCAAAAAGCTCTTTTAGCATTTTCCTTTTGAGCAGTTCAGAATTAAATTGTTCAGCATGATTTGACAGTAGTTTTTGAACAGCATATCAGTATATTCATGAAAAGAATTAAGTATTCTGTTTTGCAGAACACTTACTCTGCAAACACAGAAACAGAATTAACGGTAAGCTCGAGCACTAATTAAATCGGGTGCTAATATGTACGAATGGAGTCTATCAGGCGCTAATACTAACTGCTATACAGTATCTGCCTCCTTCCTCCCCCAGCCATCTCACCAGGGTTTGACGCATCTCCACTGTCAATGTGTTTGTTGTGGTATTTGTGATTTGCTTACTGCGGATAATCACTATTGCCAATATTTGCAATCACTACTGTTGTTGCTATGTGGCAATGACCGGTTCATCCAATTTGACTTCTGGCTCCCTTGAGGTGTTTGCTTGTATTTTGCTGCTACGAGGTTGCTGATTTTGTGAGTTTACTAACATAACCATATTTATTTACTGTTATTAAGGTGGCTGCCTACACAACTTTGCTGCTTGGTTGACAGTTCTACTCCCATGCACCCCTCCACCAAGTCGCATCTAGAAACAAGCCTAGACTTTGTGCACCCTTTCGGTCACCACATTTTTTTTTTTTTATACTCGAGCTTTATTGCAGTAAAATCCACATCACATAGCATATGAATAATAATACATTGGATGCATAGACAAAGGTTCTCCAACACAGACTTTTCATCCGGAAAACACCGAATCTATATAGCTAAACATTAATACTTCCAAAGACTTTTAAGTGGAAACAGTAAAGGACAGGAAAATCAGTGCCAACTATATCCTCAGATTCTCAAGCAACCCTTAAAGTAATTCGAAGTAATAACAACAATAATAGTTAAACTGGTAAGAATATTAAAACTGGAGAAAAAAAACAAACAGGGGGTCCGCATAACTAACAGAAAAGGTGCCTATCTTGGTGTTAAAATGCATAACTCCTGGCTTCTGAAAGGAGTGTACCAAGGAATCAAGTTTGCCGTCATGATACTCAGGAGGTCCAGTTATTAAAAAAAGCTTGAAAGCACAGTCACCCGATCATTTTTAGGAAAATATTATAGGGGGGGGAAGGTTCTAAGACCCTATAAAATAAGGGGGACAGCTCTCTATTCACTTCATGAGGGATCAAGGCCTGCAACGAGCTCCCATCGTGTCCAACAATTTTGGAACTGTGGGAGTCTCTGTTGTAGCAAGAATGTTATTTTTTAACAAATGTGCAAATAGTATTAATTAGGCCCTTCCATTCCTCAACAGTCAGGGGGTCAGACACGAGCCATTTTTTAGTTATTGCTTTACATGCAGTCGCCACCAGGATATTCCACAGGTACTTTGCCCTCTTTTCCCACTACTTCACTAGGCGGTAGACCTAATATTCTCCGGCCCTTTTGGGGGGGGGGATAATGTGAAGATATTTACCAGGTGAGTTTGGACTGTCCCCCAGTATAGTTGCAGGGATGGACACTGCCAGAAAACATGGTCCTGTGTGGTCACCGCTCAATCAATCAATCAATCAAAATCTTTATTTATTCAGGCGAACATCATTGAGCATAGCTCATTTACAAGATGGACCTGAGTGGTCATAACAAAAAGGTTACAGATTGTATACAAAAACATGATATTGAAAAAGCACAAATACAACCATTTGTGAGTGAGATAGATGTACAAATATTTACATATATACAAGGCAAAGGACAATAAACCTAAAACCTAATAAAGGAGAAAAAACAAACAGTCTAGTAGGATAAGGCATGGATAATGGTACATGGGTGAGCATATATGTATGAGATTTGATGGGAAAGGACCAGATGAATGATAGAAGAATAGGAAGGAGCTTTAAAGAGGGGTGGAGGAGAGAGGGGGTGTGGGAGGGATTGGGGTGTGGGAGGACTAGGCCTTGTGGAAGCAAGTGCACGGATCTGGGATTAGGCTGGTATACAGTTTTTGAAGGATGTAAGAGGAATCAGTGTATCCATTTTCAACGACTTTTGGATAGAATTTCAGATAAGTGCCAGGGAATAACTGATTGCAGCTCTTCCATACCGGTGCAGGTGATAGGGAATCTTCAGCAGGATCAGTTTGTTGATCCTCAAGGAGTAGGGCCTGGATGTGATCCGTTGAAGCAGTCTGAGATATAGGAAGGAGTTTGTTTGTCAGAGCTTTGTAGACCCAGATAGCAGCATTTTTTTCTTCTATGTTGCAGGGATGTCCAACTGACTGCATTGTAGAGAGAGCAATGATGGGTGCTAGAGGGAAGGTCAGTAATGAATCTAATAGCTCTATGATACAGGTGTCTAATTTGTTTAGATGGGAGAGGAGCAATGACCATAGAGGAAGTCAGCATAATCAATGAGGGACAGGAATGATGCTAGGATTAATCTTTGTTTGGAATCTTTGGTCAGGTAGTGTTTGATCCTATAGAATAGACCAAGTCTTTGTCTTAGCTTTTTAGGAGCTCTTCAACGTGGGTAGTATAGTCTAGTTTATTGTCTATCCACACTCCTAGGTATTTGAATTTGTCAACATATTCCAGATTTTCACCAAGGATGGTAGAGAGTTGTGGAGGGTGAATGATGGGATAGTGGAAGAACAGTTCTTGGTGGCAAAGAACATAGCTTTGGTTTTCTTTGGCATTTAGTAATAATTTCTTTTCTAGCTGAAGGAGGAGAATTCAGACTGTATGAGCTCACAGGCTTTTGATGGTGAGGATTGCTCACATATAGTACAGTGTCATCTGCAAAAGGTGGATATTAGAAAGTGAGAGATTGGAATCAATATTGTTGATATAAATGGCAAAAGGATGGGACCCAGGATGGAGCCTGCGGTACACCTCTTAGGAGTGGTTTAGAGGTAGACAGATCACCTTCATTTTTACCAGTTGTAATCTTCCGAGAGATAGCATCTGAACCATTTAAGAGAGAGGAGTCAAGGCCTATGGAGTTCAGAGAGGAGATTAGAAGATCATGATCCACAGTGTCAAAGGCTTTGCTTAGATCCAGAAACACAGCACAGGTATTATTCTTTTTGTCTAGGGCAGTCTGCCAGTCATTTGTGACTTTTGCTAGTGCAGATGGTGCTATGCATAGATCTGAACCCAGATTGAGCTGGATTTAGGAGATTGTTGGTATCAAGGTAGGCAGTTAACTGAGAGTTTACCAGCTTCTCAAGCATCTTGGATAGTACTGGTAAGATGGAGATGGGCCTATAATTATTGAGGTCCATGGGATCACCTGCCTTAAGTAATGGAAACACTTGAGCTGTTTTCCATATTGAGGGGATAGAACCAGTGGCAAGTGATAGATTGAAGAGGTGGGTGAGGGGGGCGGTTAAGGCATGCAGAGCTACTTTTAGAAAGTAGGGGTCCAGGGAGTCTGCACCTGCACTTTTGGTGGTATCTAGTTGGAGTAGAAGGTCTTCTACTTCTTTGAAGAATATTGGTTTGAATGAGAATGTGGAAGCAACCATTTGACCCTCAGTAGATTGTAGGTTTAGAGATGATCTTAATAGGTTTGCAGGAGAGGTCGAAAGCCAGGCCAGCTGTAGTGAAATGATCGTTAAAGGCATTCAAGATATTTTGCTTATCGGTGATTTCAATACTATTTAATTGAATTTTGGGTGGTAAGACAGGGTAGAAGTTTGACCTAGGATGCCCTTTATGGTACCCTCAGAACCTGGAAGGGTTGTTATAGGAGGCATCTAGTTCAGCTGTGTAGAAGGCTGCCTTGGCTTTTCTTACTTGTTTTGTGCAGGAGTTTCTGGCTTTTCTGAATTGAAGCCAGTCATTTGGGTCCTTGTCTTTCTTGCCCTTTTCCAGAGTTTGTCTCTGGCAAGCAGTGCAGATTTAAGGTCGGCAGAGAACCAGCGACAGGATTTGAGTTTGGTTCTGACACTGGTGAGGTGCATGTGAATTGAGGGCACTTGTGATTATATCATTTAAGATTTGAAGAGCTGTCTCTATTGAGGCTGTGAGATAGAATTCTTGCCAACGTGTGGTATGGCACAGATCATGGAGATATCCTGAAATATTAAAGTTCTTTTTGACCTTCGTGGGAGGAATTTGCAGGATTGGGTGGCTTGATTGTTGATCTAATGGCAGCTATGGGACAGTGGTCACTTATGTCACTGAATAGTACTCCTGCACAGGGATAAAATGAGGTTTATTACCAATATAATATCCAGGAGTGTGTTGTTGAGAATGTTCTTTGGGTTGATCCTTGTTGGTTCTTTGATTAATTGAGAGAATCCATAGGTGTCACAGAAGGTTACCAGGGGTGCAGATGCATTAGTCAGCCAATTCAAGTTCATGTCTCCTAAGATGATGGTGTCTTCAGGGCCCAGATTAAGTATAGATCCTAGGTGGGATAGGAGTTTGAGGCCTGCAGAGGGGGCCTATAGCAACCAATCAGTTGAAAGGATGAGGTATTGGGAAGGTTATTTTAATTGACAAGCATTCAAATTCCTTTGGTTGTGATGTAGAATTGAGGCAGGAAGCAGAGATGTTTGCTTTGACATAGATGGCTACCCCACCGCCCTGGATAGACAGTCAGATCTGAAGAGCTGGTAGTTGGGAAGGTTTATTTCACTATCTTTTGTTGCTGATTTGAGCCATGTTTCAGATATAACCAGAAAGTCAGGTAGGGTGTGTACAGCAGGCCTGTATTGATGAGAACTTTTTAGGAGGCTGCAGGCATTGATGAAGAAAACTCAATCCATTTATGGAGGTTAGGTCAGTTGGAGATCGAGCTTTCAGTGGGGCCAGGGTTGATTTCCACAGTGCCAACACAGACCAGCAGAAAGAAGATTAGCTTGATGAGGGGCACCAGTGATAGGAGTAGTGAGCAGTCAGGCAGTTTTTCTTCTTTCTTGGGATCCAATATATAGTGGGTGATGATCCTGCTGCATGGCTATTCGATTTTATCATAGAGTACCAGCTTAATGGACAGGCGTAGGGAGTAATTGTAATGCCAGTATGGTAGCAAGGGATAGGGAGTTCCAAACTGGTTGTGAGTTTTTTGGGATACCCCAAGGATTAGTATGCAGAAGCGGTACTATATGTATGTAGAGTTTAGGGCAACCACTGGGGACAGTAGGGGGGACAGTGTTGAGTGGTCGCCCTAAGCACCTCGTATAGGTTCCAACAGTTATCTCTTCTGGATCCAAGGAAGGTGAGAGGCAAAGCAGCAGTATTAGGTGCAGTAGCATGGTGGAGGGTGGAAGAGGTTAAAGAAACTAAGGAGATGTGAAGAAATGAGCTCGGGGGAATTGGCTGGGAGAATAGCTATGGGCGGGGATGAGATTTGGCGGGAAGGTGTGTATAAAAGAAACACCCTGAAGGGGGGTGGGGGGCGGGCAAAAATTTTGCGGCTTTCCCGTACCTTTCTGGCTTTCTCCCCCGGCCTCCTGGTTCCCTTCTCGGCTGTGCGGTGGCCGCCCGCCCGCTGGCGGCTGGAGCCCTCCGGTCTGTGTGTCCTCGAGGCAGGCGGCTTTCTCCCAGGCCTCCTGGTTCCCTTTGGTTGTGGCAGGGGCCGCCTGCCTGGGCTGGCGGCTCGGAGCCCTCTGGTGTGTGTGTCTCCCCAGGGCAGGCCGGGCTAGAAGGGGAGGGGACAGAGGAGGGCAATCAGAAAGCACTTGCAGTCAGTGGCTTGCAAGAGGTGCTAGATTGTAAAATTTGCACAACAAAGACTGGGAGGGTGGGGGGTTAGGCGCCTGGCGTCTAACCCAACACAAAATTGACCCAAAAGACTGTAATCACTAGTTAAACAGGTAAGTAGGCATTTCACAGAAGTACACAAATAAAACAGCAAAAACAGCTCTTTTTAGAGAAATTAACTTTTCAATAAAAGACCAGTAATCTCGACCAGTTTTGGTGGTGCAAAGATACAGCAAAAGTCAATGGGAGAAGCGCACCAATCAGAGAGCTGGCAAAGTCGGCGGTCGCTCCCATTGGCTGCAGCTATCCTGCACCTTTCTGGCTTTCCCGCCTCCCAGTTCCCTCTCGGCTGTGCGGTGGCCGCCCGCCCGCTGGCAGCTCGGAGCCCCTCCAGTCTGTGTGTCCTCGAGGTAGGCCGGGTTTTCTCCCGGCCCTGGTTCCCTCTCGGCCAGGCGGTGGCCGCTGGCGGCTCGGAGCCCTCCGGTCTGTGTGTGGCTCGAGGGCAGGCCGGCTTTCTGGCTTTCTCCCCGGCCTCCCTGGTTCCCTTCGCTGTGCGGTGGCCGCCCGCCCGCTGGCGGCTCGGAGCCCCTCCGGTCTGTGTGTCCTCGAGGGCAGGCCGGCTTTCTGGCTTTCTCCCCCGGCCTCCTGGTTCCCTTCTCGGCTGTGCGGTGGCCGCCCGCCCACTGGCGGCTCGGAGCCCCTCCGGTCTGTGTGTCCTCGAGGGCAGGCCGGCTTTCTGGCTTTCTCCCCCGGCCTCCTGGTTCTCTTCTCGGCTGTGCGGTGGCTGCCCGCCCGCTGGCGGCTCGGAGCCCCTCCGGTCTGTGTGTCCTCGAGGGCAGGCCGGCTAGAAGGGGCTGCACCACTGTGCACTGCTGCACCACATCCTCTCCAGCAGGTGGGCAGAACCACAGGATTCCATTTAGTAACCATTGCTGGCACTCTAAAGTACCTGATGCGCAGCTTCCACACAAATTCTCGCCACCCAGGAGATGATGATGTCTGCCATGTGTGTTGCCATATCTTAGACCACTGCTTCTGGTCTAGCCGGATTGCCAGTTCCTGCTCCCATCTCTGTTTGATTGTGTCAGTGGTTTGCCTTAGATCAGAAATGTAGGTCTTGTACAGGAGAGATATGGCTCTTTCTCCTAGCTTAGAGTGCCAGATGGTCTCGGATGGAGAGGAAAATGAGAGGCCCTGGGCTTTTATTACAGAAATCTTTACCTGTTTAGTGATAAAGTCCCTGAGTTGATAGTATCATAGGTGGTCTCCCGGGTGCCAGGCAAATTTTACCTGGGCAAGCTCAAATGAGATAACCGCATCCCCCTGCAGCAACTGCCATGGGGCACAACAACCCCTAACGGTCTGGCCAGCAAATCAGGTATCTAAACGAGCCAGATTAAATTCTGGGTTGACCGACCACCACTGATACTTCCATAGATATATTTGTGTTAGGCCTCGGGCAAGTCCCCTTCTGCAGCCCTCCAACATCGCCTCCATGCCAGTGAAGGGGGAATGCTCCCAGCCACTGGGACATGATACATAAAAACACTGAGCCGGGGGGGGCGAGGGGAGCAACAAGGTCTATGGTCTTCCAGTGGGCAGGAAAACCCGGGTGGTTCAGCATTAACGTAACCCGAATTTGGGCTGCAACCCAATAACCTGGCAGATAAGGACTCACTAATTCCCCCACACCCCCTTATTTTTTGGGAGAAAGAGAATCTGCTGACGGATTTCAGGCCACCCAGACAGCCACACATACTTCAGGAAAATCTGCTGCCAAGACTCCAGGTCCCTGTTGGAGACCACACATGGGACACACTGGAATAAAAAAGGGAATCTAGGTAAAGCATTAATTTCGAGCGCCTGAATCCTAGACTATAAAGATAATGGCAACAGGGACCATCGCTGTATATCTTGTCGCAACTGCACAATTAAGGGAATGTAAGTTAGTTGATAAAGCTGTGAAATCTACATTGACAGCCGAATCCTGAGATATCTCAGGGATGAGCAGTCCCATCTCATAGGGTGGACGTTACACAATTCGGAAGGTATTTTATAGGTGAAGTTTAATACTTCAGTTTTGGAGGTATTGAGGGTGTAACTTGATAAGTCCAAAAAATGAGAAGTACAGTCAAACACTGCAAGAAGGGAGACCTCGGAGTCCGTTAAAAACAACAAGATATCATCAGCATACAGTGCCAATTTATGGTGATTCCCAGAGGTGCACCCCTCTGACTGCCTGGTTTTCACGAATTCCCTGGGCCGGCCAACGGCTCAATATACAGAGCGAACAAAAGAGGCGACAGGGGACATCCCTGACGGGTGACCCGAGCAAGGAAAACAGAGGAAATATGTCCGTTCACTCTAATAAACCCCATCGGGGCAGCATACAAGTTAAACAAAAACTGAACAAATTCCCCGGGGAACCCAATCCTGGAAGGGAAAGCTCTGAGAAAGGCCAGAGACCCTATCAAAGGCCTTTTCTGCATCAAGACTGAACAGAAGAGCAGGTTGCTGTGTAGCTTGCAAGGAACTGATGATAAGCAATGTGTGTCTTAAATTATCTTGAGCCTGACGCCTGGAACATACCCTGTCTGATCCCGGCCTATCAGACCCGGTATCACATGCTGTAGTCTACGGGTGAGAATTGACATAAGTAACTTATAGTCACTGTTTAAAATCGCTACAGGCCAGTATGAGGAACATTGGGAGGGATCCTTTCCAGACTTGGGGAGAACTGAAATAATAGCTTGGGACCAGGAGGTGGGGGCAGCGCTCTCCGGGGACATAGCCCAATTTAAAACTCGTAGAAGCACCTGAGAGAGTTTATCTTTACAGTGCTTATAAAATTCACCCATTAGGCCATTGGTACCTGGGCACTTCCCAGATTTAAGATTTGTTATTTCAGCCTGTAGTTCCTCCAAAGAGATTGGGGACATCAATAGGGTTCCCATATGCTGGGGTACCAAAGGTAGAGATAATTTATCCATATACTGGGGGGCCTGGGGTGTAGAGCTCAGTGTAATATTCCTTGAAGGCCTCTACAATGTTAAGGATGAGTCTAAGCATCTGGTGCATGCAGGGATGACTTAAGGTTGTTATGGTGGCCCTGGCTCTCTGTATCCTTAATCGGCTCGCCAAAAGACATAGTGACCTTGGTCCACCTTCATAGTGTTTTTTTCTTTTAAAAATAAGAGTTTCTATTCTACTTGGTAAATCTAATACAATACTGAGTTCTTTTCTGAGTGTCTGAAGAGTTTTAGTTTTTGTTTTGTCAAATTGCTCTTTTAATTGCGATTCTAATTGTGTGATTTGGGACCTAAGACATTCCCTTCTCATGGTTTCTTTTTATATGCAGTGAGCGAAATGAATTTCCCCCTCAGGATAGCTTTTACAGTGTCCCAGAGGAGGGCAGGGTTAATTTCAGGGGAGTCATTGTCCAGACGAGCCTGATCAAATGCCTACTGAATAGAATGCTTAACCTCCGGGTCTTGTAGCAGGAGTATTTAAGTACCACAATGTGCGCTTTTTGAAATCCCCGCGATATGATTTCATAAATATGGATGTGTGGTCTGAGAGGACCAAGTCCCCTATCCAAGTATCTTGTACCTGACCCAAAACCTCCTTAGGGAGAAAAAAATAACCAAGTCTGGAGTATATATTGTGAGGGGCGAGTAATAGGTGTAACTCCGTTGTTTCTCATGTACTGGACGCCAAACATCAGAGTATCCCACCTCCCCGAGGAATTTAGCCCACCTCTTGGATATTCTGTGCTCCCACCTAGGGATACTGGATGTGGAATCTAATTGTGGGTTAAGGAGAGTATTAAAATCTCCCCACATATAATTTCCCCTTCTGCCCATTCTTGCAATTTCAAAAAAATGCTGTGGTAGATCTAAAAGTCTGAGCCTAGGGGAATATATATTAAAGCTAAAGTTACCAATTTCCCCCGGAACCGACCCTTCAGAAAGGCAAATCTCCCTTCTTTATCCAACAAAGTGTCAACTGACTCAAATGTGACCCATGCAGGGACCAACACTGCCACACCCCTGAGTCGACCCTTCCCATAACAGGCACAGACAGTAGCACAGAATCCATACTTCCCCAATTTGTTATGCTCCTGAGGAGAAAGACGCGTCTCTTGGAGGAGTATAAAATCAGCATGAGTTCTCCTCAAGAAGCTTAGGACTTTACTCTGTTTAACTGTATTTAACCCATTAACATTATATGAGCATACAATAGTGCACTTATCTATCAAGGTAGGGGTATGATCTCACAGTGACTTTAGACCCCCGGAGTTTTCTATATCTAGCGACGGACCTAGGTAAAGGAAGGAAAAATACCGATGGCACCTTATTCCTCACCAGTGTTATGGGACCCAACAACCATAAATACCAAATAATTAATATAAAAACAACAAAAAAAGGCATAAACTATAACAGCTACTCTACGAAAGAGCAGATGCTGCTCACAGCATGGCGGTGGCAGAAGGTTTACTATGGACAGACTTGGATATATTTAGATCACAATTATGCCCCTAAAACTATGCGATTGAGACATGCTTTCCTGTCTCTGTTACCAGTAATCAAAAAAGCCGGTTACAAATTCACTATTCCATATCCGGCCAGTCTTATGGTACAACTACCCACTGGGAAGAGAGAGTATAATACTGCACAGGAGACCTGCGCTGACTTAATTGAACAAGGGCTTCAATTTCAGGAAAGGCCTACAGAAACTAGAACAACGGATCAAAGCTTGGCAAGATGGCAGTCCATTCCAAACAACAATGTGGGCAGTGAAACAACTTGGAAGCAGTCTGAAAAGCTTTGGAGATTTACAGAAGAGACTCTAACAATGGCGAGCTGAGTGACTGGTTTGATAGCTTTCAATTACTTTGACTGGTGAGTGGACCTGGAAGGGGGGGGAGGGTTGTCCCAGGTAAGGGAACACTGGTCCTTCTCTCTCCTACTTTGGCTCCTGGATTGGGGTAGACCCTCTATCTTTTGGGCTAACTCTGACCGGGTCGGCTGGCTAGGTCTGGGTTGGGTGTCCAATGCCCCTCTCCCCCCTTGCAAGAAACTCTGGCAGGGTTGATTAGGTCCTAACTGCCTGCCTTTAGCTTCAACTGAATTGTACATAGTTCTTCTACAGTCAGACTGTTCGGTCTGGCATGTTTAGCCAGGCTCTTTCAGACTACTTTGGTTATAAGTATTATGATGGACAGTAGCCTAAGACATTGATGCTGCTTCTGAAAGTTGGGGTGGGGGGGGTGAAGAGTTGATGAGCTGCCATCGGATAGGATGGGTTTTTACTTCCTTTATATTTTTTGTTCTTTCCCCTTATGAGTTTATACAACTGCTTAGGGAACATAAGGATTTGTTCCCGGAGGCCCCAGCCTAGCAAAGGCTGGGATTACCTCTACCTTCAGTGGAAGGGGTTTCTCTGGAGGAGATGGTGAGCAGTGAAGATCTCTCCCTGAGGATGGAAGCCCAACTGAAAAGACTGCAAATACAATGCATTATTCCTGTATATAGTTTTTTAAATGTTAATATTTACTGCACCTTCCAGTTGGGTCTGATTCGTGTTCAGAGTTGTTATTTTGTTCAGGGGATGAGACATTGAAAATTTGGGCTAAGCTACTGCAATACATTATTTTGAACTGGATAAGAAAGGATAAGCACAGCTCTCAGAGAAACAGGGCAAATAATGGGATGCTATTGGTGCAGGTTGGATTTTTGGATTTATATAAGAACGAATATGACGGGGACATCTCTGGTAAAGGTGAACAAAGGCTTATACCAGTTCTAAAGACATGGCAGCAAGACGGGGTAAAGCAGGGAGGTAGAGATACTTCATTGGGGGAATCTTCTTTCTCTGGACAAATACGTCAGAGACAGTGATCAAAATGCTCTCACTAAATATTAATAATATCAATAGTCCGGTAAAGAGATCGAGACTGCAACAATACTTACGTAGACAGGGGGGATATAATATATTTAGAGCAGACACATTTGCTTCAGAGGGAACATGCAAAACTCTCGGCAGGAGGCAGATACATACAGGTTACTCACCTGTAACAGGAGTTCTAGGAATGGTATATGTTGTTCATCCACACTTATTGGCAGGTTCCTTGCCGCTTTAAATCTTGCCGGAAGGTCTTCAAGCTGGCTCCTCCCACCCACCCGGGTGGTAAAACTCTCGGCTCCGCCCCATGACGCCAGATCTGGCCCGCTGGAAGCTCAGGTTGTGCGTCAAGCCGGGAGGTCGGTGGAGTTGGTGGATGAACAACATATACCATTCCTAGAACTCCTGTTACAGGTGAGTAACCTGTATTTCTAGGGACATGGATATGTTGTTCATCCACACTTATTGGCAGACTCCTAGCAGTTCTCCGGGAGGAGGGAGGCAAGGCGCACACCCCCGATACTTACTTGGGAAATAAAGACTGGAGAACCGAGGCCCCAAAACCAGCATCCCGGCGTGACTCAAGGTCGATGTGGTAATGGGTAATAAAAGTGTGTGCTGACTTCCAGGTAGCAGCCCTGCAGATTTCCTGGATAGGGACGTCCCTGGAAGCAGCCACCGATGCAGCAGTATGACGGGTAGAATGAGCTCTTATCCCTCTGGGAGGCTCCATGCCCCGCCAACTTATAGCAGCGATCTATGCAGGAGGTGACCTGCCCACTATCGTCCGCTTGGCTGCAGGTCTGCCAGATGCGGCTTCAGCGTAGGTGACAAACAGCTGGCAAACCTCTCCCCGACTTTTCAGCCGTGGCGCCCTTATAATAAGCGAGCGCCCTTCTAGGGTCCAGAGTATGGAGCCTATATTCGGCCTCCGAGGTGTGACTGGGGTAGAACACTGGCAGAGTCAGCACCTGGTTAAGGTGAAACTCCGACACCACCTTCGGAAGGAATTTCGGGTGGGGAGCAGGACAACCTTGTCCCTGTGGAAGACCAGGTAAGGAGACTCGATGCAAAGCGCCTGGAGCTCTCCCATCCTTCTGGCTGACGTGATAGCCACCAAGAAGGCGGTCTTCCACGACAGGTGAGAGAGTTCACACCTGTGCATTGGTTCGAATGGCTTGCCCATGAGCTTTGCCAGTACCAGCAGTAGATCCCACGGAGGTGGAGGTTCTCGCACTGGAGGAGAAATGTGATCAAGGCCTTTGAAAAAGCGCCCGACCACCTTTTCCTGCGCCACCGACTGCTTCCCGGCCCACGCCCGGTAAGCAGAGATGGCTGCCAGGTGCACCTTTAGGGTCGTCGACCTAAGCCCTTGACTAGGAAGGGACCATAAATAGTCCAAAATGCTTGCCACAGAACAGGAGGAAGGGTCCAAGCCCTTGCCCGACACCAAATGGAGAATCTCTTCCATTTGAAGGCGTAGCATTTTCTGTGTCGACTCTGCACGGACGCCTCAACAACATTGAGGACCTCGTGGAAAGACCCAAGGCCTGGAACTCTAGCCGTAGGAACCAGGCCGTCCAGGTGCAGGGATTGAAGGTCCGGATGGAACACCTTCCCCGATTGACTGAAAGCAGGTCTGAGCGAGCTGGAAGCTGCCTCGGGAGCCTGGAGCTGAGGCTGAGGAGATCTGGGTACCAGAACTGGCGGGGCCAGTCTGGGGCTATCAGGATCACCTGCGCCTTGTCCCTCCTTGCTTTGAGAAGCACCTTGTGAATCAAGGGAAATGGGGGAAAGGCGTAGAAGAGGCCCGGGGTCCACAGCCTCGAGAAGGCATCCCCCTGCAGCGAGCCCTGCTGAGGGGGGCGGGCATGAAACAGCCTCAGCTTGCGTTCTCCCTGGAGGCAAAAAGGTCCACCTGAGGTGTGCCCCAGTGGGAGAACAAATCTTGTACTACCTCTGGCAGGAGAGACCACTCGTGAGATGCAGCCCCTATCCGGCTCAGGGCATCGGCCAGGGTGTTGGAGGCTCCTGCAACATGAATGGCTAGGAGATCTGCCTCCAGGCTGCGCACGAGTGACCAAATGCGGAGAGCTTCCTTGCATAGAAGCATGGAGAGCGTCCCGCCCTGGCGGTTCAGGTAGTACATGGTCGTGGTATTGTCCGTCCTGGACTTGGACCACTGACCCGGAGAAAGCGGAGCAAAGGCGGTGAGGCTAGGCGGACGCTCGGGCTCTAGCAGATTGATGTGGCATCGGGACTCCAGCGGGGACCAGAGGCACGCACTCGTGTTCCCCCAGATGGGCACCCCAACCCATCAGGGCGTCGGTCGATAGAGACCGTCGGCTCGGAAGCGGACAAACGGGATGCCCTCCTGCAGATGGAATGGAACGGTCCACCATGGAGGCGTTCACATCTCCTGGGTCACTATCACTAGCTGGTCCAAGGATGCAGCGTTGTGACCACTGGCTGGCCAGTCCCACTGAAGGGCGCATGTGCCAGCGGCCCGGACACGCTGGTACAGGCCACCATGAGACCAGAAGGCACAGGAAGTCCGGGCAGGCGCGATTGCCCAGCAAATGATTGGGCAAAGGCAAGAACCTCGGCCCTGTCCGCGGGAGCCGTGCTCTGGCTCGAAGAGTCGAGCTCTGCCCGATGAACAGGATCACCTGCTTGACTCGGAGTTCCGACTTGGCCTCGTTGATGAAAGGCCAACTCGAGGCAAACCTGGAGGCCAATCGTCCAGGTAAGGGTACACCGACCCTCGGCGCCGCGAGGAATGCTGTCACCACTGCCATGCATTTGGTGAAGACCCTGGGAGCTGGAGATAGCCGAGGGCATGGCTCGAACTCGAAGAGGGATCCCTCCGGCTTGAAAGCGGAGGAATCTCCGATGTGACGGACGGATAGGGACGGAAAACGCAGCGTCCTGTAGGTCCAGAGAGCAGAACCACACGCCGTGTTCCAGAGATGGTATTATCTGCGCCAGAGTGACCATCCTGAAGGTTCGAGACCTTAGGAACTTGTTCAGGTCGTGTAGGTCGGAATGGGCGCCAGCCCCGTCCGTTCGGAACCAGGAAATACCTGGACCACGACCCGGGTCTGAAGAGGTCCTCCACCTCCATGATCACCTCCTTTGGAGGAGAGGCAATGTCGGCTCGGCGAGCCGCCAGTGAGGCTGCGGACCCCGAGGCCCCCCGAGGTGCGACGGCTCTGAAGAGGCGGGCCTGCTCGAATTCCAGAGGTAGGCCTTTTCCCACCAGTCCGTGGTAACAGCGGACCAGGCGGAAAGGAAGTGTCCGAGCCGTCCCCCCACGGAGGGAACCAGGGGTGAGGTGACAGGGATGGGGGCGACACCCCTCAGCCCGTCACTGGGCAGGCTTGGAGGAGGGACCGCCGGGGACCTCCTGGGCCTTACCTCCCTGCTTCCTGTTGGAGCAAGCCGACGGCTTGGGCTTGGGATACCAGGTCGAGCCTGCTGGCCCTGGCGTTGCTGGGCGGGCGCGCCGCTGAGCAGCAGGAAGAGCGAAAGGGCTTAGGCTGTGGCTGCGGCCTTTGTCCTTCTGGCGGAAGAGCCGAGGTCCAAGGTAGCATTGGACTTCTCGATCCTCGGCAGGTGACCTTCCACCCCAGGGCGAAGAGGTCAGTCCCAAAAAGGAACATCTGCCAACTTGTGCTGGGTATCCAAGTAAAGGTGGATATCCTCAGCCAAGCCCGACGACGCATAGCCCTGCGGCCACCACAGACCTGGCACATGAGTCCCGATGTCTCACGCAGTCTGGAGCTGCTGTTTAGCCACTGCCCTGGTCGCACCTGCCTGACCGTAGTCTGCAGATCTGCGGGAAGATGAGGGACAACCTCATCCAGGGAGCCCAACAGGGTGTGAGAAAAATGTGCCATGAGGACGGCCGAACTGGCCTGACGAAGGCCGAGAGAGGACGCAGCATAGACTTTTCGCCCGGCATAATCCAATTTCTTGGATTCCTTGTCGGGAGGTTTGTCCACATCCCTGGCGTTCCCGGCACGCCGGAAAACGCTGTCGGTAACCAACCCCTCGGCCGAGGGGTGTTCCGAAAAACCGGACAGGGAACCGGTAGGGACCGCATACTTCCTGGCCAACCTGGCCGAAGGCGCAGGGCAGGAAGCAGGATGCTGCCAAAGTTCCAAGGCCGGACCCACTATGGCTTCGGCCACCGGAAAGGCCTCCGTAGGAGAATCCCCTCAGTCCAGAATCTCCGTGAGGGGATACCTGCCGTTTAGAGCGGGTTCAAGCTTCATCCGGTGGACTCCGAGATGAGTCGAAGCAACCCTAAGAAGGACGAAGGGCTATCGTCCATTGACTGTCCTCCCGAGGACTCCAAGTCCATGCACTTGGAGAAGAGGGAGGAACCATCATCGGACTCAGAAGAGTCCTCAAAGAGCTGCCTCGGCCTGAGCCACCCTCCACCTGCCGAGGTTTATCGGGAGTGAGGGTGACCGACAGCCTAAGTAGAAACCCAAAGCCGACGAGAATTTTGGTCGGAGCCCCAACTAATGGCTGTGGGGCCAGAGGTTCCACCAGAATCGGTGGGGCAGCTGGAATTGGCGAACAACCGGCCTGAGAACGGAAAACCTTGACTAAGCGAGGGTTGTTCGGCTGCTCTGGTGACAGCCACTTAATGGCGGGGAAAGGCGACTGGGTCGGCTTATTCCCGGTCAAAAACTGTTGCCACATAAGTCCTCGTACCGCCCGGCCTTAACTTGCGAAGCCTCCTACGTCCGAGGAAGAGGAAGAGTGGCGGCGCCGCTTGACGCGGTGCCGAGACCGAGACCGCCTATGACGGCGGGATCGGTTGGACCGCGAGGATGTCCGAGACCGAGACCAAGAGTCTCGACTAGGCCGAGGAAGGCGAGGAGAAGTGTCGGAAATCGGCACTCCCCTCGGCTCGGACGATCCCACCGAAGGCTCCGGAACCAGAGGCACAGACGAGCCGACGGGATCCTCAACTCCCACCGGGGGAACCGGGGAGAGGGGATTCTCAGCTTCTCCAGCCGACAACCCGTCTAACGGGTCGAGAAAAATCTCGACCGCGTCGACGGGAGTCTCGGTCAACTGGCCTGACGGGGACACCGTGAAGCCAGTGGCCGAAGCTGAGGGGTTGACCGAAGTCGACTGTCGACAAGGGGAGGGGGATCTTTCCCGCTCCCAAGAGCGTCGACGGAGAGACTTACTTCTGCTCTTTTTGGACCTGGAAAAAGGTCCCGAAGAAGTTGGACCCTCACCTTTGGTCGAGAGGGTCAGACAAAGCTCCTTAAAAGAAGCAGAGTACGAGGCACCGAGAGACAGCGGGACACATGCCGCAGCCAAGGTAGAAGCGGCCCCGCCGCCTCCTCTTTGAGGGCGATCATCTGCTCTAGCTGATCCGACGAGCCAACCGCCGCGGACACCGCCAATCGGGCCTCTTTAGATTTCACCGGTGGAATTCTTTTCTCGGGGCGCCCCAGTTGTAATCGGGCAGCACGGTCTTCAAGGACGAGTGCAAAGGAAGAGCACAAGTCGCAGGCCTGCTGGTCGCTCAAGGCCCAGGCAGTAGACGCACGCGGAGTGCGGATCCGTCCTAGACATCTTCTGCCACAAGGGCACCTCCGAAAAACCGAGTGGATTTGTCCATCGCGGCAGCGAGGAGAAGAAGACGAAGTCTTTTAGCAAAACTTTTTAATTTGAACTTTCGAAGAATTAGGAACCAGTCTTAAACGCAACGCGTTAAGGAGGGAACCTGAGCTTCCAAGCGGTAAGGAAGATCTGGCGTCATGGGGCGGAGCCGAGAGTTTTACCACCCGGGTGGGTGGGAGGAGCCAGCTTGAAGACCTTCCGGCAAGATTTAAAGCGGCAAGGAACCTGCCAATAAGTGTGGATGAACAACATATCCATGTCCCTAGAATTAATTTTTTCCTCATCTAGTAAATCTGGGAAATGACATGGGGTGGTGATTTTGATACCCGCAACTACTACCTTTGTAAAAGAACAGGACTGGTCAGACCCAGATGGCTATTTTGTGATTGTACAGGGTCGACTATTGGATAGGGAGGTCACTCTGGCCAGTGTTTACCTCCCCCTGGGTGTCACCCCGAATCTGTTGAGGCAATTTAATAATAAGTTGTTAGATCTACAGAAAGGAGTTTTGTTGATTGGGGAGATTTTAATGTGACAAACTCCAAGAAGGATGCACCACACCCTCAAGCGTACGGGTATTCTCCTACACAAAAACTACTTAAAATTACAACTCCCCGGCTAGGCCTGACAGACGTTTGGTGTAATTTTTACCCTTCAAAAGGAGAATACACTTTTCTTTCTCCTAGATTTCATACCCAGTCTAGAACTGACTACTTTTTCACCTCATCGGAACATTTGGACATAGTAACTGACATTACTGAAGAAGCGTGAGTTATCTCAGATCACTCACCCCTGATGTTAAAGATTAATCTGGGACAACCAAAAAGACTGTCATTATGGAGGTTCCAATCTAAAATAAAAGAACATATCCCACAAATATGCAGAGAGAACTCCTCTCTGGAAGTTTCTTCCATACTTTTATGGGATACAGTTAAGGCTGTAATAACAGGAGAGATAACAGCCTATTCATCACTTTTACATAAAAACTGGGAAGCCAGATATGAACAACTGCAAGCAAGGCTCCAGGAGCTGCAGACTTTGGGGGACTCTGCAAGCAGAGATCAGACAAGTTCATTCTGAGATACAGAAGATTCTGGACTCCAAGGTGCAGTCAGGACCTTAAGACATTCAGCGACTATTAACAACATCAGAGACCCAGTCACTGGGGATTTCTTAAGGACCCATTTAGATATTTTACAAGCATTTCAACAGTTTTATAAAACACTGTATAAGGAGCATGATCCCCCGTCCGAAGATAGGATTAAGGCTTTCCTGGACCCTCTTTCATTCCCAAAACTCATACCCACACAGCAGGCCCTTCTACGGGGCCCTATCACTAATCTTAAATCGGCCATTGGTCAGACTAAAATATTAAAATGCCCGGGCCCAGACGGGCTACCGGCAGAGTGGTATAAGGTTTTCTCCCCAGTATTATTACCCCTGATGCACCAAACCTTTTTGGAGGTCCAAGAAGGTGCCCCCCCCCCTTGGGAATGTGCGGTCATTTCGGCTGTTCCCAAGCCAGACAAGGACCCTGTGTAAATGGAGTCCTATAGACCCATTTCGGTCTTAAACAGTGATTACAAAATATACATGAGCATTTGGGCGAGAAGGCTGGAGAACACTTTGCCTCATTTAATCCATTCTATTTTTTTTTCAATTTTCTCTATTTCTCCACTTGTCCGCCACCGATATCTGCCTGGTCACAGCTCCTGCCAGCTTCCACCTTACCCTGCTGAGCTCCCCTTCCAAACCCCCGACTTGCCCCAGGGAGGGTGGGACTACTTTGGGAGCCAGTCGGAAAACTAATCTGAAGCAGAGCAGGCTTCACAGAGGTGGCAGACTTGCAGAGGCCCCAAGCACAGGGGCGGGCCGTGCAATGATGTCCAGCATCCATCCCTCCCTATAAATTTGCTCTGTAGCACACCGGTGGCTTACGGTACCCTATCCTCCGCCACAGAAGTCCATCAAGCACTGGAGCCACGACACCCTGGAGAAGGAAAGCAGTCCACAGGATGAGTCATCCTTCTCCACCGGCCCGCCATTTAATCCATTCTGATCTGGCAGGGTTTTTCAGGATCAGGCAAACAGCAGATAACACCCTGAGAACAATTCATTTACTGGAGCATATGACCAGAGAGGCAAATCCTTCCCTTTTAATAAGTTTAGACACGTATAAGGCTTTAGACAGGGTCTCCTGGTGGGTTATGTGGAGGGTTTTAGGGGCATTTGGTTTCTCAGATGAGGTTATTAAATGGGTGTCTCAGCTTTACTCAACCCCAAAGGCCTACATAAGGGTAAATGGTAGCATAACATCACATATACCGTTGGAAAGGAGGACATGTCAGGGGTGCACCCTATCTTCCTTACTTTTCGTATTATATATTGAACCACTGGCCATTGCGATCCGGAGAACCCGGGAGATTGAGGGGATCCCTGTGGGTGGGAGGGAATGGGAAGCTAACCTTGTATGCAGACGATGTCCTCTTCTCCCTTAGGAACCCTGAGCAATCTCTCCCAGCATTATGGGACCTGTTGGACAATTTTGCTCAGATTTCAGGGTATAAAATAAATTCTATGAAGACGGAGGTACTAAATACAGGTTACTCATCTGTAACAGGAGTTCTAGGAGTGGTATATGTTGTTCATCCACACTTACTGGCAGGTTCCTTGCCGCTTTAAATGTTGCCAGAAGGTCTTCAAGCTGGCTCCTCCCACCCACCCGGTGGTAAAACTCTGGCTCCGCTCCCAGCGCAGATCTAGCCTGCTGGAAGCCAGGTTGCGGCGTCGAAGCTGGGGAGGTCGGGTGGTTGTGTGGATGAACAACATATACCACTCCTAGAACTCCTGTTACAGGTGAGTAATCTGTTGCTAGGGACGGATATGTTGTTCAATCCACACTTACTGGCAGACCTCTAGCAGTTCTCCCGGGAGGAGGGAGAGGCAAGTAGCACCCACTACTTAGGGAATAAGGACTGGAGAAGCGAGGTCCCAAAACCAGCATCCCTGCATGACTCTAGGTCAATGTGGTAATGGGAAATAAAGGTGTGTGCGGACTTCCAGCTAGCAGCCCTGCAGATTTCCTGGATAGGGACATTCCTAGAAGCAGCCACCAAAGCAGCGGTATGGCGGGTAGAATGAGCTCTTATCCCTTTGGGAGGCTCCATGCCCGCCAACCTATAGCAGAGATCTATGCAGGACGTGACCAACCTGCCTATCGTCTGCTTGGCTGCAGGTCTGCCAGGTGCAGCTTCAGCGTAGGTGACAAACAGCTGGCGAACCTATCCCCGAATTTCAGCCGTCCGCTCCTTATAATAAGAGAGTGCTCTTCTAGGGTCCAAGGTATGGAGCCTATATTTGGCCTCTGAGATGTGATTGGGGTAGAACACCAGCAGAGTCAACACCTGTTAAGGTGAAACTCCGACACCACCTTCGGAAGGAATTTCGGGTGGGGGCGCAGGACAACCTTGTCCCTGTGGAAGACCAGATAAGGAGACTCAATGGAAAGTGCCTGCAGCTCTCCCATCCTTCTGGCTGACGTGATAGCCACCAAGAAGGCGGTCTTCCACGACAGGTGAGAGATGTCACACCTGTGCATCGGTTCAAATGGCTTGCCCATGAGCTTAGCCAATACCAGCAGTAGATCCCACGGAGGTGGAGGTTCTCACACCGGAGGGGATATGTGATCAAGGCCTTTGAAAAGTGCCCGACCACCTTTTCCTGCACCTCCGACTGCTTGCCAGCCCGCGACCGGTAAGCAGAGATCGCTGCTAGGGACACCTTAAGGGTCGTCGACCAAAGCCCTAGCTGAGAAAGGGACCACAGGTAGTCCAGAATGCTAGCAAAGGAACAGGAAGAAGGGTCCAACCCTTTGTTCTGACACCAAATGGAGAATCTCTTCCACTTGAAGGCATAGCATTTTCTGGTCAACTCCTTACAGGATGCCTCAACTACATTGAGGACCTCATCGGAAAGACCCAAGGCTTGGAACTCTAGCCGCTCAGGAACCAGGCCGTCAGGTGCAGGGATTGAAGGTCCGGGTGGAGAACCTTCCCCTTGTCAACTGAGAGCAGGTCTGGGTGGGCTGGAAGCCACCTCGGGAGCCTGGAGCTGAGGCTGAGGAGATCTGGGTACCAGTACTGGCGGGGCCAGTCTGGGGCTACCAGAATCACCACGCCTTGTCCCTCTTCACCTTGCGAAGCACCTTGTGGATCAAGGGAAATGGAGAGAAGGCGTAGAAGAGGCCCGGGGTCCACAGCCTTGAGAAGACATCCCCCTGCAGTGAGCCCTGCTGAGGGGGGAGGGCATGAAAGAGCCTCAGCTTTGCATTCTCCCTGGAGGCGAACAGGTTCACCTGAGGGGTGCCCCAATGGGAGAACAGATCTAGTACTACCTCCGGCAGGAGAGACCACTCGTGAGATGCAGCGTCTATCTGGCTGAGGGCACTGGCCAGACTGTTGGAGGCTCCTGCTACATGGATGGCTAGGAGATCCACCTCCAGGCTGATCACGAGAGACCAAGTGCGGACAGCCTCCTTGCACTGGGGCAAGGAGTGCATCCTGCCCTGTCGGTTGAGGCAGTACATGGTCGTGGTGTTGTCCGTCTGGACCTGGACCACTTGACCCTGTACAAATGGAGAGAAGGTGATGCGTGCTAGTCAGACCGCTCGAAGCTCCAGCAGGTTGATGTGGCATCGAGACTCCTGAGAGGACGAGAGGCGGTGGGCTCTGAGCTCCCCCAGATGGGCACCCCAACCCATCAGAGAGATGTCGGTCATCAGAGTGACCGTCAGCTCGGGGCGGACAAACGGGATACCTTCCTGCAGATGAGCTGGAACGAGCCACCACTGTAGGCTGTTCCACATCTCCTGGGTCACTGTCACTGGCTGGTCCAGAGGACCAGAGCGCTGTGACCATCTGCGGGCCAGACCCCATTGCAGGGGACGCATATGCCAGCAGACCCAATGGACCACGCTGGTGCAGGCCACCATGAGGCCCAGAAGGCGCAGGAAGTGCTGGCAGGGTGCAATTGCCCAACCAGAAATGATTGGGCAAAGGAAGAAAGGACCTCAGCACTGTCTGCTGGGAGCCGGGCTCTGACTCGAAGAGAGTCGAGCTCTGCCCCGATGAACTGAATCACCTGTGATGGCACGAGTTCCAACATGGCCTTGTTGATGAGGAGACCAATCTGAGAGCAGACCTGGAGGGCCAGATCCCTGGACCGCTCCACCTCCAACCTGGAGGGGGCTGCAATCAGCCAGTCGTCCAGGTAAGGGTACACCAGGACCCCTTGGCGCTACAGGAATGCTGTCACCACTGCCATGCATTTGGTAAAGACCCTGGGAGCTGGAGAGAGGCCGAAGGGCATGGCCCGGAACTCGTAAAGGGATCCCTCTGCTCTGAAGCGGAGGAATATCTGATGAGGCGGATGGATTGGGACGTGAAAAATATGCATCCTGAAGGTCCAGGGAACAGAACCACACCTGGCTCCAAGGATGGAATGATCTGAGCCAGAGTGACCATCCTGAAGGTGCGAGACCTTAGGAACTTGTTCAGGTCGTGTAGGTCGAGAACGGGGTGCCAGCCCCCCCATCCGTTTTGGGACCAGGAAGTACCTAGGCACAAACCCTGGGTCTGGGGGGGCATACCATCGCTGATCACCTCCTTCACTGGAGGAGCAAGGCAATGTCGGCTCGATGAGCCGACAGGAGCTGTGGAACCCGTAGCCCCCTTGGAGGCGATGGGGCGATAGGGAACTGCTCGAATTCCAGAGGCAGACCCCTGCCTACCACCTGCCAACACCCAGCGGTTCTGGTGATAGCGGACCAGGTGGAAAGGAAGTGGCGGAGCAGTCTCTAATGGGGAACCCAGGGAGGAGTGACGAGGTTGGGGCGACACCCTCAACCCGTCAGTGGGCAGGCTTGGAGGAAGGGCCCACTGAGGGACCTCCTGGACCCTTGCCTCCAGGCTTCCTACTTGAGGAAGCAGCAGACTTGGCCTTAGGGTGCCAAGTATGAGCCTGCTGGCCCTGTTGCTGGTGCTGCTGGGCCGGACGTGCCGCAGGGGCTGAAAGACGAAAGAGCTTACACTGCTGCTGGTGGCCTTTGTCCTTCTGGGCAGACGTGACCGAGTCCAAGGTGGCACTCAACTTCTCGATCCATTGGAGATGACCTTCCACCCCGGGCCTGAACAAGTCAGTACCCAGGAAGGGAATGTCTGCCAGCTTGTGCTGGGTATCAGCCATGAAGGTGGAGATCCACAGCCGAGCTCTGCGGTGCATGGCCACTGCGCTGCTACTGACTGGGCACATGAATCAGCAATGTCCAATGAAGTTTGGAGCTGCTGTTTAGCTACTGCCCTTCCCTGATCCTGCACCTGCTTGACCGTCGTCTGAAGGTCAGCCGGGAGATGAGGAATCACCTCATCCAGGGAGCCCAAAAGGGCGTGTGAAAAGTGTGCCCCAGAACAGCCGAGTTAGCCTGACAAAGGCCTAGGGAGGAAGCAGCGTATACCTTCCATCCTGAGTAATCCAACTTTTTGGATTCCTCATCGGGCGGTTTGTCCACATCCCGAGCGTTCCCGGAATGCCGGAAAACGCTATCGGTCACTAACCCTTCCACAGAGGGGTGCTCCAAAAAACCGGAGAGTGAACTGGTAGGGACCGCATACTTTCGAACCATCCTGGCCGAAGGTGCGGGACAAGATGCTGGCTGCTGCCACAACTCCAGGGCCGGGCCAACAATGACTTCGGCCACCGGAAAGGCCTCTGTAGGGGAATCCCCTTGGTCCAGTATCTCCGTAAGGGGATACCTGGCCTGTTTCTGAACTGGTTTAAGCTGCATCCCAGTAGACTCTGAGATGAGTCGAAGCATTCCCAAAAATGAGGATGGGCTCTCGTCCACCGACTGACCCCCTGCAGATTCCAGGTCAACCGGCCTGGAGAACAGGGAGGAGTCGTCGTCAGACTCCGAGGAGTCTGTGAACAGCTGCCGAGCGCCTGAGCCACCCTCCACCTGCCGAGGTCGATTGAGAGTGAGGGTGACCGACAACCTATGGGGCAAGCCCTGACCCGACCGAGAATCCTTGGTTGGGGCCCCAATCCTAGGTTGTGGAGGCGGAGATTCCACCACAAAGGGTGGAGCAGCCGGTTTAGGCCGAACAACCGGGCTGGTGGCGGCTCCTCGACTACTACGAGGGGTTGTTTCGGTCGCTCAGATGACAGCCACTTAATGGCTGGAGAAGACGACAGAGTCGGCTTGTTACCAGTCAGTAAGAGCTGCTGCCACATCAAGTCCTCATAGTGCCGGAGTCTATCCTCCGAAGAGAATGAGCGGTGGCGGCGCTTTCCATGGTGCCGAGACTGAGACCGCCGACGTCGGTGGGACCGGCTGGACCTGGAAGAGGACCGAGACTGAGACCTTCGGGGATTCCTAGGATGGGTAAGAGGGGGAAAGGGGGAAACCCGCCCTTCCTTCGGTACAGGGACCTTAATCGGGGACTCCAGCACAGGAGGCATACGCAATTCCTCGGTAATCACTGGGGGAACCGGTGAAGTAGGGTTGTCGGCATCACCAGTCGACAAACTGTCCGACGGGTCGAGAAAAATCTCGACCGCGTCGACGGTTGTCTCGGCCTGCTGGCCTGACGGGGACACCGTGAAGCCAGCGGCCTTAGCCGCAACCTCGACCAAAGTCAAAAGCCAACGGTCCGGTGAAGGGGATATCTCCCGCTCCCACGAACGTCAACGGTGGGACCTACCTTTTGAGTCCTTCTTCTTGGACCAACTAGAATGTCCTGATGGTCCTTCTCCCTTGGTGGAGAGGGACTGACAAAGCTCCTTAAAGGAAGCTGTATAGGAAGAGCCCAAGGAGAGCAGGATAAATGCGGCCGGGGAGGAAGAAGAAGTGGCCTGGGCCTCCTCCTCCTTGAGGGCGATCATCTGCTCCAACTGTTCCGTGGAGCCCGGCGCTGCAGACACTGCCCAATGGGCCTCCTTCGACTTGATCGGCGGATACCGTTTTTCAGGGTGCCTGAGAAGAAGTCGAGCAGCGCAGTCCTCCAAGACCAAAGCCGAGAAGGAGCTGCACAATTCGCAAGCCTGTGAATCGTGGCCAAGCCCCAGGCAGTAGACGATATGGAGTGGATCGGTCCAGGACATCTTCTGCCCACAGGGGCACCGGCAAGCCGGAGTCAATTTGTCCATCGCAGCCACAAGGGAAGGCGAAGCGAGTCTTGTAAACTTTAGAATTAGTTTGGGTTAACCGAAGAGTGTGGATCCAGGCCTAAAACGCAGAGCGCTAAGGAGAGAACCTGAGCTTCCAAGCGGTAAGGAAGATCTGGCATCATGGGGCGGAGCCGAGGGTTTTACCACCCGGGTGGGTTGGAGGAGCCAGCTTGAAGACCTTCCGGCAACATTTAAAGTGGCAAGGAACCTGCTAATAAGTGTGGATTGAACAACATAGTCACGTCCCTAGAACTGTCACTTTTACCCACCCCCGACTTGAAAAAGAGTTTCCCATTAAAGTGGCTCCACACTAAAATAAAATACCTAGGGCTATATCTTTCTCAAAATCCAGAAAACATAAAGCTGGTTAACTACAAACCCCTCACTGTAAGGACTGAGGCAGATCTGCATGCCTGATCTCGGCTTCACCTTCCTTTTAATCCAGGGTGGAGTTAGTAAAAATGAACATTCTCCCACGGTTGTTGTACTTGTTTCAGACTATTCTGGACCCCCTCCCCATCCTATATTTTAATTCTTGGAATTGCATTCTAGCTAGATTTGTTTAGGCCGGGGAGAAGCCCACAGTTAGATGGTCTATCTTACAACTCCCAAAGACTGGGGGCTTGCCCTTCCGAATCTTCAGAAATATGCTCAAGCCATGGTGCTGAATAGAATTTTACACTGGAGCAATCCAAATGATTCCATATCTTGGAAGATACTAGAATTGGGTCTTAATCAAATACAGGATGTAACCCAAGCTTGTTATTCTACAGACCCTCAACACCGGGGAAAAAAGAAATACCCTATATATGGGGGTAGATCTAGTCTCTTAGTTTGGGATAAGCTTAGATCCTCCCCAGAGATGGTACAGATAGGCTATTATCTACGCACCCCGAGGGCAGAATTACATAATCACCCTCCACAAGTGCTGCAGGGCATAAATCACTGGCATGGTATAGGTCTCTCCTTTATATTTCAGATGGTAGATGCACAGGGAATCATTCCCTTTACTACTCTGCAGGACAGATATGCTCTCCAACTTGGGGATTTGGCTGTATACTTACAGGTTAGAGAAATACTGCTTCAGCGTCCCCCTGAGAGGCATTCCCTACCTTTGCTATTGAATATATTTGTAACTACCATGGGAGGCCTGGTTTGGCCCCATTTTATAGGCCTGATATACAAAGGTTTACAAGAGATATCTCGAGAGTCTACTACGGGAATCCTTGGGGCATGGAACAAAGAATTGGAAATTCCAGTCTCAGAAGAAGACTGGTTGAAATTTATTAGACCTTCCATGGGTATTTCTGGTTCCCCATATTGGAGAGAATTTGCCTGGAAGGTGAGAAGTAGATTTTTCATTACCACTGCAAAGCTTGCAAAATATTCTGCTGCCTCTCAGGGAAGGAGCTGGAGTGAATGCAGGGAGTCTATGGCCAACCATGTTTATATAATGTAGTCTTGCCCGAAGTTGAAACAATACTGGACAGGGGTGAAAGAGGCACTGGTGGAATTGGTGGTAATGAGACAATATTAAAGCTGGATCTGGTGCTGCTTTCTGTCCCTCTAGAGGGGGTGCGTATCCTGAGGGGTTCCCTGCTTGTCACCTACTTACTGGCTGCCAAGAAGGGAATTACTCGTCCTTGGAGTAAACAATCTCCCCCAACCATACAGGACTGGTACAGGGTCATGGGGGAATTATATACAATGGAGAGAATGATTGCCAGGGGAGGGAACAGGGAGGGGCCTTTTCAACTTAGATGGCGTAAATGGGTGATGTACATATAACTTCCTCAAGTATGTTCGCAGGATGGAGGGGTCCAAGGATCAGCAGACTCCTGTTGAGTTCGATGTCAGTCTATCCTTGCAGTCAGGGGAAAATGCAATTGTCCATGTTTGTATCCTCCCTGAGAGCTGGGAACTGTGCTCTTAATTGTTTGCTAATAAATTTAGGTATTAGCCATATTAATACCAAGATATTAAGCCTGCTTCAAGTTGTACCCTAGCTGTATTACTGTACAAGGGTGGAAATGAAATATGTCTCACTCATTATTTTAGTGTATATATATATATATATATATATATTTTTTTTTCCCTTTTTTGTGTGTGTCTATAAAGAAAACAATAAAAAAAAAAAAAGGTATAAACTAGCAACAAGTGCTTCCAAGGTGGGAAGTCCAAATCAGTGGACTTCTGATCCCCCTAATATGATGGAAGTATAGGGGTTGGGAAAAAGGAGGTTCCTATGCCCCAAGAAATTCGAGGTCACCTCCCTGAGTAACTCTTTAAAGGGGTGACTCAATATGTAAGGGGCTATCCTTACTCTAGTATTTTCACGGAGAACTGGAGAAGCCCTAACATGAACAATCCGGTCCCACACAGGTCTGAAGGAAAAATAATCAACAAATTGAACACTTTCATATTTACCCCTCATACAATATAGAGCATTATAGACAGGCAGAATGGATTTTAAAAAATTCCTGAAATGTCTTAGCTTGCCTTCAACCTCCCAAATAAGTTTGAAACATGTAACAACCACTCAAAGCAAGACCAAACATCTGTTAAATGTAGTGGAGACAAAAGAGTCAATGGGTAGCAGTTCAAAACCACTCCTTTACTGAAAGGCGGAGCTGGTGAATTTGTCCATCTTCTGCAATGTAGCAAGGTGAACCCAGAAAACACCAGTCCAGCAGTGCCATCCACTACAAACTTAAAACAGAAAGACCCCCCCCCCGCCCTCATTTGGAATCGGAGGGCACACTGACTAATAAGGCTAGTCTGTTGGCTGAACAGACGGAGTGTAAAAGTAACTAGCCCAACAGTCTCGTGTCTCAACAGGTCCAGGAAGTGAACCCCAAACCATGTATAGGCAATCCATGCCTGCGATTAACCAGGAGCCTGCCTCTGTGAGATAATATATTGCGCACCTACAGAACTTGTAATCACAGGCTCCCAAGGCTCTTCAGGAACAATAAGAGCACTGTCCTGGAAAGAACATGGCCCAGCAGTCCCCCTGGTGGGCTGAAATACCTTGTGGATTCTTCCAGAAAGATGAGGTCATTCAGGGAGCTCATCAGGTAATAGCAGGAGTGGTGATGTTGCTTTTCTCCAGTGTTCGCCGTTTTGTTGCACCCGATTGCTCCAAGGCTTCCCGGGCTAAGTGCAGATCAGATGGGAAGCCCCCTCACAACCTCTGCGTCACAAAGGACCAGTCCGACTGTGGAAGGCACTTCTGGGAGATACAGTCCGCCTCTGTAGCTGGCAATGACAGGCCCTTTTGCTGCAGTGCCTCCAAAGCTTTAGGCATGGTGGTGTACAGTTGGGGACCATTGTCCCAGAAAATTTTCAGCTTCGCAGGGAATGGCATTTGAGACTTTATGCCTTTCTCTCATAGGAGATGCAGGATGGGTACATATTGCTGGTGGGCTTGCTGGACCTCAGGGGTGTAATCATGGTCGAATCAGAGTTTTGATGTCTGGTATGTGATATATTTTTCCATCCACGCCCAGCGCAGCAGGTCTTCCCTGACTTTAAAACTACTCACTTTGAAAACAACAGAGCGGGGGCTGGCATTAGTATCTGTGGGCTTTGGCACAAGTGATCGGTGAGCTCTCTCTCTCTCTCTCTCCACTGAAAGAGCATATCCTGGTGGCAGTTCCAAGACGTCCCTGAGGAGATTTTCTACAAAAGAAGTCATGAGGTGGTTTCAGCCCCACCACCAGGCCATACAAACAGAGGTTCTCACGTCGAGCGTGGTCCTCAAGATCAATACATTTGGCATGCAGGGAGAGAGTGTTGCATGAGGGCTTCCACTGCTCGGCTTAGATACATGGTGCTATCCTCAGTTGTCGCTATCCTCTCCTCTCTTCTGCTTCATTTATTCTCTGCTCCATTTTTGTAAGTTGCTGTGAGAGGGTTTTGAAATCCTTCCTGATTTCTGCCCGGGAGCTACAAATCTCCTTCAGAATGGTTTCAAGTCTGGTATAGGAGAAGAGGTCTGCTTCTCCCTCTATCGTAGTCGGCCCCGCTTGCACTGCTCAGGGACTGGCTGCAGCCTCGCTGATGGGAATGCAATCTCTCCGCATCCTTTTGTTTAGTTGCTGTCTTGGGCTTCACTGTGCCATCTCTATCCTTCTTATGACCCTCTCTGAACATATCTGCCATTCTGGAATTGAGAAAGCTGATTTTTTAGGGTTTTTTAAGACCTGTAGGGTTCGGAGCTAGTGTTTCAGGCTGCTAATGGCTCCGTGACGTAACTGGAAGTCCTCAGTCACCAAATGTTTAATAAATACATAAAATAAATAAACTAACATTCATGATGTTGATTATTTTATCCATCTTGGCAGACAGCTATTTACCTGTGCAGACCCTCAAAATGGCTAATTATTGTGACAGCACTGTTTTGTGTGGTGCTGTTAGGTTCAAGTCTGTATTTTGCATAGTAATTGCATATTTCTTCTTTCTTGTGTTTTATTTGGCTTGCGTATGCTACAGCGCATTTACTTTTTGTGGTTTACCAGGAAAAACAACACACTGCACTTAAATAAAAGCACTGAGCAACCCAGGCACCAGGTGCAGTGTTTTTATGGCTGCTAAATTCTCCTCGGAAACTGCAGTAAAATTCTGCAGCTGTAAAAAACCTCCAGATGTTTTGCCCACTGCCAGTAGAGTAAAGCAAACAACTGTTCAGGTAATGCGAGGGGTCTGACAAGAGGACGTACTTATAAGCTGATGGTGGTGGTGGGAGAGGGGGTGGGAATTCAGCTGGGATGTAAGGAAATACTTCTCCCCAGAGAGTACTGTGAGAAGGTGGAGTCGTTTACCCAGCCAGGTGGATACAAAAATGGTTGCAGGTTTTAAGAGAGAGTGGGACAGACATATGGGTAAGATGAAAATGACAGAGGGTGTTGAGGAGTTGAGTGGGATGGAGGGGTATCGCATGACTAACACAGCAGTGCTACAAGTTAGGAGCACTGCAAAGGTAATGCCAATGCTGGACTGTGGAGACTAAGGCTGGGACCAGGCAGACTTGATGGACTGAGTGTCTTTTTCTGCCTGGAAAGTACAGTTATGTAAGAACTTACTGTAACAGTAGATCTTCTAGAGGAGCTCTTGCAGCAGGCTATAACCATTAGGATTAATGCCGCAGGCCTTAGGACCCACCGGAAAAAACAGCTAGCAGTACCCAGCAGGGACCAGCTCCACCCCGACGTTGGTCACGCCATAAAAGGGAGCAGACCCCGGCTCCACCTCAGTTCCCCCCGCCAAGACCCACAAACGGACCCTAGAAAACGAACCAGGCAAAGCTTGTCGAAGACCTGTTGTAAACCTCACCAGGGAGAAGGAGGGCCGGAAAGCAATGCCTGCAGCAAGAGCTCCTCTCGAAGACCTACTGTTACGGTAAGTTCTTACGTAACTGTACTATCTTACTTGGAGTGGGAGCTCCTGCAGCAGGCTATAACCATTAGGACAGATTCCGAAGCAGTCCCGCGCCAAGGAGGTGACTAACCCCGGGAGGAGGAAAGGTGAAAAATGGCTGACATACAGCAAATAAGGACAAGAGTCCCTGAAGGACTGCCAAGCTGAAACTGGCACAGCTCCTGAAGGCAATGTCCAGGATATAGTGTTTCACAAAGGTGTGCACTGAATTCCAAGTAGCGGCAGCACAAATGTCACTTATAGAGACATTCTTTAAGGAGGCAAAGAAGGTAGAAATTCCTCTGGTGGAATGAGCTCTAACCGTGCCTGGAAGAGGTTTGTTGTGCTTGTCGTAACAAAGCACAACACAGTGGACAAGCCACCTGGAAATAGTTTGTTTAGACACCAATTTGCCCAGGTGTTGTGGCGTGAAGGCCACAAACATTTGCTCCGATTTACGGTGTGCAGCTGTACACTTGAGGTAGTACCTCAGTGACCTGTGGACATCCAATGTGTGTAGGAGAGCCTCTCCTCTATTGGCAGGGGTAGAATAATAGACTGGAAGGTCAACTGATTGGTTGAGGGTCAACTTCTAGACCACTTTGGGAAGGAACTTAGGATTTGTTCTAAGAGAAACCCTTTCCCTGTGAAAAACTAAATAAGGCCCCTTACATATCAGGGCCTGAAGCTCAGAAACCCTTCCAGCCGAAGTGACAGCAACTGAAAAACAAACCTTCCAGGAAAGATGATGCAGCTCACAATCAGCCGCTGGTTCAAAAAGGGGGGGGGGGGGTGAGCTTCTCCAACACAAAAAGGAGGTCCCAAGGAGGGATAGGATCCCTAAAGAGAGGTCTCAAATGTAAGATACCCTGTAAGAAGGTGCAGACCACGTCCAGTTGGGCCAAGGTTCTATCTCCCAAGAGGATATGATATGCCGAGATGGCCCAAATGTGCACCTTTATAGAAGAGTAGCTCAGGCCTTGCTGGTATAAGGAGAAGAGATACCGTAATGCTGAGTTCACTGGACAGGTAAGGGGGTCCAGATGGTGAGACGAAGCCCACAAACAAAAACGCTTCCACTTCATAGCATAAGTGGAGTGTGTAGAGGGCTACCTTGCTGAGACGAGGACATCCGCCACCTCTTGGGAAACCCCGTACCTGAATTTGGTTACATCTTTAGGAGCCAAGCATGAAGGTGCAGAGACCTGAGATCTGGATGAACCAGCCTGCCCTGATCTTGGGACAGCAACTGCGAGCATATTGGTAGTGGAATTGGAGGTTCAGAGGACAACCGCTGAATTTTATTTTATTTTATTGAAATCTAGGATTACAAATACCTTTGAGCAGAAACTGCTCATTTACAAAGGTTCCACGTTGAAGGAATGGGGGGTATACACACATACAAAGGTCAACATAATAATACATAGTTACACAATAAAAGAAGTAAGAGACTGAGGCTTAGGAAATTCCAGTAATTCAAAATGTGCCAAATGTTAGGTAGCATGACATACCAGCCAAGGGCAATCTTAGAAATAAGCGCTGCAGGTGAGAGGGAAGGGGGTATGCAGGCAGGAAGGCCATTGTCGGAGGGTAGAGGGTGAGGGTAAGAGCTCTAAAGGGGAGGGAGGGGAGGGATAAAAGTCAGAAAATGCCCGGGGTGGAGGAAAGGGAGAGGGGGCAAGGGGGTAGGCAGGTAGAAGGGGGCAAGGTGGGAAGAGGTAGCTGTCAAGACTAAAGTGGAGGGCAGTGAGCAGTGGGCCCTTAATTAGGCGAGGCAGTCACAACCACTAGTTGAAATGAGATGAAGTCGGAGTTGTCTCTTAAAAGGGCCAAGAGCAGCAGCAGTAAGAGTTTCTTTGTTGAGAGTATTGTACCACTGTGGTGCTCCACGGTTTTATTTAACTCTAAAAATTGATTAGTGTTTTGCTCATAAAAGTGCTAAAACATTGTGAAAATGCATAGCACCTCCCTCACTGTGTTTAACAAACATAACACTTCTATAAAACCTATATGGGAGCTTTCTGAACAGTTATATTGTCCCAAGAAAAAACTGCTAATCAATTATTTAAAACCCTGGTATTGTACCACTGTGGTGCTCTGTGGGCAAAGGCCCTCTGGCCCATGGTAGTCCGGCATCTGGGGACAAGGAAGGTTAGTTGTTGTGAACTTCTAGTTTGCTGGGTGCTGTGGTGGTCAATGAGGAGCTTTTCAATGCCCGGGGGCATGACCCCAAGGAGGACTTTTTTGGCTAAGAGGCAGGTTTGATACTGTATCCGGCTGATGAGAGGAAGCCATCCTGCCTGAGTGTACAGATCACAAGTGTGTGTAAGTCGGTCAGCCCCAGTTAGCAGCCTGTATGCTTTGTTGAGTGCAACTGTAATTTCAGAGGCAGAGGCGGAGGCAGAGCCATAAATTGCCAGTCTGCAATCGGCGACGGAGGTGACAGAGCTGTTGATAGCCAACCGGAGAGTGTCAGGAGTCATGAAGTGTTTGTGCCTGTAGAGCAGGCCTATACGGATGTTGGTGGCTTTGGCGACAGAATCTATGGGCCGACAGTAGGAGAGTGAGCTGTCCAATGTGACACCTAGGTATTTAAAATCAGGAACGTGTTCAAGTAAGGTCCCTGTTTGGTTTAGGATGGTGAGGTCACGGGATTCGTACTTGTTCCTGGCATTGTAGAAGGTCATAACCTTTGTTTTGCTGTAGTTCATGACCAGTTTGTGTGACTTGAACCATTCTCATGCATGAATTCAAGCTGTAATTGTTTCTCGAGGAGCTCTGCGTTTTGGTGGTTGCGAACATGACTGCATCATCACGAGAGCAGTAATTTCTGGTGGCAGACACTGGGAAGGTCGTTGAGGAAGAGGCTGAAGAGTAGTGGCCCCAGGATGGACCTGTGGGACCCTGAAAGGACTGTCTTTTCTTCTGAGGTGACACCGGCAATCCTAACCGCATGGACACTCTCCCAAGGTAGCTTGAAAACCAGAGCAGCTCTTCATTGGACAAGCCTAATGTTTGATAATTGCTTGAGTAGGAGTGGGTGGTTCACAGTTTCAAAGGCTTTTGTAAGGTCGATGAATACTGCCCCTACACAGTTTCCTTGATCGAGCGTGGTATGAATGAAGCCAGTGAATTCTAACAGTGCAGTGGTGCTACTGTGCCCTTTTCGGAAACCATGTTGCTCAGGACACTGGATGTCGTATTTTTCCAGGTACTTGACTAGTTGGTCTGAGGCGATGCGCTCCAGGGCCTTAGACAATGGAGGGAGGATGGAGATAGGTCTGTAGTTGGGAGTGCAGTGATTTGTCTCCACTTTTGTGTACCGGTGTGATGGTCACCTGTTTCCAGCGAGATGGGAACTGGGACATCCTTAGTGATAGGTTGATAACCTTTGTCAGGGGTTCAAGGACTTCTTCAAGGACAACTGCTAACAACTTCAGGTCAAGGGAGTCACCGCTGTAGCCCGAGTTGTGAATGGCCTTCCGAATATAGGTTCTGGTTTCATGCACTGGGATCTCCTTGAAGTAGAATTGTGGGGCAGGGTGTAGGAGAGAAGTAGTTGCAGGAGGGTTACTACCAGAGGGAGCATCAAAGAAATTAGAAGGGAGGACACTATCCAAGTTGGAGAATGCATTGTTAAAGCTGTTGGTAATTGTGTACAGGTGAATTAGTGGGAACCAAATCGGCCGAGGCCATAGTGGGGTGATCAGAATCATTCGGGCCCCCTCGGCCTGGAGTTTCAATAAGACACTCTGAATGAGAGGGAAGGCGTAAAGAAACCTCCCAGCCCAACAAAGGGACAATGCATCTGGCCAGAAAACACCAGTCACTTGCTCTTGTGAGCAGAAAACTGGAAGTTTGGCATTGCGCAGAGATGCAAAGAGGTCCAGCTCTGGACGACCCCAAGTGCCAAAGAGCTGGTCCGCTACTGACTGTAGCAACTTCCACTCGTGTGCCTTGGACTGAGACCTGCTTAAGCTGTCTGCCAAGTCATTTTGGGCGCCTGGAACATGCACCGCAGACAGACAAATGTGACGTTCCAGCACCCAGTACCAGACTCTCATCGCCTCCCTGCACAGAGGGTAGGAGTGAGTTCCCCTTTGCTTGCTGATGTAAAAGACGACTGTCATGTTGTCCATCTGAATGAGAAGAGAGCCCAGTACAATGTCCTTTTGAAAGGCTTTTAGAGCACCGAGGACTGCTCGCATTTCCAGAACACTGATGTGGAGGGTGTGCTCCTCTTGGGGTCCAGACCCCTTGAGTTTGGCGGGTCCCTAGGTGTGCCCCTACCCCAAATCGGATGCATCTGTTATTAAAGTCTGACTTGGGGGCTCCTGACGGAAGGGGACCCCTTGCTCCAGATTGAGGGGGTCCAACCACCAAAGCAGGGTCCTCCTGACTGGCTCTTCGATCCTGATCATGTGGTCTAGGCCGTCTGAGCTTTGATCCCACTGCACCCTGAGCATCCACTGTGGGACCCTCATGTGGAAGCGGGCCAAAGGAGTGACAGGGATGGCCACTGACATGTACCCCAGAAGTCTGAGGAAGATCCTGGCCTGGACCTGAGGGGTTACTAGGACTGATCCGGCTATCTCCCCACAGGCGATCTCTCTCTGGAGGAAGAAAAGCCATGCCCTGGACCGAATCCAGGACCGCTCCAATAAAGATGAGTCTTTGGCTGGGCTCTGGGGAAGACTTTGGAAGGTTCAGGGTGATCCCCATGTATCGGGACAGAGTATAAGCGTCTCCAAGAGCTTGAAGACGACGCATCCTTGACGGGGCCGCGAGCAGCCAATCATCGAGGTAAGGGAAGACGTAATGTCCCTGACGCCTTAGAGCCGCAGCTACCACTGCCAGACACTTGGGGAAGACTCGAAGAGCGAAGGAGAGACCGAACGGAAGAACCTGAAATTGATAGTGCTCCCCCTGGAAGTGGAACCTCAAGTACTTCCTGTGAGGGGGAAAGACCCCCAATGTGCATATGCATATCTTGCATATCCAGGGAACAGAGCCAGTCTCCCTGGTGCAGCAGAGGGATGAGACCTGGAAGGGTCACCATCCTGAACCTTCGGTATTCTATATAGACGTTTAGAGAACTGAGGTCCAGGATGGGCCGAAGGTCTTGCGTCTTCTTTGGAACCAGGAAAAAGTGAGAGTAATACCCCCTTCCTCACTGCTGCAGAGGAACTGGTTCTATCGCCCTACTTTGCAAGAGGGCCTGAATCTCTCCTTCTTTAAGGAGGATGTGAGAAGGAGGATACCTGGAGGACCTTGGTGGAGTTTCTGGAGGGATCTCGGTGAACTCCAGCGTATGTCCCCTCCTTATAATGTCCAGGACCCACTGGTCTGCTGTTACAGAGCTCCATCCCTCCAGATGAAGGGAGAAGCGACCCCCCACCACCTCCACTGGTGCCTCCTCCAGAGAAGGGGGGTCAAAGGGAGTCACTGGGCAGAGCCGGGGGTGGGCAGAGAGGCTGGGGAGGTCTTTGGGTCTCAAAAAGGAGCACCTCCAAAATGCTGGTTGACAGCTTTCCTCTTTAAGCCGCCTCTCTGACCTTGCCTACTGCTACGGGCTTGAGAGCCTGACGGCTTAAGAAAAGACCAATGTCTAGTACATTTCTGGTCCCCACGATGCATCTGTCAGATGGACCAGACAGACTTGCCTGACTCCTAGAGACAAGAGATGAGAGCCTCCATCTCTGGACCAAAGAGGACGGAACCCTGGAATGGGAGGTCCCGGATTCCAGATTGCAGATCCTGGTGAAAACCTGAGACTCTCAACCAGGCATGGCGCCGGAGACAGACACCTGATGCTGACACTCTGGCTGCCGTGTCTGCAGTGTCATACGAGGCACAAAGGACATGCATGCCTACGTCCGAGCCCAATTTGAGAATATCCAGGAGCTTAGTCTTTTGAGCAGAGTCTGGTAAGGCACTGGTCAGCTCTTGTCCACTCTTCCGAAGCGCATTCTGGTACTGGACCATATGCGTGAGGAAGTTCAGGGAGCGAATGGAGCTGGTGGTGGCAGAGTAGACCTTCTTGCCCACCTGGTCCAAATAATGGGATTCCTGGTCAGGAGACTGAGAGTGGAGGTGCTTGGGCTGCTTGGATTTGTCATGGGCTGCCATGATAACTAAAGAATCTGCCTGAGGGTGCTCTGCCAAAAAAAGGCTCATCCCTCAGGGCCTTGTACAGCCTCTCTTCTTTGTAACCACCGGGACTGATGCTGGATGCTTCCAAGTTATCCTGGTGAGGTCTTGGAAAGTGTCCACAAAAGGAGGCACCACAAGAGGCTTGGGCTTCTCTGCCTCAGGTAGCGGGCCCGTCGCTGGCATTCCGGATCCAGGCCCTCTGTCTCCCACTCATTAGAGGCCTGGATGTGCCTCATGACATCCGTAAATGCTGGATCGTCAGGAAACGAGCAGGGTTGGTCCTTATCCCCAGGGGAACCCCCCCCCAAACACCTGGGAAAGAAGAAGACCTGCTACTAGGCCGAGAGGAGCCTGAGCTGTGTCTTGGGACTACCCCCACTCGACAGTCGGTGACTAACTAACCGATGTCGGCTTTGGGACCATCGACGGAGCGGTGACTGCATTGGGAAGAGGAGTGAGCCCACCTGGAAGAAGATCTACGGTGGCTGTGGGATCTGCTCCTGTGCCGGAACTGATGCCAGCTATCCGACCGGGAAGAGTGCCGATGACAGTCCCCAGACCGGGACCGGGCGCCTGAGGGAGAGTGGGGATTAGGCCGCTTGGGGGTCTTCTCCTGTGAACCGTCGGGTAGAGCCTCGGGCTCCTGGTTGTCCAGCCAATCAGGAACCGGTGTTGGGTCCGGCATCGGTGGAGTCTCCTCTTTTTTTACCTGACTCCACCAGAAGGAAGAGAGTTCCTGTAACTCTTCCTTTTTGAAGACCGAAGCCGCCGTCCCTAACAAAGGGACCAGAGAAGCCGGAGGATCCAGCAGGGCATCAGCAGAGGAATCCCCTGAAGAGAGCTGTGTGGTGGAAGATCTCAGGGCCAGCGACAGAACCGTAACTGGCGCCCCCTCTGCAGAAGTGTCTTCCACAGTAGGAACCTCAGTCGGCGTTGGTGCTTTAGCTGGTGTCAGTTTCGAAGAGGCCGGAACCAGGAAGCTAGGCTCCGAAGAGGGTTTGGCCTGGGTGTCTAGATCCTTAGAGTGTTTCCCGAACCGGGCAAAGCTGAGGCCTTCTTGGGCAGGGCCGAGGCTTGTGCCGAAGAGACCTTTGAAGAGTCCTTCGGGACGGAAGAGACGCTCAGCGGCATGACCTTAGGTTTGGACGACTTCTCTCCCTGAAGTTCCCGCCTTGACCGATGTTGGATCCTTGGTGGGAAGACTCAACTTGGAGGAATCCTCCTTGCAGGGATGCTTCAGGTGGTCGGGGGCACCTGAGCTAGGAGAAGACGAGACTTTCCAGGGAGGAGAGAAGGAACGGTGATGGGACCAGCTACGGTCCTTGTCTCAGGACTGCTTACAGGACTTAGCCCGGTGCTTTCCCTTGTTCTCTGAGGTTTGCAGGACATCCATTTGCTGTTCTAACAGGTGGGCTTTGAGGGCCTTCAGGCGTCGGAAGCGCGTCCTGCTGGTGAAGCCTCTGCAGATCTTGCAAGCTGCACTGTAGTGGTCTGGTCCCAGGCAGAAGACACACTTCACATGGCTGTCCTTAGATGGGATCTGGCGGCCACAGGCGCACTTGGTCGTCTTAGGCCCAGAAGAAGAGACTGATGACGGAGAAGACATAAGATGGACAAACTGCAAAGGTTAAGAAAAAATACATTTCTTGAAAGAATTCAAAGAAATTCGCGGGAACTGCTGGAAGCAACCACCAAGATTTTCTAGCGTGGGTGGGTCATGACGGAAGCAGAACTGAGGAATTGAACCTGAGTCCGCCCCCTTTGTAAGCGTGACCAATGTCGGGTATAGCCGATGTCAAGGTGGTCCTCTGGGTACTGCTAGCTAAGTTTTTTCCAGTGGGTCCTAAAGCCTGCGGCATTAGTCCTAATGGTTATAGCCTGCTGCAAGAGCTCCCACGTAAAGTAAGATGGTTCTGTTTCTATAATTAGAACTGTGCAAACTTGGAGCTCAGGGCTCTCAGTGGAAAAGCCATATATAAATTAAATTTTTTTTTTTTTAAGTTTATGTTTATTGTTTTTCAGACCAAACACATAGTTACATTCCCAACATTTAATATACATATATACCTTAGAACCAGGAGGGCGCCATTCCTCTTAATACTAACAAATTAGCCATTAAATGTTTACAGATACATCATATGGAGGGGAATAAGATAATCTATATGATTAAACAATATTAAGAATGACTAGCTGTGTTAGCAGCCCCTGAGCTGCATGATATATAACCAGGAAAACATATGATCATCTCATAAAAACCGAGTCCTTGCCCCTGTAAGGGACTAGGTAGTCCATCATGCTTAAACAAAGTGTTTGCACTATTAAAAGTGCTACTCCACACTGAGGTTTCTCAACAAGTTTAAATTGCCTGTACAGTTATTGTTTTGGCTATCAGTCCAAAATATTTTTTTTTGGTTAACTTTTTGCAGCAAGTCTATTGCAATCTTTGTTAATAAGAAAAAGGCAAGGGGGGAAAAATCCCAAGACGAGGAGCTTTATACTAAACGAGGTAATACAATATTGAATATTTAGTATAACTATAAATGCACCTTTGCACACTGGCAGTATATAAACTATGTAGGAGGGGAATATTCCAAAGATCTAATCCCCAATATAACAGATCTGTCAGGAAAAACACACGCAAACTACGTGTCTACCCAGAGATCTGATCTGTATCCCTACATCTCCTTACCCTCCCTGCCCTAAAACAATATTATCAAGCTCACAGTTAAAGTCGCTGATTTTCTTCACCCGAAGAGATATCTTCATTTTGAGATGTGCGTGTTCTGGCAGGTACATGCCTCTGGCACCACTTCAAGGCCTCCGCCAGCTCAGAGAGCATATAAACTTTATGCTGGTGCACAATCCTTAGGCAGGCCAGGAAAAGCATACTGTGTGAAACTCCAGCTTCCCTCAACAGTGCCCTTGCCCCATCAAATCTTTTCCTCTTCTGCCTAGTTGTGTATGCTAGATCTGGGAACATCTGAATTTAGTTCCCATCATAAATCAATGTTTTCTTTCTACGGGCCATGGCCAGAAGATAGTCGTGGGATCCTACCCCATCCGCGACGATCACCACAGTACGTGAGGCTTCTGGATTATCCTGCCGACCCTGAAAGGTTACACGGTAAGCCTTTTGGATCTTTTGAAGTGTAGGAAGCACCTCTTCCCCCAGCTGTTGACTGAGCCAGTCCTGCAGGAATGACACTAGGTGATCACCTTCCGGGCCTTCTGCGAGCCCCAAGTTCCTCACATTCGGGGATCGTGCTCGATTCTCCAGCATTTCCAAACGTGATCGGAGGTGCCCATTTTCTTTCAGAACCGTGATCACTGCCCCCAGAGCAGCTTCAGCGTTTTTTGTGGCTTCAGTCACATTAACAGAGACCGTCTCGCTTGTTGATTCCGCAGCAGTCACCCTACTGGTAAGGGCAGCAAATTTGTTTGAGAGGCCGGACACGGAGGAAATAAGCCTATTTATTTTGGCTCCCAGTGTCTGCAGAGTCTCTTCACTGTCCCCTTGATCATGGCCTGTCTCGTGGGCTTGAGCGGCATGGGTAGTCCGTGCTCCGATAACTGTTTTAGATCTAGCGCCGTCTCCAGATGTTTTATCTTTCCGAGGATTCCCCATGATATACAGCAAAGTTTTAGTTCCCAATATATTATATTTAGAAGTTGCTGCATTCACTAATAATAGCTCAAGGATGTAAAAATACAAAGCAAACTGCAGAGCACTATCAGTCTGCATCCATATTGCTTGGGCTCCACAGCGCCCATAAATTAAATTCTTAATCACAAACGTGATTTTAGCCGTTCAACGTGCAGTGTCATTGTACCTCTTGTTCTGTGTACAGTGTACTCTTGTGCTGGACAGTTAGTACAGAGTACTCCACTACTGCACGGGGGGGCCACAATAAATTAATCATGCTAAACTCAAATGATTTATTATAAGATAATGGGGCCTCCTAGGGATATCTGTTAAGGTATTAATGGTGTAAGAGACTCTTCTCATGAGGTTTGGGCAGACAGAACTGCTCAGCTTTGCGGTCCTCTGGCCCAACCCTCACGCTTGGAGTCTCTTATACCATAAGAACCATACCTCAGAGGCGCTACTAACTTACAAAATGAGACAAAAATTTCTTGCACATTTTAACTCACGCCAGTCACAGACAACAAAAGCCCAATCCAGCTGCAACTAAATACTTAAGAACTGAAAGTCAACCAAGGGGTGGCTCCATGGCCCTAAGCGATAAGGGATCACGCTGGAACTGTGATGACCCAAGTTGATACCAAGTCCAGGGTGGCAGGAGCAGAGGGAGACACAGTATCTCAAGGATGCTCTACTCCCAGGTAGAAGGGAGAAAGTGCACTGGTCTTGAAGCAGCATCTGATGGATATGTGGTGGTGTTGCCACAAGTGGCTTGGGAGACAGCTGTGAAAATGCATGCCTAGTTGGGATGCCAGGAAAATGGGAGACCCAACTAAATACGGTGATGATAGCCGCTTCTCTCCCCCCCCCACACACATACACACCACCCGACCCTCCAACATGCTGTGAGTGTGCTCCCAGGCCACCTGAATCATGCCCACTCACACTCCCTGGTAAAAGAAGGGACAGACCTGTACCAGGGTGGAATGCCTGGGTGAGGCACATGGTTAGGTTTCAGTAGCACCGGGGTGAGTGCAGCAGGCAGCAGCCATGATTGACAGGCCTGAAAGAGTGGGATGTCTCGGGGTCAAGAGGGAGCATATAAAGATAAAGCAAAAAAAAACCCTACAACCATAATCTATACAATGGGGTGTAGCATGCAGAGATGGGCACTACAGTAGACATGGCACATGGGTAAGTCGGAATATTTTCCTGACAACCTTCCAAGCACACTTGCATACACCAGTTGAACCCACCCACCTACATACACCCACCCACCTACATACATACACACTCCCACCCCCACCCCAACACACACACTCCCACCCACTCACCTAGACGACCCAGGCACATTCAGTGGTTGCACACAGGGCAGACCTGCAGCACTTGAAAGTAATGAAACACCCGTAACAGTACCTGATTTGGCCCCTTCCACATCTCACTGCTAAGTGCTCCGCACAGCAATACATAGTCCCCAGCGCCCCCAGGACACCAAACCAGGAACCTTATTGTTGGTGGACCTGCACAGCCGAGAGATAGGCCCATGAATATTCAAGAGCCAACTGACTGCCAGATAAACTGTCAGGCTAGTGCTGCCTGCTGCCATCTGGCCATGGGGTCCTGTGTACCACAGCAGGCAGACAACAATAGTTCTATCATTAGTTATGGCATTATTGCTGAGTGCCCGACATCTGGCCGATCGAGTTCCAAGTTGCAGTACTATTAAGCCATTTTCTGTAATAGCTGGGCTTCTTGGATCTTTTTTCCTTTTCTTCTCCTCCTCCTCAACCAATCCTCATCAGCCGCTGTCCTTCGCTCATCATCACCCATTGTCTCTGGGACCTACACTTCCACTGCCAAACAGTGCCCAACACACTGCCCTATTTATGGGGCCTCCCCAGGACCCCTGCTTATCCTGGAAAGAGACTGGTATGGGATGTAGCAGCAGGCAGCCCAGTAGACAGTGTGGAGTCTGCGAGGGAGTGCGGCTTCATCCTGCTTGGCTTCAGCTGTTTCCACCCAGCTTCCATCCCTCCCCTCAGGCGCCCCAACAATCTGACTGGTAGGATGCATGCAAGTGCAGGCATCACAGTCACAAGGTGCCCTCCTTCCCTCCCTGTGCTGTGGCATCCGTGTGCGCTACCATCTGTGGTCACCCAGGTGGCAGTCTTTAGCGGAGCAGACAACCCTCCCACCACGGAGGAGCAAAGTGCCTTGTGGGATGCTCAGTCCTCCTCCCCCAGCTAATCCCTAAGTGACCCAGGTCTGTTCCCTAGCCTGGTTCACCACTTTAGCGGCAGGAGAGCCATCGGTGCCTTAACCCTCCGTGCCAGCAGGCTGGCTTTTTTTTTTTTTATTAATATACAAGTGTTTTTCCTCCTAGGCAGGATGGGCACTGTATCAGCCCGTGTTCCCATCTTCTGCAGCCCCCCACTAACTCCACCTACATGGCCCCAAACCTGAAGTGGTAAAGCAGGCTTGTGGCCAGACAGATGGCTTCATTAAGCCCGTCCTCCATTGTTTCCTTCCTTTTTCTCTCTCCAACCAGCCATGAATGTGCAGAGAGCACAATATGCGAAGTCCACCTCCACAGAGAAACCCTCCTGGTGCTCAGGATGGGGCGCCCTCCCACTTGATGTGACCACATGTGCCTCCACCTAGATTCCTCCAGGTGGCAGTAGAGCGGTGGATCACAGAACCCTTCCCCAAGGGAGAAGAGCTGTCTTCCGGACACTCAATCTTCCCTTCCCCAGCCAATCCCCACCAATCCATGTCTGTTCCCGAACACGGGTCACCGATGTGGCAGGACGTAAGGTGCTTGCAATGCCATAGCTCTCCATGCCACTGGGTCAGCTGCATCTGGAACTTCTATATTAATAATGATTGTTGTATCTTTTGCATAATTAAAACAAAAAAAAAAACTGGAGAGACTGGATGGGCCAAGCCATCCTTTTCTGCCAACAAATTCCATGTTTCTACAATTCTGCATTGTACATATTTCTGCACACGTAACTTTTTCTCTCGTTTTTACATTCTCCATGGTTGTTTTTGTTGTGAGGTGTATTTTACTTTTGCATTTCTGCACCTGTTATTATTCACTGCTATGATGTTCTGAAATGTCTTGCAAATCATATTTTAATGTGTCCCATCCCTCCTCGGGACTCATCTGAAAAAAGAGCTGTTACAAGATCAGTGTGCTTGTCATTGTGAAAAAAAGAAATAATCAGGGATCAAGCTGATGGAGAGCTGGCTGAGCGGAGTTCCCCCTGTGAAGAAAGCACTTTTTAAATGCTGCTTTCTGTGGTACCATGGACAGGAGTTCTTTTTAGCATTTCCCTTCCTTGTGACTGGATCACTGTCCAGGGCTCAGTTTAAGTAAGCCCACAACCCATTTGTTTCTGCTTTTTTCTAATTCTCATTTGGTGTTTCTCACCCACACAGTACACTGTACCACTGGCTCTTACCTCATTCACGATGTAGTCCAGTAGTTCAAATATGGCCATTGGAGGTCTGCTGTCTAGACCGTAGGCTGGAAAGTCAAAATAAATAAGATTCACATAATGAATTAATGGCTTTTTGCTACAGTGTGTACAGAAACAAACAGAATCATGAACGATATATGGGGCATCAGTCAAAGAGGCACGTCTGAGACTGTAGTATTTGTTATAATCTTAATAATATATAATAATAGTGGGCAAGGTGCCTGGCATCAAGGGAGTACTTATTTACATATTTGTTTGCATTTCCTGACCATAGTATTTTGTAATTGCACTGTATTCCCCCCCCAAAACAAGGATGCATCTGGGAACAAGCTGCTGCTACCCGCTCAGTACGTCTTTCCTGGAAAAACCTTTGAAATGTTAAATAATACATCAGCACCCAAATCCAAAGATAACACAATAAGGCTGGTAGATTCTTACACTTTTTACACCACCCCTCCCATTGGCTTAGTGTGTCAGATTGTGCAGCAAGGCATAACAGTGACAATACACATTAACACACCTGCAGACATCACAAAACATTAAAAAATAAGGAGCTGAAGTCACAACATGGAGCTGGAGAACAGTTCATCTCCAACACCCCATTTTAGAGGGGTGGGGCAGATAAATGCTAGAGAGTGTGTGCTAGAAAAGGAAACCATTTGCACATTTTTTGGTATGTGCAGTAATCCAACAATACTGGATGCTCATTCAAAGGGAAATAGGGAAAAACAGGGGATACACCTATCTTGTTGAATTACAAAAAGAACAGTTACGTAAGAACTTACTGTAACAGTAGATCTTCGAGTGGATCTCAGTCATCAGATACCACAGTAGGAACTTCAACGTAGGTAAATGGGAATCCACACAGAAGATTTTCTGCAGTACAACTGGGGCTGGCCACGTCATCGACGTCAGCTGACATCACCAACCCTATATAGGCATAGGCAGCCATGCTCACTCCTCAGTTCTTTCCCCACGGAGAAGGGAGCAAGGCTCACACTCTGGAGAACCAAGAAGAGACAGAGGTTCCCATATCTAAAGAAAAGGATGGAAACAACAGATAGCCAGGTCCTGAACAGAAGCCCTTAGAAGGGGGATGGTGGGAGGGAAAGCATACCAGATGACTGAGATCCCCTCAAAGATTTACTGTTATGGTAAGTTCTGAGGTAACTGTTCTATCTTCTTCAGGATTATCTCAGTCATCAGGTACCACCATAGGAACGAGTACCAAGCAGTGACAGGAGGAACAAGTAGTCTGGGAGGCTGGAGCTCCATAAACTTGAGACAGGAGAATTGAAAAGAGCTACCCAGCCAAGAATCTTCATAAACTTAAAACAGAAGACCTTGTCAACTGAATGTCAAGGGACTCCACAAGCTTAAGACAGGAGCCCTTGCAGCACAGTCCTGCCAAAACAGCATGGGCTCTTGAGGCAATGTCCAGACTGAAATGCTTGGTGAAAGTGTGGACTGTACTCCAGGTGGCAGCCACACAAATATCAGCGGCTGAGACCCCTTTGAAACAAGCCGAGGTAGCCATGCTTCTGGTGGAATGAGCTTTGACAGCACCAGGCAGTTCTTTGCCGTACTTGTAGCACAACACAATGCAATTTGCCAACCATTTGCATAAACACTGCTTGTAACATGGCAAAAATGTTAGAAGGTTGAGAAGGAACGGGGATAGGACAAAAGGTGTCAGCTGGTACAGGAGCAACACGGCATTATGAGACGATAATGCAGTGTTGCTTCAGGACGTTCAGTGCAATAATGCCCTGCTGAGCTCGTGAACGTGCTGAGAAAGGGAGACTGAAGTGCTCTAGGGCAATGTTGACCAATAGGTGGCGCTAGGAAGAGAGACTCTGAAGTACAAGGGATGGCACCAAGACAGTCCAGTGGAGGGGGCTGGTTGCAGGTGTAGGATACGTGAAGAAGTGGAGACAGTAGGGGAGGTGGAATATCGGGGTGTTGGGAGCCACCTGGTCCCATCCAGCGACTAGAAACAGTAACACTCGGAGCACAGCGGAAGAGATCAGAGGCAAGGCTAACAGGGAAAGAAATGAAGTGGAAAGAAAAGTGAATGTTCATTCATGCTTAACAGCGCTACCTATTGGTCGGCAAAAGGAGGAAGTGGTGTGACAAAAGTGTTGTATCGTAGTTGAATAGTGAAGGAGTGGACAGAATAGCGAGCAGAGAGAATAGACACAGAAGTAAGAAAAGCGCTCTTTGCGCTGAAGCGATGCAACACAGTCATGGAATAGTACCGTGAGCAGTGCTGTATTAGAGAAGTACGAGGGGAGGACAGAAACTGATATGTAATGGAGAGGAAAACTGTCATGGCATGGTAAAAGCGCCACCTATTGGTCGGGACAGTCACCGCTCTTCAAGAAACATAGCTGAGACAACTGCAGTGACGGCTCACGCATACTAAAGGATACAGGGAGTACAGCCTCCCCACAATGCAGCATGACATGAATTGTACGCCAAAAGGGAGGGTCAGCAAGAGAGCAGCCAATTAGAAGCAGGAACTTTGCAGGTCTGATCATCATGAAATCGGAATATAAGAATGTACAGCACAGCTGCAATCATGCAGAAATTGGCACACACCACATTACTGAATGTGGCCTGTGCAACGTGCACGCACATGGTTCTAGTTCGAGATAGGCTTAAAAGAAGAGATGTGAACCAGGAAAATAGAAGTCAAACTAGTCGTAGTGATCATTTCTGTGTCAAAGGAAGCAAAGAGTATTCATGTAATAGTTCCCCTTCCAGCTGCCATGTTAAAAGCACATTAACCCACTCCGAAGGTGGCATCTAATGGGGAGTTAATGCATGGTTGGTCGTTGTGGGCACTCGTTAATGCTTACTTGGAAACTGAGGCGCCCTCTCCATCTGGGGCGAAAGAAACAAACTGCTTAGGCTTTCTGGACTCCTTAGTCCTGAGCAGATAATACTTCAAAGTTCAGCATACATCTAACGTATGGTGCACTGCTTCCCCTGGATTGGCACACTCGGGGAAAATAAACAGGAAAGTGGACAGACTGATAGAGGGTAAACTCAGAAACCACCTTAAAAAAAAAAACAGGTTACTCACCTGTAACAGTAGTTCTAGGAGTGGTATATGTTGTTCATCCACACTGGTTGGCATGTCCTCTCCCTTTAAGAAAATTGCCAGAAGGTCTGAAAGCTGGCTCCTCCCACCCACCCGGGTGCTATATCCCTCGGCTCCGCCCCTTGATGCCAGATCTTGCTACCTGGAAACAGAGGGTTGTGCGTCGAGGCCAGGAAGGTCAGGTGGGTTCGTATGGATGAACAACATATACCACTCCTAGAACTACTGTTACATGTGAGTAACCTGTTTTTCTAGGATTGAGGATATGTTGTTCTAGCCACACTGGTTGGCAGACTCCTAGCAGTTCTCTGGATGGAGGGAGGCAAGGCGCACACTCCCTACTTAAGGAACAGAGACTGGAGAACTGATGCCCCAAAACCAGCATCCCGGCATGACTCAAGGTCGATGTGGTAGTGGGAAATGAAGGTGTTTGCTGACTTCCAGGTAGCAGCCCTGCAGATATCCTGGATAGGGATGTCCCTAGAAGCAGCCACTGATGCAGCAGTATGACAAGTAGAATGAGCTTTTATCCCTATGGGAAGCTCCTTGCCCATCAACCGGTAGCAGAGATCAAAGCAGGATGTTATCCATCTGCCAATTGTCTGCTTTGCTGCAGTTCTGCCAGGTGCAGCTTCAGCGCAGGTGACAAACAGCTGGTGAACCTCTCTCCCTGAACATGAGCCATACTCTCCTTGTAAAAAGAGAGTACCTGTCTCAGTTCCAAAGTATGGAGCCTGTACTTGGCCTCCGAGGTGTAACTGGGGTAAATACACTGGCAGTCATCACCTGGTTTAGGTGAAACTCCGACACCACCTTCGGAAGAAACTTCGGGTTGGGATGCAGGTCAACCTTGTCTCCCTATCTGGTCTTTCACAGACACTCGACAGAGTGTGCCTGGAGTTCCCCAATCCTTCTGGGTGACGTGATAGCCACCAAGAAGGGGGTCTTTGGGGTGCTAGAGAGTCACGTTCGAGACCGATAGTTTTCCCCTAAGCTCAGCACCTCGTGCTCCCAAACACCATAAAAAAACTATAATTTAAAGTATTTTTTGAAACAGAAACCTTTTGTGGACTTTGATAGCTTACAGCCCAAGGAACAAGTAGGTGCTAAACTTGCTATGGGTAGACCCAAAGGAGCAGCTATGGGATCGTCCCAAAAGTCGGCACCTCCACCAGCTTCTAATCAATCAGGAGGGCCAGGACTAGCAGCGGGCCTGAGTGGAGGGAAAATACTCCCCCTTGGGAAACAGTACTGATGCAGTGCGAGACATGGACCAAAAGCTGGAACGGTCCTGGAGCGCCTGGGTGCACAAGACTTGAAAATCGAAACAACTGCTAAGATGGTACAAGATGCTGATAACTGATTACAACGTACCCAGGCAGCTCTTGTAAAATCAACGCCCGAGATTAACCATCAGTGTGCCCGCATGGAGAGGCTCGAAAACTCTGAACAGGCCATGAACTTAAGGTTGGTGGGGGTCCTCGAAAACATGAAGGGATGATTTAGTGTCATACCTGAAGAATTGGCTAATAACTTCTGTACCCCCGGATCTGCATATTGAAGCAGACTCACTTAGGCAAGCATTCCGAATTAATTTCAGGAGGGCCCAACCAGACCGTGAGACTCTGCCCACGATCCTGTTATTCACAGACGGTCCAGCAACCAGGGACAAAATACTTAAATGAGCAAGGGCGATCTACCCGGTCAAGATGGAGGGCCAAGAGATTAAGATATTTCTGGACTGGTTCTTTGCCACCGGTACCAGGAGAAAAATGTTCGACCCACTTCGGAAGCAGCTAAGGAGCCTGGGGTGGCTCATTCTTTGCTGGCCCTGGCTCATCTTCGTTTGACCTATGGAGGGAAGACCTTTCAATATAATGACCCAGATGAAGCTAAGAAAAAGGTGGAAGCTATTGCCCAAGAATTTCGAGCAAGACCACCGGAGAACTTGGGACTACCTTTGGAATCTGATGAAGATGAGGACTAAAAGTAATTGGTAACTGTGTTAGTTAACTGTGCATACCGTTTTCTTTAAGACGACCACGAGGCCAACTGGCACTTAAAAACTCAGTTCAGGACTCTAGTTCTCAATGTTTTATGTTCTGAATCTCCCCTTTAGGGAGAATATATCCGTATGAGTGTTAAGTTCACAGTCTCGAAAAGCCTATAAGTCTGCCTAGAGTTTGCGGGAGGGACAATCCTTCTATGTGACTTGGGAGGCCTTAGTTGTGCTGTGAGTAATAAAAGTAAGATAAAAATACTTAAATAAAGTTATGCTTGTACTGGAAAGTAAAACTTTGCTAAATGTTCGATGGGGAGGTGACCCACTCTATGTTCATTATAAGAATGTTGGTGTTACGAGAGGGGAGTGTTAGAGTGGAAGGGGGAATAATATTCCTTAACTAGATGTGTAATTGAGTGGGGATAGTAGCCTAGGGCTATGGTATGTATCCTTTAAATAGCATCGCACTTCATCTTTACCCCACTAGTTTAATGTGGCTTAGCCTTCCTAAATGTTTAGAATGTATATTCTCAGTAGGAGAACTATTGGAAAGTATTCCTTATTATGTAACACATGGCAACTGATAATTAATCCTGATGCTAATATGCTTAAGTGTATGAAACCTAATTCAGTTGTATGTACCACTTTCTTTGGAAACATTGAAAAATGAATAAAAGAAAGTTACAAAAATAAAAAGAGCGAAGGCGGTCTTCCACAACAGGTATGACATCTCACACCTGTGCATTATTGGATTGATTGGTTTGCCCATGAGCTTTGTCAGTACCAGCAGTAGATCCCATGGTGGTGGTGGTGGTTCATGCACCGGATGGGAAATGTGGATGAGGCCTTTAAAGAAATGCCAGACCACCTTCTCCCGTGCCACCGTTTGCTGACCAGCGCACGCCTGGTAGGCAGAGATGACTGCCAGGTGCACCATAAGGGTCGTCGACTGAAGACCCTCTTTGGAGAGAGACCAAAGGTAGTCGAGAATGCTAGCCACTGGACAGAAGGGTCCAGGCCCTTGCCCCGACACCAAATGGAGAATCTCTTCCATTTGAAGGCATAGCACCTCCTGGTCGACTCCTTCCTAGATATCTCAACAACACTGTGGATATCACTGGTGAGACCCAAAGCATGGAACTCTAGCCACTCAGGAACCAGGCTGTCAGGTGCAGGGATTGAAGGTCCAGATGGAACATCTTCCCCAGACTGATCGAGAGCAGGTTTGGGCATGCTGGAAAATGCCTCGAGAGCCTTGTGCTGAGGCTGAGGAGATCTGGATATCAGAACTGGCATGGCCAGTCTATGGGTACCAGGATTACCTGTGCCTTGTCCCTCCTGGCCTTGAGGAGCACCTTGTAAACCAAGGGAAGTGGAGGGAAGGCACAGAAGAGGTCTGGGGTCCAGGGCCTTGAGAAATTATCCCCCTGCAGCGAGCCCTGCTGAGGGGGGTGAGCATGAAACAGTCTCAGCTTTGCGTTCTCCCTGGAGGTGAACAGATCCACCTGAGGTTTGCCACAGTGAGAGAACAAGCTGTGTACTACCTCTGGATGGAGAGACCACTCGTGGGACGCCTCACCCACATGGCCGAGGGCATCCCCCAGTTGATTCGAGGCTCCTGCCACATGGATGGCCAGGAGATCTGCCTCCAGATGGCTCATGAGGGTCCAGATGTGAAGCGCTTCCCCGCACAGAGGCCAGGAGTGTGTGCCGCCCTTCTTGTTGAGATACTACATGGTTGCTGTACTGTCCATCTGGACCTGCACCACCTGACCCCAAAGGAATAGAGCGAATGTAATCAGTGCCAGCTGAACTGCTGGGAGCTCCAGCAGGTTGATATGACATCAGGATTCCTCGGGTGTCCAGAGCCCATGTACTCTGTAATTCCCCATGTGGGCATCCCAGCCCATGAGAGAGGCATTGGTCATTAGAACGACTGTCGGCTCGGTGCAGACAAACGGGATCCCCTCCTGCAGATGTTCTAGGACAGTCCACCACTGGAGAGCATCCCACATCTTCTGGGTCACAATGACCAGTTGCTTGAAGTGACCATGTCGCTGAGACCACTGGCTGGCCAGCTCCCAATGAAGGGGGCGCATATGCCATCGGGCCCATCAGACCACGGAGGTGCAGGCTGGCTTGTAACCCTGAAGGCGCAGGACGTCCTGGGCAGGGCACAAGTGTCCAACCAGAAATGACTGGGCAAAGGTGGAGAGAACCTCCACCCTGTCCGCCGGGAGCCTGGCTGTAGCTCAGCAAGAGTCGAGCTCTGCCCTGATGAAGCAGGTCACCTACGAAGGCACGAGTTCTGACTTGGTCTCGTTGACTAGGAGACCAAGTTTGATGCAGGTCTGAAGAGCCAGATCCCTGGATCTCTCCATGTCATTTTTGGAGGGACCTGCTATGAACCAATCGTTGAGATAGAGGTATACTCTGACACCCCCCCCCCAAACGCCAAAGATGGGCCACCATCACTGCAATGCATTTGGTGAAGACCTGGAGGGCCAATGACAGGTCAAATGGCATGGCTTGGAACTTGAAGAGGGCTCCCTTTGCTCAGAAATGGAGGAACCTTCGGTGTGACAGACGGATCGGGACGTGAAAGAATGCGTCCTGCAGATCCAGTGAGCAGAAACACATGTTCTGCTTGAGAGATGGCATGATCTGAGACAGAGTTACCATCCTGAATGTGCAAGACCTGAGAAATTGGTTCAGGTCGTGCAGCTCTAGAATGGGGCACCAGCCCCCAATCTGTTTCGGGACCAGAAAGTACCTTCAAACAAAGTAGTTGAGCCAGCCCCCATGGGAGGACCCAGAGTGGGTGAGACGGGTATGGAGTTGGCGACCCCCATCCCATCACTGTGCAGGCTTGGATGAGGAGGATCCGGCTTGGGGAACACCGGGACTTTTCCCTCCGGGCTTATGGGCTGCTGATGACCCTGGCTTGGCTGCAGGGGCAGAAGGTCAAAAGGGCTTTCTCTTCTGCTTTTTGGAACCCTGGGATTCCTTCTGGGCAGAAGTCACGGAATCCAAGGTGGCACTGGACTTTTCTATGCACTGGAAGTGACCGTCCACTCCTAGACTGAAAAGATTAGTGTCCAGGAAGGGAACATCCGTCATCTTGTGCCGAGTATCCACTGTGAAGGTCGAGACCCTCAGCCAGGCCCTGCGGTGCATGGTGACCGCAGCTGCCACTGAGCAGACACAAGAGTCCTCAATGTCCAGAGCCATCTGGAGTTGCTGTTTGGGAACTGCCCGACCCTGGTCGTAGACCTGCTTGACCGTAGTCTGGAGGTCTTTGGGGAGATAAGGAAGAACCTCATCCAGAGAGCCCAAGAGGGCGTGAGAAAAATGCGCCATGATGACAGCCAAGCTTGCCTGATGAAGACCAAGCGAAGAAGCAGCATAAACTTTCCGGGCCGAATGGTCCAGTTTCCTAGACTCTTTGTCCGGGGGTCTATTGGTGTCTCCTGAATTACCCAAGCGCCGAAACACAGATTCAGTCACCAGCCCCTCAGTCGAGGGGTGTTCTGTGAATCCTGAGAGGGAGCGATGAGAACTGCGCATATTTGTGGGCCATCCGGGCTGAGGGCACAGGGCAGGAGGCTGGGTGCTGCCACAGATCCAAGGCCGGGCCAACAATGGCCTCAGCCACAGAGAAGGCCTCTGTTGGAGAATCCCCTCACTTGAGGATATCAGTGAAGGGATATTCAGCCTGCTTCTGAACGGACTCCAAGGACATCCCCGTAGATTCGGAGATGAGACGAAGGATGACCATGAAGGACATGGGACCTTCCTCTGTCGAGACACTCACGATGGATTAGTCGTCCAAGGGACAGGAATGCAAGTTGGAGTCTGGGTAGATCGGCCGGCCACCTGTGTCTCCTTTGAACCGCCTGGGACGGTTGGGAGAGAGGGTGACAAGACAGCCTATGCGGAAGGCCCTTGACAGGCTGAGACTCCTTTGAAGGAGCCTAGAAGGTAGGCTGTTTAGGTGGTGGTTCCTCCCGAATTTATGGAGAGGCCAGTTTCAGCCAAGTCGGCAGAGTCTTAACCGGCTCCATAGACGGAGGGGCGGTATCAACCAGCTCCTGGGGAGTCGAGCATGGAGGGGTGACAGCCAAGTGATGGCTGGGGTGGAAGCCGGAGTCAACTTCGGGCCAGCCATAATCAGCTTCTACCACATCAAGTCCCCATAGCGTTGATGCAGCCTGTGTTGAAGCCTCTCCTCTTCCAAGGAGAACGAGTAAGAATGGTGGCGGTGCCGTTTCTTGAAGCACTTATGCAATTTCTTCAGACTATCTGTTAAAGGAGTCTGAGACCTCGACTTGGACCATTGAGGGGACTGACAGCGTCGCTCGGAAGGAGATGGGGAAAACCGTAGCTCTTCCAGGTCAGGGACCATATAGAGGTTCCCAGCGGGCTGGGTCTCCTCTTCACCAGAGTCCTGAATAAGGAATTGTCGGACTCATCGAGCAACGACGGGTCAATGGGGTCAAGCACAGTCTTGACAGGGTCATCGTCCTGCGTATGAGCCGGCTGGCCTGGGGGGGGGGATACCGTGAAGCCAGTGGTTGAGGCTGCAATCTCAACCGAAGTCGCGACAGCAGATTTCTGGGACTGAGATCTCTCACGATCCCAAGAACTTCGTCAATGAGACGAACCTTCTTTTGACTCCTTGTCCTTTTTACAGGAGTGAGAGATGTGTGCGTCCAAAGGACCCTCCCCTTTGGTGGAGAGAGACTGGCACACCTCCTTGAAGGAGCCTGAAAAGGTGGAGCCCAAATTGAGCAAGACGAAGACTGACAAGTAAGAGGACCCACTTCAAAGGCGTTCATCTGCGCCAGTTGCTCAGTAGACCCCGCAGCCATGGAGACCGCCCAATGGGCCTCTTTCGATTTGACCGGCGGGTTCCGTTTCTCCAGTCTGCCCAACTGAAGTCATACAAGACAACCATCCAAGACACTGGGGTGAAACGCGTGACAAAACTTGCAGGCCTGGGTGTCATGGGCATGGCCCGGGTTATAGGCACATGAGGCATGTGGGTCGGTACAAGACATTTTTTGCCCACATGGGCAGCGGCGGAAACAGGGTGAGGACTAGTCCTCCATCGTGGTCATTATCACGAAGCGATGTAGAGAAACTCGAACGAGATTAATTTTAGGGAAATCCGAAGAGTTGTTCACCAGGGCCTACTGTAACGCACGAGTGATAAGGAGGGAACCTGAATCTTCCAGCGGAAAGGAAGATCTGGCGTTAAGGGGCGGAGCCGAGGGAGATACCACCTGGGTGAGCGGGAGGAGCCAGCTTTATTTATTATTTCAGGTTCAGAATTACAACCTTTGAGCCAAACTGGCTCTTTTACAAAGGCTCCAAGTCAGTAGAAGAACAGACAAACAGTACAATTTACATCATATGATGAGAACATTCAAATATAATAGCCAAGTGACAAAACTATTTTACAAGCAAGATAAATGTGGCGTATAACCTCAAATACAAATACAGTTATTACAGAAATATCTCTGGTCTATAGGTCTAGTTACTAAGTGCAGTTTGCTTGTAGTTGGCAGTCAAAATCGGCTTTGTCAAAGAAAAGGGGAGGAAGAAGGAGGGGGTATGGAGAGTATTGGAATGGGTACAGAGGAGGAATATTGTATAGTGTTATTAGGGGGATAGGAGATGCTTTGCATTATTGGGGTATGTGCAATTGTGTTTCCTTTAAAACTTGGCTGTATGGCCAATATCCTCCGGGATAACCCATGCCTCAGGGCATTTGCTCTGGGGTTCTTTTGTAGTTCTTTTCTTTCTCTATTTTGGGGTCCCCATTGCCCAAACAAATAACATCCCCCTTAAGGGGTGGTTGGCTCCCTCTCCCTGGGCTAAGACACAGATATGGTACACTGATGAGTCCAAATGAGGACAAAACACGTGTACGTGTCTACTGTTCTTAGCCTTTGCTGATTGCACTGTGAGGCCTTCTGGCACATGCAATCCTGCTTAAAGTAGAGCCAGTCCAAATTCTCTCATGGGGATTTGCATATGTTTACCATGATGCTCTGCATTTTTGGGGTATGTGCAATTGTGTTTCCTTTCAAACTTGGCTATATGGCCAATATTCTCTGGGATAACTGATCCCTCCAGGCATTTGCTCGGGGGTTCTTTTGTAGTACAGTTATATATGACTGATAAAAGTGCAGTTACAGATGCATTTTTGGTGATAAGCATACAGCACTGGATAAGGCATATAAATAAGGCGGCTCCCTTGGGAAATTACATAAGAAATAAGGAAGAATCCCTGAACAAGGGAAATTCATAGTCAGCAACAAAATCAGTGTTATCAGTTCTTATTTCGAGACAGTGAGTCTGGAAATACTTGCAATGTAATCACAAAAGCACACGTCTCAATAGTGGAAAACTACAGAATATGAGTGATTATGAGTATAAAGCATATATGTGGAAGCTAGAAACAGTGTATATGGCAGAAACATATATAGGTAAAACATTATGAGACTGTGGTAAGGCACTAATACTTGTAGGTGTATAAGGTTATGGTTACATGTGAGTCAGCTGGTGGTATATAACCCACGCATAACAGTATGGGGGCCCGAGCCTGGCCTATTGGCTTGTCTACGAAAATTAGAGTGTCCCCTACCATGCGGCTGAGTGTGGTAGACGGAGTGGACAGATTTAAGGGCCATGCCTGAGGCCTGCAGATCGTTTATAAGGTCCTGGACATCTGGACCGAAAAGCTTGGTGCCACTGAAAGGGGCACTGAACACCTTGTTTTGCACATCAGCTGTGAACACAGAAACTCAGGAGTCATGAATGTATATGAAGGCATATGCCAGTGGCAGCTGCCCTGGCCACAGTATCTGATAAGGCATAAATGGCCCGTAGGAGATGCCTGCCAACATCCTCAGCAGCTTGGAAGCACTGAAGTAATTCCTGCTTCTAGGCACCATCAGGAAGGGCTTGGACAACAGCACTGCCTTTTCTCTAAGTGGTGTTCTGTTATTTCAGCATGAATGCCAGGTAGTTGGCAATCCTCACACCTAGGGTAGAGGAGGCATACACCCTTTTTTCACCAAAGATCAATCCTACGGGATTCCTTGTCTGGGGGAAGGGAACTAAGGTGCTTGGGCACCTTAGACCTGAAATGTGCCGCCTTAAATACCACTGAGTCAGTTTCTGCCTGGGCAGCAAAGTGAGGATGGCCCTGAGGGGTATTATAGAGCTTGTCAGCCCTACGGGGCATAGCTGGCACCATGTCTGGTCTGTGCCAGGCTGCCATGATAGCATTTTTGAGTGCTGGAAACATGGGAAGGTTAATGTTAGGGGGAGATTCTGGGATCTCCAAGTAGTGCGCCAGATCCTTTCTGGTGGCATCCTCCTCCTCTGTCTGAAACCCCATAGTAGAAGACAACTGCTTCATGATGTTGAAGAAGGTAGCATCCTCAGGTGGGGACCTAGGAGTATGCTTAACAAAGTCTTCACTGACTGAAGAGGCAGTGGACTTGTCTGAAGTGAGGAACTGGTCCTCCTCCTCTTCTATCTCCTCTGGAAGGATGAGGTCAGAGTGGTATTCCCCCTCAACACTGACATCCTCCTCTGGATCTGCCGACGTATGTGCCATTGACGGTCCCAGGCAGATACCTTGGGCTGGCAGGCTGGTGTCGACGATGGCGCAAGGAGGTCAGCTTGATGATAGACTAAAGCCGCAAACTACTGACCAGCACATTAGAAAATGGACAAGAACATCATCTGCCAATGAAGTATTAAAGAAGAGCGCCGGCGGCATGCGGTCATGACCTGTTGTCTGACCCAATGAGCATGGAGCCTTGGGAGAAGAAGGAGCAGGCTTCTGAAGAGTAGTCATCGACGATGAGCCCACTGTCAACGGAAGAGGGACCAATGATCCAGAGGTCAATGGCCGAGCACCCTGGGTGTCAGGTAGAGAAGCTGTCGGTATGGGCCAAGTATGGGTAAGTGAACCGAGACCTGAACAGCTGATCTCTTCGTCATGGAGTCTGCCAATGATGAGGAGCCCCCCCCCCCGGAACGAGAAGCCGATGAGGAACGGGATGGCTGCCGGGGCGGGGGAGGGCTAACATCCTGGTCTTTTCTAGAAGCCCCCGAGATCTTGTCTTTGATCTGAGATGCCTTAGAGCTTTTGGAACCAGAGAGTGACTGGTCGTCCGGTGCTCTTTGAACTACTTTCTGCATTTATGTAATTATGTATATTTGTACAACCTTGCCTAAGCAACTTGTATGTATCTGCATCACTTGTTTTGCAGCATCTGTACTCACTGTATTATTTGTATACAATGTATACGTCTTGTATTATTTATATATGCCTTTCTGTACATATATTGAGCTCCACGTTCTATTGTACAAGTGTCTTTGCACACTTATCTTGCTGTATTTTGTATTCTCTGTACCTCCCCTTGTACCCTCCCACGGGTCACACCTGAAAAAGGGACTTTTTGTCTCAGTGGGCTTACCCAGTTACCAAAATTCAAATAAATAAAATGACAAGTTTTATGGAGGATTTACAGAGTGTGCAGTGGTCTGGGGGTATTGCTGACAGGATTAAAGAAGGGGTTATCACACCAGGGCAGTCAAAGATGTTCTCAATCTCATGGATCACTGCCTGCCAATAGGGGTTAAGGGATGTACATGCCCACAGGATATGTGACTGACTGGCCTGTAGAGTTCCACAGTTACGCCACCAACTGCAAGCACGAGGGCCTATAAATTTAGCCATCACCGTTGGGGTACAGAAGTAGACAATACTTCCAGGCATATTCCTTCCAACAGGAAGCTGCTGTGGTCCTGTGTGCTAAGGGGTTATATTTGTGCCATTTCTCTATCGTGTGAATGGTGTTTAGTTCCATATTTCACCTACGTAGGATGGAATCTGTGGATATGGTAGAGGTGGCTTGTACGGCTTTATATAACAAACTTATAAGGTGTGTCCTGGTGTTACCAAACAAACAAAATTTAAGTAAATGGATGAGTGGAGTCATTTTTTCCACTATGCTGGCCAGTCTCTCTTCCCTAATCTGTATGTAGGAGCGAAATTGCATATATTTATGGAAATTTGTTGTTGGGAGATGAAACAAGGTTTGTAGGGTCACAAACAGTAAGATCCCTGTTGAAGTGATAAGTTTAAATACATATGTAAGGCCATACGCTTGCCACGCAAAGAAGGCTTTATCTAATGTGTTGGGGGGCTATGGCCTGTAGGTAGAACTGTTCAGTGGGAGTAAGAGCATATTTACTTAAAAGTAGCCATTGCCAATATGTTTCCGCTCTGCATATGTAGAATTTGCCAAGAGGGGTACACGCTGTACCAAAAAGGTACTGAGCACGGTCAGAGGTGTAATTTAATGTATGTTCATTCATCTTCTAATAGGTATGCTGTGACAGCACGATCTATAGGCATATTATACAGAGATGAGATGCTTGGGCGTAACAGGTGAAGTTGGGAAAGTTGACTCCCCACTTATCTCTAGGGAGCTCTAGGATGACATAGCGGGTCCGGGGGTTACCCTGCCAGATGTTCTCTGCACTTCTAGCATCCCTGGACTGCCTTCCCCCTAGCCTCCACTAGGGGTCAGGCATATGCTGGGCTCTGCATCCCCCCAACCCCAGAGAAGGAAACCAGTTCCATGGCACTTGATCCTCCTCCCCTGGCCAACCCTCTGACGCCCTGAGTTTGCTCGCAAACCTGGGCTGGCGGTGCCACAAGTGGCAACGCTATCACTGCACTGGTGGGCTGGCTTCCTAAAAGACAATTGTTAGGTAACAAACAAGACTCTTCTCTGCAATGTGCCTAGTGGAAATTAAGGGTGATCACAGCCCACTGGCTGCCACCAATCCTGCCAACTATTCAGAAGTGGAGGGATAGAAAGCAGGTGTGATATCAAATGAAAAAAATCACAGTAAAATCAGGGCAGATCTTAGACTACAAAAACGACAACTTCTCGAGTTTTGGCAGGGCTGGCAAATGTATAAGGAAGTAATCTGTGAAGGCGTAATTAGGGATTGGTGGGGGAGGCTACTTCACCCTAAAAATGGGTTCTGAACCCCAGATGCCCACCTTCAGATCACGAGAACATTACAGATCAGATGACTCCCACAGAGTTACACTGAAAGTTATGGTTCTGATTGAATTTACAGGACTGGTAGCTATTAACCAGTCCTAAAATGGCAGAATAGGCCCATGAGGGGAAGGTGGACGGGTACCAGTAATGAATGGTGAAGATACAAGAGAAGATCAAGAATGACAGTAGGTACGTAATTTCCATATCTTCCCTTGTCAATCTTCACCATTCATTATTGCTTGGGTGAGTACCAAGCCCCCAAGGGGAACCAGGAAAAATCCCCGAGGGAACAAGACCCTCAGCCTCCTGCTGATGAGAAACAGAAGGAAGAGACCCTGGCCTTACCAGACAGGAAGCCGAAGGCCGAGGACAGCGAGGAGGCGTCTCCCGAAGACGAGGAGACGGAGGAAGCCCCTGCAGAAGCCTCCTAGCCCTGGTGGAGAAAAGGCAGGTCCCTCGGAATGCGGAGAGAATCTCCCTACGCCTGGCCAGGGGTGACAATCTTGATAGACGAAGCCATGCCGTCCACCTAATGCAGATTGCTGTCCCCACAAGCCTGGAGGTGACCTCTTTGGCGTCATAGGATGCCCTTGCTTGGTGCCTTGCCAGCTCCAGGCCTATAGCGTAGAGGGCAATGACTTGTCTGGATTGCTCCATATCAGGCATAGATGCTAGAATCTGAGAAAGCATTGACCATAAATGCCTGTTGTAGGCAGCATGGTGAGCCTGATGTGATGCAATGCATAATATTGCACGAGAGGAAGAGAACACTCTTCGCCCCCACCAGTGAAATTGTAGGGAATCTGAGTCCAGTGGATGGTTGTGCGCCAGGCGGCGATGCCTGGAAGGAGTCTCTAGGAACTGCAATCCCAAGGGTGGGTTGGGGAGTGCACCTAGAGATTCCAAAGGGGCACAATACCTCCTCCTGCAGTTTACCGGGGCTGGAAAAGGTGCGGCTGGAGACTGCCAGGTACAGACAGACACCTCCTGGAAAGGGATAGGCTAGGATGGCACCACCAGATGTTGGGCACTGAATTCCCCAAGGAATTCACATGTCTGCCGCTTGGTACTGTCTTGTCTGAGAAAGGAAATACTGAGATCCTTAACCATCCTCGATAGGAAGTGCTGATATTCCGTGAAATCGGCATCGGATGAAAGGTGGGCAGAGGGTTCCTCTCCCTCAGAGGAGGGAGTCGAGGAAGGTGAGGAACTAGAATGCCCAGAGGACTCCTGCGGCGGTGGGGAGAGGTGAAAAACCCGCTCATGCATATACCTAACATATGACGGGAAGGCCTCCGCACAGCCTCTGAACATCTCCTAGGATAACGGGCCCATAGGACACCGACATGGCCTGGAAGAGAGGGGGGTGGCTGCAGAGGAATGGGAGAGGGGCACCTATACGAAGGCAACTGTCCTCTGCTAGGGCTCTGAAATCCAGAAAATGGAGCCCGGGCTGGCGGGATCCCGGATATCAAACCAGGTCGCAAACGGAACCCTGGGGATGCAAACTCTGGAAGAGATTGGCAGGGAATCTCCCCTGTGATGCACCTGAGGTTGCAAGGGTCCAGAAGGGCAACACGCAGCAACGCCACTGGAGGGGACCCTAGAGCCTACGAGGGAGAGGCGGGGCTCAGCACTTCGGCTCCACCCCACACCCCGAGGGGTGGTGGGCAGAACTCGACACCCCTCACCTCGGCCCCCTCAACCCCTCAGACTCTGAGGATGCCCTCCTCCTCGACCACAGCAACAGGTTCCATCGATCCTGAGGCCCCCCAAGGGGGGCCCCTGGAGACAGAACCCTGAGTCCACCCCGAGAAGGTATGGCAGCACCGGAAACGGCAGCTGCCACAGCCCCCTCTGGGGAGACAGACCGGTCCCCGATCTTCAAACCACCCTCCCCGATGGGTTCCAGGCCACCCCCAGCGTGGAAATCCTCGGAGAAGGGTAGCTGGGGAGACTCGGGAATCTGAATGCTGGGCCGCCTGACACCATGTTCCAGAAAAGACTCTGATTCTAAAGAATCGGGGAACCAGGTCGGGTGAACTTCCGAGTCGTCTGCCTCTGAGGAGGAGTCAATCAGAAGGACCTCAATGCTGGCAACTCCTAGAGACCCTTGAGAAACGGCACCGCTAACGGCACCAGTGCTATGCATGGCGCCGTACGGTCCCGGCGCATTGCCCGCAGCTCCGGGACCCAGTCTCAATCCACCCACGGCTCCAGCCAAGTTCTCGGCGCTGACCGCTGCACCCGAACCCAACATGGCGCCGCTCACGGAGTTGACCGGACTTATGGTGCCACGAGTGGTGCCCAAAGCTAACACGGCACTGCCTCGATCACCGCACCGCGGACAGTGCCGCGATCCGAGACAGTGCTGGAAGGTGGCACTGAGGGTCCACCAATGCCGGGCCCAACAACCATGGGCCACGACACTGGGTGATTCTGCACCTCCGAAGAGGTGACTGCCGAGGCAGTGTCTCCACCGGGACCACGGTGTTCTCCCGACACCGCAAAAGAGGCCTCCTCCTCACCAGACCATATAGGCCTGGGAGGGGACCCGGAGGAAGAGCCAAGAGACCTGGCCTGGGAGGCCCGAGAGCGACGCCATACTCCAAAATTCGGCAGGGCCTTGCCGACTTTGAACATGCAGACTTAGAGAACACGGCGGTCCATTGAGAAACAGGCATCGCATCTGTCCACATCATGGTTAGGTCCCAGGCACCGAAGGCGGACATCATGTCGGTCCCTAGCAGAAAAATGCTGGCCACAGGAGCACAGACACATGCGGGCATGGCCCGCTTTCGACTTACGCTTAGCTCCCGAACTGGACATGATGCGAAATCAACTGTAACACAGAAAAGCTCCTGGCGCCGTTAAAATATTAAAGAAAAGAACGATCTTACTGGCAACGGCGTTGGGAAAGCGAACTGAGACGGAGTCGCTTGACGTAAGTCGCAGAGAAGGCCTAACATGAGCACTGTAAAACTCACAGAACACGTGGTTGCCTTGACGGCAGGAGAAACAGAACCGAGATGGAGGAGGAGGAGATGGCGGCGCTTCTAACGCCGCCCCCCACGCACTCACGCAGTGTGTCGCCTTGGGGTGGCGCCTGACCCTTTCCAAAAAAAATTTTACAGCGCGCTTGGCTAACACCCAATCAGTAATGAATGGTGAAAACTGACAAGGGAAGATTGTCTGAATTGTGCTTCTCTGTTTAAGTACCTTGTTAAATTTATGGTTAGCAGGCATTTTTGTACCTTAGATAATTTACAAACCTGGTTTAAAATCCCAGGCTTATACCCTGGATAGTTATTAAGATACTTGTGGATTGTTCTTTTTAGAGCATTTGCTCCACTATTATGTGCCATTTAGATGCATCTAAGATGAGGCATGGTGTTTATATATTTAAACCCTCTGATAGGGTCAGGAAATACAAAACAAGCGTACTAGTCCTTCCAAAAACAAACATCTGAAGGTAAGAATTCTCTTACTTCACTGAAACAGAAAAGAAATGAACAGTGTCTTTGGTAAACGGTTTGAAAATTGTTTTCATTATTTTTAACAGACACTGGAATAAATAGAAACAGACTGATTGACTTTCCGGCTACATTAAACACTTAGGTAAGAGGATTAATCCTCTGTATATAAAAAAAAGTAGCACCTAATGAAATTTTTAAGATACAAAATAAAGGTAGAGAGGATTATGAAGATGTTTTAAACATTAACAAGCACCCGATTAGGTGCGTTTTAGATATTCATATATACAAATACAAATGTTGTTAATCATAAGAAAAACTCAGATTTATTGATGATTAATGAATATAATTTTCTTTTCATGCAGATAAATGAACTTTGGGGTTATTGGAAATAAAAGGGAATTACAACTACTCCCCCCCATTTGAAATTTTATTCCCCCCGCCACATTGGCAGACTTAGCCTTTGCGTTTTTGATTATTATTTAAGCAGGTTAGTTCCACCTTAGCTTTTATTGTGATTGCAGATGAAAAATCTACATACAAAAAATGTAAACTGATTAGTTTTTTTTCTCTTCTGATTTGTTTCAGAAAAAATGCTCCATTGTCTGATGAAGAAACTTGTGTTCTGAAACGTTACAAGAAGAATATGTATTGGAGCTTCATTGAGTTTTTTTAGTGTGAGGACATATTGTATCATTAAAAAATATATACTGTGTATGGAAGAGCTGTATCCATTTGTCATGTATTTCATACTTATGTTGGGTTGAGAGAGGCTTATTGTGTAAATTACAGCAACATCTGCGTAGAGTAGGATTTGTCCAGGGCAGGAGCTTGGGATACTGTTTAGAAAGAGACTAAATAGGAATAGGTCCAGGATGGACCCTTGAGGAACCCCAGAGCGAACAGTTCTTGAGTCAGAGAGGACGTCGACAATTTTGATTTGTTGAGTGCGGTTGTCCAGATAACTTTTAAACCAGGCAGTGGAGTCAGAGGAGAGCCCTGCATTAAGCAGTAGTTCCAGTAATAGAGGGTGATGCTGTGTATAGAACCAGTGAATTCCATAAGGGATGAGGTGGTGCAATGTCCTTTTCTGAACCCATGTTGTTGGGCGCATTGGATCTTATGTTTGTCAAGATATTCAGTAAGCAGGTCAGCTACAATGCGTTCAAGAGCCTGAGAGAGAGGCGGTAAAATGGAGATAGGCCAGTAGTTCACATGAAGAGTCCTGTCTCCACTTTTGTAGACCGGGGTAACCGTGGCTGATTTCCATTTATTGGGGAACTGTGCGAGTCTGAGTGAGAGGTTAAAGATCCTGCTTAAATGTGCTAACACTTCCTCAAGAGTGAGGGACAGCAGTTTGAGGTCAAGGGAGTCCCCACTGTGTCTAGATTTACCAATTCCTTTAAGGATGTATTTTCGGGCTTCATGCAACGAGACTTCTTTGAAGTAGAATGGTGACTGGTTGTTGGGAGAGAGCTTACAGGATTGGCTGGGGTGACATCTGCATCAAAAAAGTCAAGTAGAAAAACACTGCTAAGGGCCGTGAATGCATTATTAAAGGTATTGGCAACAGTTAGGGGGTCCAGAGTTGTAGTCCCATCAATGTCAAGTAAAGCGGGTGATGTTTTCGGGTTTTTCCCTGTAACCTCCTTGATATCATTCCAGAAAGCTTTACCACTGCCCTATGTGTCAGTAAGCACTCCCTTGTAGTATTTATTTTTCTCAAGGTGGATGGACCTTATGCAACCATTCCGCGCTTTTTTGTACTTTTGAATGTCCGATTGCGTGACAGTGGCTCAAGCCCAATGCCAGAGATGGTCCCTAGATTTCATACGAGCTAATAAGTCTGCAGAGAGCCAGGGGTTGCAAGAGCCTTTGATTTTCTGCTTTTTTAAGGGTGCATGGGAGTCACAGGCAGCATTAAAGGTGTTGATGAAATAATCAAGTGCTGTGTTGACATCCTTCGCACTATCGAGGGGAGTCCAATCTTGCACTCTAAGTAGGAATTTTTTTTTTCTGAACTATTTTTCCCTTTGGTCGCAGCCTGTGGGGCCTTTCTCAGGCATCCTGGCCTGGTCCTGTCTGCCTGAGATCTCCCCATCCCAAGCCTCCTCTCTCCCCCCCCTGCAGCCAGCACCCCCAGCTTAACCCCTCCAGGGTGGGGCCACCCCTCCTCTTTGGGTGCTCTTCAGTTCTGGCCAAGCCACAGGTGAAGGCCCAGGTGAAGGAACCTGAAGGCTGGGTGGGTGGGATCTGGAGGTGGGCATGGGGGGTCAGGTGCCGTCGCCTGCCTCGTAGACCTGATTTTTTCCATGTTCTGTTGCATGCCCCCCCCCAAGCATCATGAACATGCAGTGATGTCTAGCGCCAGCATGTGCGCTCCCGCACACGTCAGCAAGGATGTCTGCCCACAGTGCTTCCCTGCCTTCGTGAGTGCTCCCAAGTGCAGTGATCCCTGCCTCTGTAGGGAGTCACTAGTGTTGAGAGATGCATCCCTCCCGTGCCCCAGAAGAGGACAGCTGTTGTTGGACGCTCGATCCTCTCCTCCCAGTCCAGCCCCTGGAGACCCGGGCTCGCTTCCGAACCCATGTAGCCGGCATAGCATGAGATGTGGCGTTCAGGGCCTCAACTCTCAGTGCCACCAGGCCGGCTCTAAGGAGGGATTTGAGGGGTTCAAGATGACCCCCCATGCTAGGACTGTGTTGGTGACTGTCTTTTGTGGAGGTCTGCAGAATTTGTTTATCCACACACAGATGACAGGGGAATGGCCACTGAGCGTGTCCGGGAGGATTGTAGTGTTAGTAATGTGATCAGGATGACTGGTTAGGACCCAATCCAGTAGGCTGCTTGATCCCATTTTGCAGTTGGATCTAGTCGAGGAATTAACCGGCTGGGAAAAGTCTGTGGTCCGTAAAGCTCCCATTCTCAGGTGCAAGCCGGTTAATATTAAAATCTCCCATCAGAATTAACTCAGAGCCAGGGGGTTGGTTTCTGATAAAGTCCATGACAGAATTGAGACCCCTCCCCTGTTCTTTAGGAGGGATGTACACTGATGCTACAGTAAGTGCCTTATTATAGGCATCTAGCAGAATTTTGATGGCTAGTATTTGTGCGGTTGAACCAGTAGTATGTACCGGAAGGGGGTGTCCCATGAGTGACTCTCTGAGATAGAGTGCACATCCCCCTCCTCTCTTGGTTGTCCTGTCCAGTCTGAAGATGGTGTAACCTGGCAGGACAATAGCTGTGTGAGAGATTTTTGGTGTGAGCCATGTTTCAGCAATTGTCAGGACATCTTGATTGTGTTGGTTAACAAAGACTTGTAGAACATCCAGTTTAGGGAAGGGACTGCAGATGTTCATAGCTGCTAAAGTAACCTCTGCCGCATTAAAGAGGCTGCCTTATGTGGTGGGCTGGGGCCAGGTTTTGGGTGATTATTTCAAGACAGCAGTAATAACATAAGTATAAGTTTGAGCAGGCATAATCTTAACTGCCTGGTGTCCCAGCTTAGCTACTGTCGTCGTTCCCAGCGGGTGGGCATGAGGGATAGAGGAGAGAGTGATAAAGTATGGGTGCATGTTACCCATCCCTGATGGTAAGCGTCAAACCAGTCATAAGGCATAGAGCTACTATGGGCTGAGAGAGGATCAGAGGTGAGAGTACCAGGAGTAAGGTAGATTTTATTGAGCACGTAGCAGGGAGGTGTAGCAGGCTAGTGTGCGAAATCAGCAATGTGAGCACAAATAAGCGAGGGAACAGATGAGACAGCATCACTGTATTTAGATAGGTACTTGATGTGCCAGATAGGACAGGAGCCCCTAGTGGCAGCTACGTATAACCTGCTAATAGTGGAGTGGACACAGTAAATTTCACTCTTACCAGAGATATAGCCCTTTAGTGGCTAGAAGATATAACCTGCTAATGGAAAAGTCAGCACTTAAAAAAAAAAAAAAAAAAATGTGTAGAATACAGGAATTGGAGTGGAATTCCCTAATAGGGCACATTTTAATTTGACTGGATCTTTCACATGTATGGAACTCAAGAATACAGTAACCCTGGGGGCGTCAGAGAGCCAGCTTCTGGAGAGGATGCTTTTAGAAGAGCTCCTGCACAGCAATATTAATAAATTGTGTAAAAATCAAACTTAACCCAAGCTACAGCAATCAAAGTACCACCTTTCATGTCCTGACAGCTTAAGGAATTGGTTATGGGATAACAGAAGGATCAGCTATCTGGACCTTAGAAACCTAATGCATCTCAACCTGTCTCGGAAGGAGCAAATGGCGACCTAGCAGGGAATCCTCAGCCTGCATCTACTTCAACCTCACCATGGCAAACACTATTGGAATCGGTCAAATCCATGGATGCTAAGATAGAAAAGACCCTAACTAAATTTGAGATGCACGATGCGGCATTAAATGAGCTGCAATCCACGGTGGCAGAGTCAGAAGAAAGAAGTCTTACCACTCAGGCGGCAATGACAGCCATTACGAAAGAAAACACATCCATGAGGAACTGCCTGGAGAGCTTGGAAAATGAACTGAGGGCAGGGAATTTGTGCCTGGTAGGAGTTCCAGAGGGCAACGAGGGTACAAACCTACTGCAATTCTTATAAGACTGGCCGGCTACCTCCTTAGAAGTTCTTGAGGATTTTAACTGGGGACAATTGCGGAGGTCCTACCGAGTAAACCCACGTGTCCCGACCCTCCACTACCGACATTCCCAGAACTATAATCCTGCGCACATCTGGTCAAGAAATCAGAGACCTATTGCTTTCATCCGCCCGGGCAGTCTACCCTCTTGCGGTCCAAGATCGAGATATAAAAATTGTTCTTGATCTTTTCTATCAGGCCAGGGCACGCCACAAACAATTCGACGCAGTTCGGCAGCAGCTCTGGTCCTTGGGCATCGTTCATTCCTTCCTCCTGCCTGCCAGGCTCCGGGTTACCTATGGGGGGCAGAATTGTGGCAGTTCGCCAACCCCAGGGACGCGGGTTGATGGATGAAGCGCACAGAGACAGAATTTGCTGCCCGTTCTAGACCTCACCACAATGATGCAGAATCGAAAGGAGAGCTGAGGGACTGCTTCTACATAAACTGCAAGTTCACAATAAAATACTGACTACTCTTTAAAATTAGAAGTTAAAATGAAGAGTTAGGTGATAACCCACTTTGGGATAATTAAGGAGAAGGCTGGCTGTATCTATGATGTTTCTATTCCTCGAAGGGCTTAATGCTTTAAATTTGATTTGAACTCTGGGACACTACTGGCTTTCATTATTTGGCCCACACTATAAGCTTAAAGGTTAATTTGTCTTAGATACATGCTAACACTATATGTGTAGGAGATGGTTTGTGGTTTATGGTGGGAAATGTTTCTACTAATATCTTGTAGCTTGCAGCTGTGTGTTTGTATAGAAGCTTAACTGCTGTGTTAACTGGAGTACTGAAGAAAGCCTAATTTTCCCTGTATGTTCATTTTGAATACAGAGTATATAGCACTTTGCTGAGTTCGTTTAAAAGTTACTTTTGCTTCTCCCTAATGGACACTACTCTTGCCATTGAAGTGGCTGGCACTGTTTGGACTAGCTCATGCACAGTACCTAATTTTTATAGAAATTCCCCCACCTCCTACTGTGCCAGAGTGCAGGACATTGTTAACTTACTTACTCCCTAAATCCTGCTTGGGTTTATAACCTATGATGTCTATAGAGTTCCTGCATAAGAATTGTATAACCTGTATTGTTATTTTTCAAATGGCAATAAACAGAGTACAAAAAAAAGGAATCCAGTAACCCTGACTTTGTTTGCAATGCAAAGATCAGAAAGGGATAATAACTGCAAATTAATACACTCACTTATGAACATTTTTAAGATTTACCACCAGCATCATCTTGGTAGAAATGGTATTCTAAGAGAAGAACGTGGGGAAGCCATGTGTGAAGGTGGGCAAATTAATACTATTGCTAAGAACAGGACAGTTGCAGAGCGGATACTGTCCAAAACTGATAAAATGAACTCACTAGGTTTGTACCTGGTAGACAGCAGGGTCTGTGAGGTTAGAACACAAGAAAAGAGTCCCAACACAATACACAAAGAAACATCTAAACTTAGTGATTGTTTTAGGAAGAAGGTACAATCCATTTCTATTTCAAATAGATTCAAGGTACTTGCTGGCTATGGGGAGTGACTAGTTAATAGCATGGTTGGGAGACCAAGAGATACTCAAAGTTCAAATATTATACATCCAGACCCAGAGAATGCATATATGACTATTATTTCATGGAATATAGCATGATTTGAACATAAGTTCCCAGATGCTGATTGGTTACGATTTGTTGCAGCCCATGATATTATATGCCCACAGAAAACATGGCATTATAAGAATCAGGATATTGCTGCCAAAGGCTGAGTTATTTCATCACCAGGGAAAAAAGACAGAAAGTTTTTAAGGGCATCAGAGGGGTTAGCAACTTATCTTAAAGCAGCAGTACTACAGAACAAAAATCAGACCTTTTGCAACAGTTTGTTCCCTGTGTTCTGTTGAGCATTTACCTGGTAATCTTTCTTGTTTTCACTGTAGTAACACCCTGTAATTTGCTCAGTTTTCCTTTGTTTTTGTTTACATTTCTTCCACCCGCCATGTTGAACTGGAACCCTCCACTGCCAACCGCACATGTGTATGACTCTCAGTACTATACAGGGACAGTGGGAATGTGCAGCACAGGGTCCCACTGAAGTAAACACAAGACATGATGCGACGTGAAGGGGTATCTCAGCTTAAAATTAGGCAGCAGCCATATTTACTGTGGCGCCACAAAACTGGAAATCAATCACTTCATGATTATCTAGTACTGCTGCTTTAAATTAGGCACATAGCAAAGCCATAATAATAAATAGCAATGACAGTTTTATTGCTCTTTTGGTTGCAAGAGCTGAAGATAGAATGGTTTTAATTCAAATATTTATATTCCACCAGCAGGCTCCACATTTCACAATGAGGCCATATGGGAGAAGTTTAAAAATTTCTTGTAAAAGATGTATCAGATAATTATCCAGACAGAATTATGTTACTAATGGGCACTCTGAATGTGAAAATAGGTACTTCTGATGGCGAGGTAGACAATTCAGTTTTCAGTTGCACATGCAACTTGGATAGGATACCTCCAAGATATATGAAATATAATAAATACGGCTGGAACAAAGCTGACTGAGATACTAAAAGAGTATAATCTGTACCATCTGCATGGAAGACTGGAAGGGGACAGCGAGGGTCATCCAATCTTTATGTCTGCAATAGGTGTTTCAGTGGTAGACTCAATGCTGTGGTCAGGGAATGTGGAATACTGGAAAATTTTAACTATACCTGATAGACCAGGGAGTGACCACTTCCAAGCAGTACTTGACACCTATGGTAAAGATGTTCAAATAAGTAGTGCAAAATGCAAGAATCTTGTTTACTGAACTGAAAAATAAAGAGAGAGTGCTATGTGATGAGCCCCTGCAGAAGGAAGTATGAAAAATGGTTTGGAAGTTTCTGGAGCGTAATGATCAAGAAAAATTAATGGACAGCAGGGCTGCTGATATATGGAAGGAAGTCTGTAGTCTTTTTTTCTTTCTTTTAACTTTATTGTTTTAGAACAATGACATATAAGTTATGCTCGAACACCAAGTAGTCAATAAAATAAAAGTCATTGAAGGTGCCACCCTCTTAATACATACATATAATAGCATCTTGGTACAATATAGATAAATCTTTGACAAGGGAAAACAATGCTTTAATATTACATTTACTTCCGTTGGCCCGTTGGCACCGAGGGTTGAGGTGCTGGATGCCACACCTCGCTCTACGCCGGCGACCTGGGTTCGGGAACAGACTTGGGTCGCCGGGGTTTGGCAGGGGCGGAGAGGAATTAAGCGTCCGTGGGACTGCTCTCTCTCTCTCTCCCAGAAGGGAGGACACCAGTTGTCAGCTCACTTGTGCCCTCTGGCGGAGGCTGGGGGCAGTGAACTGGCACTGCATTGCAAGGGGTGACGTTGGGGCATGACGCCGGAGGGAACGCGTGCAGACACGTGTGTGCTCTCCTCCTTGGTATCCTTGCGCCCCATCACGCTGGCTGGGGAAAAACAGGAGGAGAAAACATGGCACTTGATTGTAGCGGCTTGATAACACCTCCCGAGATGACTGACCTCGGGGGCCCACTGCCAGTACTGGATCCTGGTTCAGTGGGGAGTGGGGCTCCTCATGGGGGGTAAGCCGCAGGGGTAATTGGGCTGTGGGGGCTTCACCGGGGGCTGAGGCAGAACCAGATGGTGGCCGGAGGAAGGACGGATGCCAGGACGTGGATGCAGACCAGAGGTACCAGACAAGGTAAAAAGGACGAACTAAAAAAAAAAAAAAAAAAAAAAGGACAGGGGGCACTGCCGAGCAGCTTACAGGAAAGCAGCATATTTCCTGAGCTCCTGGGTCTCAATCTTTAAATTGATTAAAATATTTTTTTTTTTTTTTGGAGAAGATTTGACCAAGACACTTCAGGTACCTAGTAGTTTGTCTGAGCTACAGGTATGGGGAAGAATCGGGGGCCTGCCTCCTTAGGATTTCTTTGCACCTAAAAAGTCACTATGGCAGCATGAGGAAAGGCCTTCAACATTACCAGAAGCCACAGCCTCGAGTGCCTCCGCATTGGAGGGTGCATCTTTGGTCACCATTCAAACGACTTTGAACCAGCTGGTCCGGTCAGTCCAAGAGATGGACAAAAAATTGGACTCTTTCACACCACGGGTGACAGAGTTGGAATCCAGAATGGATGGATGTGAAGCATCCGTGCAGAAATCCGAACAACTTGGTGCCAAGGCCTACGACGTTACCAACAAGTTGATAAAAGAGAACACGATGCTCCAAGAGCGATGGGAACTAGCGGAGAACCAGGCTCGTGAGCGGAACCTTCGTATTTTGGGGCTGATGGAGTCGGCAGAAGGAGATGACCCTTTAGATTTTGCCAGAAATGTATTGCCAAAGATTCTGGGACTCTCAGTGGGGGACTCTACGCTGTCGATCGAAAAGACATACCGTGTTGCACCGAGGCGTGCTACTTTGGACATGGAGACACCACAGACTCTCTTGGTAGTATGTACTGGCATTGGTGATCAGGACTGTGTGCTTTCCCTGGCAAGAAGGAAACGCTCTCTACAATTTGGAGAGAATTCTTTACAAATCTTCTCGGATCTGGCATATAGCACGCGGCAGCAGAGAAAGGGCTTTGATGGGGTTCGCAGTCAGTTGCGGCATTACAAAATTAATTACCAATTATTGTTTCCCGCTCATCTGAGGCTAACCTGGCAGGGATGACAATATCAGTTCCAGGAACCGAAGGATATGGAAAAGATGCTGCAGACCATCGAGAAGGAATTGAGAGGAGAGAGGAGGAGGTTGTTTCCTCGGATGAAGAAGTGCCCTGAGCTTGTTTTGACCCAAAAATCAATGAGGTTGGTAGGGGTGGGTTGGGGCAATGTCCTGGCTGTTAAGGGGCTGTGTTTTGATGCCTAACATTGTTACGCTTGTTTAAGGTGTTTAACGTTAGCCAGGCAATGTTTTTTTGAGGGTGAATTTGCTCTGCACTCGCCCACTTTAACCCACTCTGGAAGGGAAGGGAATTAATTTTAGAGCCCTTAAACTTCACCTGTGTGCCATGGCTCAGGACATGGACTTGAACTGAACTAAAATTGGACTTTTTGAAATAATCAGCCATGTTTTACAGCTCTTCTACTTACTATACTTGTGTTACAATGTTAAGATAACTACTTAATGTCTTGTTGGTATAGAACTATATGCTTAAAGGTAAAAGAGACACCCGGGAGGTAGGGAGTTTATATGGTATAAGTATTTTAAAGGATAGTTATTTGGGGAACCATATAGGCCAGTACATCAGGCCAGTTGTCAATGGTTTTGATACTATAATGTGGGGTAATCTTTGGTTCCCCTTTTATATCTCCTTAGCTGCATGCTATGGGTATTGATGCTATGGGTGATGTGAGGTTTTCCCCCAATGAGGTGGCTATCTGGGAAGTACTTGACATTACTGAATTGTAATAATCTCTTTTACGGATAATGTATGTAGTATGTAAGCCTCCAATGATGTATGATTTTGTAAGTGCTTTTTACTGCAAAATTATAAATTAATACAAAAAAAAAAAAATAATACATTTACTTATTCTTTGCCATGTGTACTAGCCCATGAGTTGCATGAATTTTTTATTCCTTAGTTTTATTATTAACCAAAAGTCACCAGAGTTCTCCACCTCCTAACAGAAGACAGGAGAGATGTTACCATGCCCTCTCAGTGTCAAGTTGTACTCTGCACAGTACAAAAATCAATCTGTTTTTGTAGCCTGAGCAAATTACAGATCTCTATGCATTTTAGAACGTTGTTGAGCATTGACCTAAAATAGAAACTATCAACAGTCTGGCGAGGAGAATTCTCTCCACATGAAAACAAACGTGGGGGCAGGCCACCCCAGGCAGAGAAGCTAACCCAAAACTGAATTATAAACATGAACATTGATATTTAGCCCTACCGTGGGACAAGCTATTTACCCACCATGCTATCTTGTTTTTAATGCAAGAAAAGATAAAGTCAGCTTGGAGTAAAGTCAAGCCCCTTCGTCTTCAGAGGATGAGTATTCTGGAGGTTCTGCAGTGCCTTGGAGGTGTTTTGCATTTTCTGGGCCCATTTTAACGCATCACCTGCATAGGTAAAAATGTACACCTTCCCCTCATACACAATACTTAATCTGGCCGGGAAAATGATGCAATGAGGGATCTTAGCTTCCCTGAGCATGGCACACACGCCATCAAATCGCTTCTTGCGTTGCCTAGTTGCATAGCTTAGGTCTGGGGACATTCGTACCTGCTGTTGGTCTTGAAGCAATGGCTCCTTTTGCCTTGCAAGAGCCAGTAGAAAGTCTCTTGTTCCCTCTCTGTTGGTGACCATTGTGACGCACTGCCCCTTGCTTTTGATTATTGTATGATATTGGTATTATAAATACATGGTCTGTGCATGCCATTTCAGTGTGTGAGGAATTTGGCCTGTGGCTACAAGGTGTCAGTGGTTGAAAAAAACACAGGATATTGTACAACAGACCAGAAGGACCATTTAATTGACTTCCTTGCAAAATGCCATTTTATTACCTTTTTATGACCTGCCCAGGCTTTTTGAAGTTGAGCCCAAATGTGACTTTATGACATCAGAAACAGGACGTCATTAGGCTGTTTCTTGTTGGCTTTTTAACACCTTGGTGCCAGTGTGGGATTGCTAAGACCAAAGAAAATGTTTAATTAAAGGATGCCATATTTAGGAAATGTTTTTTCTTCTGATGTTACTATTTATTTTAAAATACCTCCTGGTAGGAAATTATTTTTGTAAGACTTAATTCTAAAAGGAGGAGCTAGGTGACTCACCAAGGGGGTGTGGAGATAAGAGTTGAAAATGTATCAGTGTATCTGAAATGTGTGATGTGATCTTGGGCTCTGAAAACAGAAACATCTAACTTACAGAGGTAACACATTAGTTAGAAAAGATCTGAGAGTATTGTGGTAGGAGTTTTGTTCTGTAACTTTCCCATTTTCTTTTGTGACTGTGAGCTCTTGCTATTTGTTCTGTATTTTTTTATTGTACTTATTTTACAATTTCTAGTAAATCACATTTTCTTAAAGATACTGCCTGTGTCTTCCCAGTTTTCTTTTTGCATGTGGAGTGCCTGTATTTTTAAGTCTGACAATGGTTTAAAAAGGCTTGATGCTGTTACTGAGCTTGGAAAAGGTAAGAATATACCGAAGGTCTCTTATAGAGTTTTAAGGGTTCATTTTGGAAACTTGGATTGGTGCCCCTGGCGAAAGATTGTACTGCAGTCCTGAAGAGGGTACATATCTGAGCCTGTAATTGGGTATGCTAGCATAAGGTTCACAGTTTGAATCCCCCCCAGAACTTGAGACTACCAGTGATTTGGACCTAAAGCAGACAGGAGGGTTACCCTGTCTGTTGTCTGTTCACACTATTGCACTTTGAGTTTGGCACTGTGGGAGCAGAGGGCCTGACCTCCGGAGTGCCCTTGTGACAGATTTGGTTGGCAGCGGTGTGATAAAATATTGGTAACACAAGCTGTAACAGTTCAGTGTGTCAGCTTAATACTGTACAGCTCACTTGCAAAATAAGGCAGTGATTTATTTTTAAAAAAGAAAACAGAACAATATCATTTTGCTTATAGTCCAAGTTCCTACCTGTTTTATTTTTTTTTCCTAAAGTGCAAGTTAGAGTAGCCATAGTTATGGAAGAAGATGGCTTCCAACTACAGCGGGTACACTGCAGACTACTTGAGGCAACTGTGCCAGGTCAGAGTCCAGTATGAGGGGAAAGCCAACAAGCAGAACCTCATAGATGCCCTGATGGCAGCAGATGCCCAGAGCATCAAGTCACAGACTGTAACTGTAAAGGACGAAACCTTGGGTGTGTAGGGGCCAGCGGCCAGTGCAGTGTCCAGATCCGGTGAGGACAGCACGGCCAGTGCAAGCCAAGGGCCACAGCAGCAGGGGAAGGTCACCAGCATTCTGGAGCCAGAAGCAATCAGGCTACAGATGGAACTGTGGAGGATGGAGCTGGAGTTCCAGAGGGAAGAGAGGTGAGAGCAGCGAGGAGAAGAGGGAGCGAGAACAGCGAGCCACAGAGGAGAAGGAGCGAGAATGGCGAAAAGCAGAGCATGAACAGTGAGAAGCTGACCCTGAACAGCGTGAGGGCCAGAGGCAACATGAACTGGGGGAGCTACGACTCCAACCACCAGCACCAGAGCAGGTAAGTGGCATGGGTTTTAACTGGAACTACAGAACTGGGTTACAAATTAAATTCCAAATTGACAGCTGAATTTAAATAGCGGGAGGATATGGATGCCTTTGTAAATTCTTTTGAGAAAGTTTGCATTCAGGTAAATATTCCTAGAGGGTCCTGGGGCTTCCATCTATCCCCGCTACTTACCGGGAAAGCTCGGGATGCATTGGGTCAAATGGACAATGAGGACAGTAATGATTACAGCAAACTTAAAGCTGCACTTTTAAAAAAGTTTGATTTAAATGCAGACACATACAGAGCTAAATTCTGTAAGTTCAGGAGAAGCTCTGACATGAGCTACGAGGAGCTAGCCATGAAACGTAGTCAATGTTTAAAACTTTTTTGGGAAGGAATTGAAGCAAACTCTGTAGATAAAACTGAAAATGCTATATTGTTAGAGCATTTTTTTTTTTTGGGCATGTCCAGAAGAGCTGAAAACCTGTCTGGAGGACCGAGATCCCAAAACAGTGCAAGAGACTGCTGAACTCTCTAACCGCTATGCCAAGAGCAGACCTTCTCTGATAACGAATGGGGCCGGTATGGCAGCACAGAAAAGGAAAAGCGCGTTTTCAGGGCAGCTAAAACCTTCACTGCCTCCACCGAAACCAGTTAGCCCCAGGTTTCAAAGAAAATATTTTTCTGAGAAAGAAATGAATGTTGGGTTTGCAAAGAAACTGGGCATATTGCCAGACAGTGTCCCAAAAGGACGAATAACATGCAAGGAGGTGCTAGGAAAGAAGTGGGTTGTTTGTGTGTCCCTGAAAGCATGCCTGTAAACATGAAGGAACACATGCACCCAGTCACTGTGAATGGTGTACAGACGCAAGGGTTAAGAGACACAGAGATATCCCTTACGTTAGTAAAAAGGGATCTGGTAAAGCCTGTTATACCCAATAAATTTGTAACTGTAGAATGGTTCACTGGGGAGGAGAAAACATTGCCACTCGCTAGTGTTCTCCTAGACTGGGGTGAAACAGGGGGAACTGTGCAACAGGTTGCCATAACAGAAACTTTAGCAGTTCATGTAATTCTCAGCAACAATCTCAAACAAGGGATGGTGTGTACACTTACCCATAGCCAAGCGTTAGAGGAAAATTGTGGTGCCCTGGACCCCATAGAAGCCACTGTGGAAACCACTGGGAGGCTGGTTCCCCAGCCTGTGTCTCCTGTTATGGAGACTAATGAAAGGGGGGTAGAATTTTCCCCGGTAGCAGTTAACCAAATGGCTATGGAGGGTTACTCCGAAAAAGGAGGGGTGACCCATTGTCAGAGGGCTAGGGATGGCAGTGATCCTAAGTGCCCTGACACTAGTGCTAGGGACGCCAGTTTAGATACTGAAAGGGACCTGTTCCATGCCTTGGGAATGTGTAAGGAGTTTGCAGCTGCTCAGAAAAGTGACCCTAGTCTAGAGAAGCTGAGGGCTTGGGCAGACTCTGACGGAGCACAGGGAGCTGACAGTAAACATAAGGTTTATTGGGAAAATGGACAGATGTACACGCAGGATGCTAAAACAGAGGAAGGGGTGATAGGCAGGCAGCTTGTCATTCCCCAGTGGTACCGTGAGCAGTTGCTCAAGACTGCACAAGATATTCCTATGTCTGGTCACCTGGGAATTACGCATGCTATGCAGCGATTGGCCCAGAATTTCTATTGGCCCAACTTCACCCAGCAGGTGAGGGAGTATTGCAGGTCGTGTCACCGGTGCCAAGAAATAGGGAAGGCAGGTAAGAAAACCCAAGCCACCCTAATTCCTTTGAAGATAGTGGAGGAGCCATTACAGAGGGTGGGAATGAATATTGTGGGGCCTTTAAATACCCCCAGCTCCTCCGTGAAGAGGTTCATCCTGACTGTGGTGGATTATGCCACCCGGTACCCCACGGCAGTTGCCCTATCCCTCACTGAGGACAGACAAAGTGGCAGATGCCTTACTTGGGATTTTCTCCCATGTTAGGTTTCCTCAGGAGGTTATCACTGATCGAGGGAGTTCATTCATGTCGGACCTGATGAAATGTTTGTGGGAGAAGTGTGGGATGGTGCACAGATGCACAACACCTTATCACATACAAGCCAATGGGTTTGTGGAAAGATTTAATGGTACCCTGAAGCCAATGCTTCGAGCATTTGCTAGACAGCATGGTAGGGACTGGGAGAAATAACTTCCCCATCTATTGTTTGCATACAGGGAGGTGCCCCAAGAGTCGACCGGGTTTTCCCCCTTCGAGCTCTTATACAGAAGCCAGGTACGTGGGCCCCTAGACTTGATCTGGGAGGACTGGGAAGGCAAGCACGCCACCCAGGGAACACCCATAGTGGATTATCTGCTTAGGTTTAGGGAAAGGCTGAAGGAGCTTATGGGGACAGCCCAGAGCAACCTGGCAGCTGCCCAACAAAAACAAAAAGTGTGGTACGACCGCAGAGTCAGAGCTCACTCGTACACGGTGTGTCAGGAAGTCATGGTTCTCATCCCGGTCCAGAAGGACAAGCTGCAGGCTGAGGGGGCAGGACCATACAAAGTAGTCAGAAAGGTAAATGACGTGAACTATATCATAGAGTTACCTGACAGAAGACATACAGAAAGAATGCACCATGTCAACATGATGAAGCCATATGCTAATAGGGCTGACATGGTGTTTGCAGTATGTAGTCCTGCGGAGGAGACGGACGAAGGAGACCCCCTTCTGCACTTGCCGGAAGAAAGCAAGTGGGAGCCCTCTGTGGAGGCAATTAAAATGTCACCCTAGCTGGCCCCGAACCAGATCCAGGAAGTAAGGGAGGTTTTAGCAGACTTTGCCCCATTGTTTAGCGCCAAGCCTGGACTAACCCCCTTAGCAACGCACGATGTAGAGACAGGGACACAGACGCCCATGCGGTGGACAGCATATCGGGTGTCAGAGGTTGTCCAAAAGGACATTAGGAGGGAGGTGGAGGAAATGCTGGATTTAGGGGTAATCCAGAAATCCCACAGCCCCTGGGCCTCACCCGTAGTCCTTGTTCCCAAGCCTGATGGCTCTACTCCTTTTTGTGCGGACTATCGTGGACTGAATATAGTCACGAAGTCAGATGCCCACCCGATGCCACGGTCGGCTGAATTCCTGGACAAGTTGGGAGGGGCGACCTACCTTACTACTACTGACCTGACAAAGGGATACTGGCAAGTAGAGTTAACTGCCAGAGCTAGGGAGAGGTCGTTCTTCATCACTCCAATAGGGTTATTTGAATTTAAAGTAATGCCCTTCGGAATGAAGAATGCCCTGGCCACTTTCCAAAGGTTGGTGAATCAAGTGTTAAATGGTGCTGAGGAGTATCTGGATGACACTGCCATCTTTAGTGCCAGCTGGGAGAAATGAAAATTACGTACCTACCGTAATTCTTGATCTTCTTGGACGAGTCTCCACCACTCATTCACACTAGTGGGATTAGCGCCGGAGGCACTAGGACCCATCGGGAGCAAACTTTTTGCTGGAGGGTCGGTGCGAGAGATGGCGCTGTGAGGCATGGCGCCGCGAGCAGCGGCTCGTGCGGCAATGACCATCTCGGCGACGACCCTCCAACCGCCTCAGTACCTTTTTTACCAAGGAGGTGCAGCGCAACTAACGTAAAGAGTAAATCTAACCTTAAAAAACGGACATAAGATAGTCCGTACGACCCGTGTAAGAAGGGTCAGCAAAGAAGTCCTCACGGCCTAAAGATTTGAGGGAGTGAAGACCAACACAGCGGTGAGCTCGGGGGATGGAGGGTGGGCGTGTGAATGAGTGGTGAGACTCGTCTAAAAGATCAAGAATTACGGTAGATGTAATTTTCAAATCTTCCTGGACATAAGTCCCACCACTCATTCACACCAGTGGAGAGTACCAGCTGATAATCCCCCAAAAGGGCGGCAGGAGAGCCAGAGCTCATGCGTCTAAGATAGAAGATCATTAAGGATAGTTCTGCCGAATGCGGAATGTCGCCTGGCATGAACATCCAGTGCATAATGCTTAACGAAGGTATGCACTGAGCTCCAGGTGGCGGCGTTGCAGATATCCGCAATTGGAACATTGCGAATCTCCGCCAAAGATGCCGCGACCGCCCTAGTAGAGTGAGCGTACACTCTACCCTCCAATTTAACTTGAGCCATGGAGTAACAATGTCGAAGGCATGCCACTAACCATAATGAGATGCATCTAATAGCGACGGGTTGACCCAGCCGGGTGTCGCTGAAAGAAACAAACAGTTGCTGAGTCTTGCAAAAATTCTTGGTTCTATCTAAATAGAACCTAAGGCTCTCTTAACATCAAGGAATGAAGAGATCGTTCCCCTTCATTTTGGAAATTAGCAAGAGGGAAGTACCAGAGGTTGGTTTAGATGGAATTCTGACACACCTTGGAAGAAATTTAGGATGAGTAATGAGAACTACCTTGTCTTTATGGAATACAGTATACGGAGGGTCCGTCACAGGCATGAATTTCGAGACCCCGCGGGCTGAGGTAATGGCCACCAGGAAGGCAGTCTTCCAGGTAAGAAATTTTAGCTCACAGGTAGCTAAGGGCTCGAAAGGCTTCCGAGGAGCATGTCCAGCACCAGGTTAATGTCCCAGGTTGCAAATGGACGCTAACGGGGTCTGGTATGAAGAATCCTTAAGAAATCTCTTCACCATGGAAGCTGAGCCAGAGTCAAGGAGGAAACCAGCTCATGGAACGCTGAGATGGCACTAAGGTGAACTCTAACTGTGAGTACTGGAGACCTGAGTTTGATAGGTCCAAAAGATACTCCAGAACCTTGTCAGGAGGACAGGAAAAGGGATTCCAAGAGGACTTTGCACACACAGAGAAAAGCTGCCATTTGGAAGCGTATGTGGGTGGCTGGGCTCACAGCCACAGAAGGATGTCCGAGACTCAACGAGACGTTGAATCGATTCACTTCTACCCTTCAGCCAAGCATGAAGGTGAAGTGATTTCAGGTTGGGATGGACCAACCAACCCTGAGTCAAAAGGTTGATTTGCAAGGAAGTGGTCTCGAGAGGCTGCCAACATACTGTTGAGCAGAGGAAACTATAGTTGTCGAGGCCAGGAGGGAGCAATGAGAATCATTTTGGTCCCTGAGACTCGAACTTGAGGAGAACTCTGATTGAGAGATCGGTGAAAGGCGAAGAAAACGCTTTGTCCACCGGCAGCTGAATGCATCCTGACAGAAAATGCCAGGCCCTGGATTTCTGGAGCAGAAAGAGGCAGTTTTGTGCTGAGTGGGATGCAAAAGGTCCAGGTCTGGAGTCCCCCTCTTGAATAGTGACCGAAGCTACGGCTGGATCGAGAGACCACTCGTGAGGGTCTGCCTCCTTCTGCTGAGTGATCTGCCAGATCGCTTTTGTATACCTGGCAGATAAACCGCCTGAATTGGAGAGACTTGTGCTCAAACATTACTCCACACCCTCATTGCTTCCTGCAAAGGTGAGAATGAGCACCGCTTTGCTTTGTTGATGTAATACATCACAGCTTTGTTGTCCGCTTGAAGGAGAATGTTCTTGTGACAAAGGATATCCTTCAGAGCTCGGATCGCTAGAGGACCACTCTCATCTCCAGGACATTTATGTGGAGAAGAGTTTTAACTGAGTCCATACACCTTGAGTGTGGAGGAGCGACAGGAGCTCCCCATCCCATTAGCGACGGCTGTGGTGATGGAGATCTGATGATCCGGGGAGCAAAGGGGAACCTTCCAGGAGATTGCTTTCTTGAGGCCACCAGGTGAGAGACCTTCAAGGCTCCAGCCACCTTGATGGGATAAGACTGGGGTGAGAGGTCGGAGACCACTGAGTGGAGAGCATCCACTGGGTGGTTCTGGTGCAACCAGGCCAGGGTACAGTGAACACCGAGGACGCCATGAGACCCAACATGCATTGCATCGGAGAGCTGTAACTGATTGGTTCTCCCGATGTAACGGGCCATCCGAAGGATGTCGAGTCTTCTGTCCTCTGGAAGGAAAGCCTTCGTGGAAGAGGTGTCTAGAAGCGCCCCTATGAAAAAGAGCTCTGGAGGCTGCAGTTGTGATTTTTTCAAATTCAGCAGAATTCCATGGACGTAAGAAGACGAGAAGTCGCTTGCACGGCTTCCAAAGTCCCTTGGCCGGAAGGGCTTGCTAGAAGCCAATCGTCCAGGTAGGGAAACACTTGAGTCCGATCTTCCTGAGATGCGCCAGGAACTGCACAACACTTTGTAAAGACTCGGCGCCGAGGATAGCCCAAAAGGCAGGACTCTGAACTGATAATGCTGACCCAGAGCTACAAACCTGAGGAACTTCAGTGGGTTGGTGGATGGGGATATGCTGGTAAGTGTCCTGCATATCCAGGAGGCCAGCCAGTCGTGTTGATGCAGCAAGGGTAACAGGGTACCTAGGGAATCATTTTGAATTTCTCCTGGGGAGAAATTTGGTTAACTTTCTGAGGTCTAGAATAGGTGCATTCCCCAGACTTCTTTGGAACCAGGAAGTAATGGGAGTAGAACCTGTGTCGCAGATATGCGGGGCACCAGTTCTATTGCCCTGTTGCTTAGAAGGCCCTGGATCTCGCGGTGAGGAGGTTCGATTGAGAGGCCGACAACCTGGGTTGTCGCCTGGGAGGACACCCGGGGGTTCCAAAAAATTGAGAGAATAACCCTCGCGAATTATCCGAAGGACCCATTTGTCCGAAGTTATGGACTTCCACTGGTTGTAGAAGTACATCAAACGACCTCCCACCGGAGGAGAAAGTTCCACCTCGGGCAATGTGGATGGAACTTGGGCCAGCAATTCATAAGGTGGCGCTGGGGGCTTTAGGCCCCTGCGCTTTCTGCTGTGCTTCTTTGAGGTTGGGCAGGTTGGCTTTATGGAAGCCCCTGCCTCTGCCTCGAAGGACTGACGACTATGAAACTGACGCCTGTTCACATGCCCCGAGGGGTAGCAGGCGGAGGTCTGGCCAACTACTGGCCGACCTAGTCTTCTGAGTGGCCTCTAAGGCTTGTTCCACCTGAGGCCGAAAAGAAAGGAGCCATCAAAGGGCAGCGCCATTACCTGCTGCTGAGCATCATTGTGAAGCCAGAAGTACGCAGGCCAGGAATGGCGCCAGTACAAATACCTGTGGCTGCTGAGCGAGAAGCAGTGTCGAAAGCATCCATAGCGGCTTTGACCTGTTGGTTATTGGACCCAATACCCTAGTAACGGTCAGAAGAAGCTCTGACTTGGAGTCCTAATCCGGAAGAGCTTCAACCATTCTTTTCAAAGAGTGCCACAGGATATACTCATACTGAGAAAAATAGCCTTGATAACTGGCAATCACGCATATTTAGAGTGGAGGCAGCAAAGACTCTCTTACCTAATGTATCAATCTTACGAGACTCTTTGTTAATAGTCGAGCTGTAGTAGTTGAGGAAGAATGCACCTTATCATTCTCTGCTAGGACTACAATAGGATCCGCAGCGCCTGGGATGCCAAAATGGGACGATCCTTGGGAGCTGAATACTTCTTATCAATGGATTTAGCCACTGAGGGAATAAGAGCAGGATTATTCCATACCATTTGAGATAGCGCTCGAAGGCAGGCTGGATCGGAGGAGTCAAATCGAGGGATCTCCAAGCATGAAGGTACTGAGTCTTAATATCTTCCCAGGATCGATGTCTGTAGTCTGAGAGAAAGAGGATCTCAGGTTCTTCAACAGAGACTTAAAGGACAGGTCCTCACCACAGGCTCTGTAGCAAAGAAAGATCCTGTTTCCTCCACTTCATCACCCAACGCAAGGTCTGGGCCAGGCTCAACATCATCTCCTGATGGTCCAGAAAGGACTGATTGGACAGGAAAGGAGTAAAATTAGGAGAGGAGGAAATAGCAGAGAAACAAGGAGAGTCCCTTGGGGCCCCGGGCTCGAGAAGGCAAACGGGTTGAAAACGGCACCGCAGAGGGGCACGGCGCCGAAGAGGCACGCTGGCACCGCAAGCGGGCGCCCATAGACCAGCGGGCGCCGCTCAACCAAGCGGCGCGCCGACGGCGCCGCTAGACCTAACGGCACCGCAGGCGGTGCTAGGAGACCACGCTGGCACTGCGGACGGGCGCCGCGAAGGCCGAGCGGCACCGAAACGGCACCAACAAGCCAACAGACCTCAGGAAGGCACCGGAAACGCCCTAGAAACCTGGAAAGCTAGAGAAGGAAAACCAGGAGATAAGGGCATCGGTGTGGCCCCTGCGCCCGAGCCATGGGGAGGGGGAAACACTCTAAGCGTGGAGTCACCGGCATCAAGAAGGCGCTACGCACTAAGAAGGTCCAACCGCCTCACCCGATCGCTGGAGGAGCCTGGGCCCGTGGCAACCGAGCCAGGCAGGAGAACCAACCTCCGAGCCCATCGCCCATAAGAGCGCCCACTGATGAAACTGCTCATCTGGAGCCCTACCTACAGGCGGGAGGGCTCCGATGGTCGGAGGATGACGGACACCAGCAGCTGGCGACCAAGAAGGAGAACGCAACTAGCTACTTATAACCGACCGTCCGATGCGCAGATATGCCAGAGGCTACTCCGAGTGATGCCTTCTCTTTTGACTCTGGGCGAAGAAGAGCTCGAGGCCGAACGGTGCCGAGAATGCGACTGTATTATTTTATGCCGATGGGGACCGCCCATCCCCCGGCATCGGACTGACCGCTGTCGGAACCTCGCTGAGGAGAAGGAGAGTTGACCGACCCAGCCCGCTGACTGAACAGCTTATACGAAGTCTCCCTACCGTCACCTGACCTGCTCATGGTCGACTCCGTCCAGTAGGCCGAGACTTCTTCAAGTAAGTTAAATTTAAAATATTAGAAAAATTTTACGAAAATAGAATAAAATTAAGCGATACTACTATCGAGATAATGTTACAAAAAAATAAACTGAAAACTATGCGCTAGTTTGAAGTTTGACTCCCGACAGGCGAGCGACGTCGTCACTGAAGCGCACTCGACGGCGGGAAAAAAGGAACTGAGGTGGTTGGAGGGTCGTCGCCGAGATGGTCATTGCCACTCGAGCCGCTGCTCACGGCGCCATGCCTCGTGGCGCCGACCCTCCAGCAAAAAGTTTGCTCCCGATGGGTCCTAGTGCCTCCGGCGCTAATCCCACTAGTGTGAATGAGTGGTGGAGACTTATGTCCAGGAAGATCACCTGTCCCACCTTAGGAAGTGCTGGGCAGGATACAGAGGGCCAGGCTCACTGTCAAAGCTGAGAAGTGCCAGGTGGCCATGGCTGAAGTGGCATACGTCGGGCATGTTGTAGGCTGGGGACAGCTCTGTCCTAACAAAGTAAAAATAGAGGCGATCAAGGCATGGCCCAGACCAGAAACGCAGAAGTGGGTCAGGAGTTTTCTGGGGACAGCAGGGTGCTGTAGAAAATGTGTGCCCAATTACAGTGCCCTGGCTGCTCCCCTATCTGACCTGGTAAAGAAATGAATGCCTAAGAAAATTACCTGGGAACCAGCCTGTGACAAAGCCTTCACCAGGCTGAAGGAGGCACTGTGCAGTGCTCTTGTATTGACAAGTCCTGACTATAGCAGACCCTTTATAGTCCAGACTGACACCTCAGATGTGGGTATTGGGGCAGTACTGAGCCAGACATCCAACCAAGGAAAGGATCACCCCATTGTGTACCGGAGTAAAAAAGTTACTTCCCAGGTAGCAGGCTTACTCTACTGTGGAAAAAGAGCATCTTGCCATGGTGTGGGCCCTAAAGAAGTTAGAGCCATACTTATACGGGCAGCATTTTGAGGTACAAACTGACCACAACCCCCTGGTTTGGCTGACACAAATGGGAAAAACGAATGGTAGACTATTAAGATGGAGTCTTGCCTTGCAAGGGTATGACATGACGATCTTACATAGGGCTGGAGCAACCAATTCAAATGCAGACGGCTTGTCGTGTCTATATGAGGAGTGAACTGACTTAGGTAGCTCATCCCATGCAGGGGATAGAGCCCCCAAAGTCAGTCTAGGTAGGGAGGGGTGTGACGCTCTGCCCCTTGCTTATGATTACTGTATGATATTGGTATTATAAATACATGGTCTGTGTATGACATTTCAGTGTGTGAGGAATTTGGTCTGTGCCTACAAGGTGTCAGTAGCTGAAAAAAAAACACACAGGATATTATAAAACAGACCAGAAGGACCATTTAATTGACTTCCTTTCAAAATGGTATTTTATTACCTTTTATGACCTGCCCAGGCTTTTTGAAGTTGAAACCAAATGTGACTTTATCACATCAGAAACAGGACATCATTAGGCAGATTCCTGTTGGCATTTTAACACCTTGGTGCCAGTGTGGGAATGCTAAGATCAAAGAAAATGTTTAATTAAAGGATGCCACATTTAGGAAATGTTTTTTTCTTCTGATGTTACCATTAATTTTAAAATACCTCCTGGTAGGAAATGATGTTTGTAAGACTTAATTCTAAAAGGAGGAGCGGAGATGAGAGTTGAAAATGTATCAGTGTATCTGAAATGTGTGATATGATCTTGGGCTCTGAAAACAGAAACATCTAACTTAAAACACACTTACAGAGGTAATACATTAGATAGAAAAGATCTAAGAGTATTGTGGTAGGAATTTTGTTCTGTAACTTTCCCATTTTCTTTTGTGACTATGAGCTCATGCTATTTGTTCTGTATTTTTTTATTGTACTTATTTTACAATTTCTAGTAAATCACATTTTCTTTAAGATTCTGCCTGTGTCTTCCCAGTTTTCTTTTTGCATGTGGAGTGCCTGTATTTTTAAGTCTGACAACGGTTTAAAAAGGCTTGATAGCGTTACTGAGCTTGGAAAAGGTAAGAATATACCTAAGGTCTCTTACAGAGTTTTAAGGGTTCATTTTGGAAACCTGGCTTGGTGCCCCTGGCGAAAGATTGTACTGCAGTCTGGAAGAGGGTGCATATCTGAGCCTGCACTTGGGTATGCTAGCATATAGTTCACAGTTTGAATCCCCCCCAGAACTTGAGACTACCGGTGATTCGGATCCAAAGCAGATAGGAGGGTTACCCTGTCTGTTACCTGTTCACACTATTGCATTCTGAGGTTGGCACTGTGGGAGCAGAGGGCCTGACCTGCAGAGTGCATTTGTGACAACCATTACTATACAGTAGCTGGCTAGCAGCCACAGACACTGCCAGCTATTTCCCCAAATTTCTGTGATATTTCCAGAAATATCTCCTGCTTTCTGCATTTCCACAGTAGGGGCAGCAGAGAGAAACACTTCAGAAATTTCACGAAATATCTGGAAATAGCTAGCAATGTCTGTGGCTACTGCTGTAGCTCTTGGTGCCTCTGGGTTGTCTGGCCTTCCACGAGGAGTCACCCAGTTCGCCTTCTGGATATGTACTGGGCGGTTCGAAACAGTGTCCCCCAGTTGCTGGGTTAGCCATTCCAGCAGGAATAAGGGGAGATAATAATATTAATATTCTTATTTGTATAGCGTAATTCAGACATCAAAGCACTTTACACACGAAACATCATGAAACAGTTCAATAAAATCACATAAATACATCAACTTCAATTAAAATTCTCACAATTCCTAAAACATCAAATATTAAAAGCCTGTTTGAATAGATGCGTTTTTAAACTGGTCTTGAAGCTCTCCATGGTCCTGCACTCTCTAATTTGATGGGGTAGAGAGTTCCACTGGGATGGCGCCACGAACATAAAGGCCTTGGCGCCAGATGTCTTCAACCGCACTCTGGGAACCTCTAACAACCACTCTTCCATTGGGCGGAGAGGCCGGCCAGGGCTGTAAGGAACCAGAAGCTCTTGCAGGTAACTCAGTCCCAGTCCGTGTAGGGCTGTGTAAGTCAAAAGACAGACCTTGAAGGTGGTCCGCCACTGTATAGGCAGCCAGTGCAGATCGTGCAGCACGGGGGTAACATGACTGGTACATGAAGTCCCAGTCAATAATCATGCCACAGCATTCTGCACCAGCTGCAAGCGGTGGACATCAACCCTCGGAAGCACCAGGTATAGGGAGCTGCAGTAGTCAAGGCGCGAGGTCACAAGAGCATGGATCAACATGGGCAGATCAAGTGTTTCTTCAGCGGCCTCATTCATAGATCGGGCGCTCTCCCGTGTCGCCCCTTGTGGCCGGGGCTCCAAGAGCCGATTTCTGCTTTGCACCCTCCGACTGCTGTCTGTCTTTCTTGCCCATGGTAATGGGTGAACTCTCTTATGTCGATCCCTCTGTTTCAGTAAGTCGACATTTTCTTTAAAAAATTAAAAAGCATTTTATTCTCTTTTTGTTTCACCAGTGCAGAGAGCTCCATGTTCAGGCTGCCAGTTGACTTGGGCTCCACAGCACCACCACCCCACCCCCAAAGCCTGTAGTCTTTTTTTTTTTTTTTAAATACTCCTCCCCCCGCACCTGGCTGGTCTCTCCTTTGGGCCCCCACACGAACTCCCCACTGCAGCTACTCTCCGACCCCTACCGCCCCATATCACAACCAGCCCCAAGTAACCCCGGTGTATCCCTTCACCGGACGGGTCTCTTACCTCCGTAGGAGAACGGCTCTGGCGGCCAACCAACGATCCTGGGGTGCTGCTGGGACGGCATATGGAGGTCCGGGAGCCCAGTGGTGAGGGTTCTGGAAGGCCGTCACCCGATCGGCCTGGCGCCATTTTTCCCACTTTGCTCCCCTGAGAAGCGAAGTGCCACTGACGTCAAGGCATACGCCGATGTCCGTCGCTCCCCTAGTGTATTGACTGATCTCCTGCCATACTTCCAGCCTCCGCCCAGGAAATCCCAGCCTTGCCACCGAGCCGCGTGTCCACCTCCCCGGAGAAGGTGAGCAGTAGTCGAGACGCTCGTTTCCTTCTCCCCGGCCGGCCTCCAGCAACCCGGAGTCCGTTCGAGCCGGGTGGCTGGCGTTGCCAGCGGAAATCCAACCGCTGCGCCAGCGGGCTGGCTCTGTAGTCTTTTTGATAAAGTTATTCCCCTTCTATACAAAGAAGCCCTTAAAAAAAAAAAAACAGAAACAACAGGGAGGATAGTTTGTTGCAGTATGTCAGAAATGGAAATCAGATTTAAGAAAACTGATCAAATATACTAAAAAGTGAAATAATCAGGCTTTACTTCGCCATCGTTCTAATACATTTAACCTAGCGTTTGACTGTATTTGAGGAGTATGAGTGAAGTTTATTTCTGGCACCCACTTTCGGCACACTGCACTTTGTCAGTCTTCACTACATTTGTTTTGCATCTTGTTTTTGTATGTTATACATTGTTTTCTGTACTTTACTTGCTTTTTAAGCCCTTGCTCAGGGTACCTTTCCTGGTTAGTAATTGTTAAATAAATATATAGATAAAAATAAGGGTGCCTTTAAAGGTGATAGGAAACAGTTTGTTTACACATCTAATGCTCTCCTGTTATCCTTTTAGTGTCAATCCAATATTCTGACATGTTTTTGACCTTTGTTGTTAAATGAAAATTCTAATTTTGTTGCCTCTGTAACTAGCATGAATCCCTCTGTCTTCAGCCATTCCTGCTCTTTCTCTCTCTCTTCATACTGCCTGAATATTCCATGACATCAACAAGACCATTCCACACTATTCAGATGAGCAGCATGAAATGGTGTTATTGATGTCATAGAATGTGTTAGAAATATCAAAATGAATGAGCAATATCTTGGTGAGGACAGTGGAACTCTGAGTAGATCTGAGGATACCCAAAAACTAGATTATTTATTTATCAAACATTGGTCAAAGCATATCAGAATAAATAACTGCCATGGAAAGAAAGATGGGAGGACAAATAAATATGTAAAAATCATTTCCCATCTTCTTTAAATACTTAAATCAAGACAGGAGGGTTTATAAAAATGTTTTGCAGCAAAAGAAGACAACTTTACTGTAAGCAGTGGGAGAAAATGATGAACACAATATATAAGAAAGATTCAAAAGGATTCTGGAACTTGATAGTGAAAGGAATGAATAACTATCAGTCTGACATAGCTGCCTATATTACTGAAGAAAAATGGATCCAACATTACTCAAGTGTTTTTTTTTCATTTTTACCCTGAGTTGAACAATTCTCTCCCAGAAAGACTCAAGTTCAGCTGTGGAGCCTTATTTCCCCTCCTGTAACAAGAAAAGAAGCTTACTTAGGAATCAAATCATTAAAAAGGGATAAAGGGACGGCCCCTCGGTGCAGCGGTTGGATTTCTGCTTGCGACACCAGCGACCCAGGTTTGGGAACAGACCCGGGTGCTGGAGGGCCGGCCGGGGAGAGAGGGCTTGAGTGTCGGATGACTGCTCGCCTTCTCTCGGGGGGAGGGCAAGGAAGTGACTCGGTGCTTGCTGACCTCTGGCAGAGGCTGTGGGCACGGCAACCCGTGGGGTCCCACTAACTAATAGGGTGTGGTGATCGTTGGCGTATGCCTGATGTTAGTGACACACCACGCCCCCGGGGAGCTAAACAGGAAAATGAGCCCCGTGGCCGACCGGATGACAGTTGCCAGCTCCCGCGAGACCTCAAGCAGTGCACGGATCACCCCAGCAGCACCTGGGCCAAGAATCGCGCTGGCTGCCCCACTGGTGCCTTCCCCCTCGGAGGAGAGGGACCCACCCAGCGAAGGGTTACGTCCGGGTTACCCAGGGGGCTGCAATATGAGATGATGGGTGGCTGCATCAAGGCAGCTTGCAGCAAGGGCATAGGAAGGCCTGGAGCTGGGGTGGGGGGAAAAAAAAAAATAAAAAGGATAAAGCTCCAGGGCCTGATCAGATCACAACTGAGGCGTATAAGCAAAGTTCCCCTGTGGAGCAATCTTTTAGCTATTTTATATAAGTGTATACAAGACCATTTTGCTCCACAGTCCTGGAGAGGCTCAGAAATGGATTTCATTCACAAAAAAAGGAGATAAATCAAACCCACGAATGGATAAGTCTATTGGACGTAAGCTTGAAAGTCTACTGTAAAATCATCTTAGAAAAATTATCTACTCAAATAAACAGGAGGCTTTTGTGAACTGCAAGTGGGATTTAGATCTAGTTACTCTACTCTGGACAAATGTCATGTACTCAGGCATCTGATAGAAAAGTATGTGTGCATCAGAAAACAAAAACTGTATGGTGTGTACTGATTTTTCAGCAGCTTTTTTTTTTTGTCTATCTCAAGGGGTACTTTATGGAAACTAATGTTAGAGTGGGATATAGATTATTCACTTATTAATGTAATTTTTTTTTTTTTAGCTATTACTTTATGCTCCTACTCACGACCCTAGCTCAGGAGGGAGCCCCCAGTCCCATCCACCAGCTGATGCCGACTGATACCCCCAGGGCTTACCCACCGGTGGGGCCGGCAGGGCTCCCTCAAACCCCGCCGAAGACTGGTTCCAATCTGGCCGGTGCCATGGCTATTCAGAGGTGGGACCTGCAAGGTGCCCTCATTCATCCAGCCAGAGCTTTCTTTTTCCTCCTCTAGTGTGCACTCCCTCAGAGGTGGAGTATGCAATGGTGCTGGCATCAGTAGCGCGCATGCTCCCGTGCACATCCCATCAGGCGTCTGCCCCACCTCTGACCCCATGTCAGCAATGTCGGTGTGCCACCCCCAGCCTCTGCTAGGGGCCAGGCGTGCACAGACCGCTGATCACCCCCCTTCCCGGAGAAGGACAGCAGTCCTAGGGGCGCTCAGTCTTTCTCCTCCCCTGCCAACCCCCGGCAGCCCGCGCTCGTTCCTGAACACGGGTCGCCAGTGCGGCGTCCAGTGCCTCAACCCTCAGTACCACCAGGCCAGCCTATTGATGTAATTTTTAACAATTACACAGGCACTTGAGTTTGAGTAAGGGTTGGGACCAGGGGGTAGCTTTCCTCTATCATCCCCACTAATCAGCAGGTGAGGAAGGGTTGCGTCTTGGCCCCCACCTTTTTAGTATCTATGCAGACCAGTTACTTATGTCTTTTTGCAAGCTGGAATCAGATTCCCAAAAATTTATAATATGATATGTCCAGCCTTGGCCTATGTGAACGACCTTGTTTTATTTGCTCTGTTGATTAAGGGTTTACAAAAAATGCTGAATATGCTTTATGATAAAACTAAGCTGCTGAGCCTTACTATAAATCATACAAAAAGCCAAATTGCGGTTTTTGGTCCTAATAAACACAAGAAGTGCTGGAAACTGGGTGACCTGTTACTTGAAGTAGTATCGAACTACACTTATCTAGGCATTACTGCTCAGCAAAAGGGTTGCAGACAAAGCATGTACAGAACACTTTGCCTAAAATTTAAAAAACAGCTTATGGTCGGCCTGGTGGCACTGAGGGTTGAGGCACTGGATGCCACACCTTGCGACACGCGGGTGACCCGGGTTCGGGTACAAGCTTGGGCTGCTGGGGGTCAGCTGGGGGAAGGGGCAAAGAGTGGATTGACCAGCCGGCAGGCAGTTCTCCTCCTCGGGAAGGGACGTGGGGGTTCTCTGGCACTTAGCTGCCACCTAGTGGAGGCTAGGTGGCAGTGCCATGCCAGAGGGGGAACCTGGCAATAGGCCGGGAAGGCGGAAGGGGCTGTCACCAGAGCCGAGGTGCACATGCGCGCCTCCACGCGCATGGGCAACTGTGTTTTGGGGCCTCAGGTAATGGGAGAAAATGGAGAAAATTAGGGGGCCGTGGCTGGATGAAGTCCCCAGGCCAGCTTTGGAGGTCTGCTGGCGCACGACAGGGAGGGTGCCTCAAATGACCAGGGAGTCCAGTACGGTCGGCTGGCATGGGGCCACCATCCGCCACCGAGGATAAACAATGGATGAAAATTAAAACAGCTTATGGACTTAGAAAATTAAATTTTGTCTGTGGTGGAAACTCTATCAGACCATTAAAGGAAGCATTAAGGGCAAAATACATGTCTCTGGCCCTATATGATTCTGAGATCTGGGACACTAAACAGAGAAAATACTGTTAGTCCATCAGTTCAATTATTTACTGTATAGCAGCCCTGGGAATAAACAGGGTGATGCCTGCAGCCTATATCATAGCTGAATTGGGACTTCCTAGTATTGAAGCAATTACTGATACTAGGAAAATAAGCTACTGGATACAAATCACAAGAATGCCCAGGAACAGAACACCATGCGCGTGTCTGATGGAGAAAAAAAGCATGTGAGAGTTAAGGATGTACCCAATCTAAATGACAGAAAGAAGTAATAAGCAAATTAGATGTGTACAATTTATATGTACTTCACCAATACGTAAACAGAGGAATTACCGTAAGTCTTAAATACAAGCAATACATTAAACAAAAACGTAACTTTTGGGCAATGAGAAATCTGGAGAGTATTCAAAACTCTATGTTCTCTCTGTGGCGGACAGTGAACAATTGCTAGTATGGATATAGATACTATCTAGACCTCTAAGAGGAACCTCGCCTAAGGAAATCACACACATTTATTTTCATTTTGAGCTATTTAAAAATAATGAGTGGCTAGCAGGATACAGAAAAGAGGACCTGCAAGTAAGCAATAACTGTCTGTGTGCGGGGGATTACACGCAGTATGGTTGTGCCCATAGTACAATAAAGCAAGAAGATTTGGTTGGGAACCTATAGGGAGATGCTCAGAGAATCTCATCATAAAACTGCTGTTGGTATTTTACTCACAACACAGGATGACCGAATCATAAACAGAGCAGCTAATTTTTTTTTTTTTTTAGAGATTACAAAAATAGGAAAGAGAGGCTACAGATGCCTGTAGTTAATCTTTATTAAATGATAATTGTGAAATTATATGACACAGATTTACGTTTATATTTTGCAATGCCCAGGAGCATTATTGCACTAGTGTTTATACTTGTAGTATATGTCTGAGTATTTTTATTATGTAACATGTACCCCTTGTGGAGAATATATGGAAATTACGTACCTACTATAATTCTTGATCTTCCAGTGTATCTTCACCATTCATCACTGGTGGGTGTCAGCCGTGAGCGCAGCACCACGCGGGAGTTTTTTTTTCTCACAAGGGGGAGGAGCTGGCGCTGCTGCTGAGGTCAACGTATGTCATGGTGCTCATGGACTGACCAGTAACAGCCGTTGGCTCCTCCTCCGCCTCAGTTCTGCATGCCGGAGGGACAGAGGAAAAGAGAACAGAGAAAAATGAGGATGGGGCAAGGGAGCCCAAGTGATAGCAAAAGGAAAATATATAAATTGAAAAAGGAATTTGCCAGCCAGATGACAGAGGAGGAGGAGGAGGATCTGGGGATATGAGCTATAAGGCTCCAGTCCCTGGACAGCCAGAGAAAATAGGAAAGGAGAGAGGAAAGGAGGATAGAGAGAAAAGGGAACAGGGAAGGGGGATGGGTGGGGACAAGACAAGACCCAAACAATAGCCCAGGAGAAGACAGAGAGGGTCTCCAGAGGAAAGCAGCAAATTTAAAGATAGTAGCTTTGAGTGCATCCAGCAGCACTAATTCCTCTCAGCTAGAAGGGCGATTGGGAAGGTCCCCCCCTTCCCGGTTAACCAGGGAGATATTGTCCTGGATGGGAGACCACCACCCCCCCCCCAGCCAGAACTCACACTGGAGAACCCACAGAGTCTGGGAAGAGGTCTCCACCCATCAACACCTCCCTCCAAGGAAGAGAGAGAGTTAAGAGGTAGAGAAGGGATAGAGAGGGAGCATGCAGAAAAAGGGTGAGTCCTGCCAGCTCCCCTGCCCCCAATCCAAGGGACTTTCTGAGGGACCGGCACACCAAAAGGAGGTGGACTGGACCCAGAGGTTCCCTCAAGGGCAGAGAACAGGGGTCTACCGGAGTCCACCCCCCCCCCCGATATTCTCCTGGAGGCCCTACTAGCTCTCCTCCCAAAAGAGACCCCCTCTCCTAATTTTGGAAGAATAGGGTCCAAAGGCTGCGGGAAGGAAGGGGTCTCCCCCATAGGACCTAGGGAGGAGAACAAGCAGGGTGGAGGTCTGCCCAGGGACTGAGGCCTTCTGAGGGGAATGTGGGTGGGATTCAGTGATAAATGATGAAGATACACTGGAAGATCAAGAATCACGGTAGGTACATAATTTTCAATATCTTCCCAGTGTCAATCTTCACCATTCATCACTGGTGGGTGAGTACCGAGCCCCCTGAAGGGGGTTCAGCACTTCCCTGAGGAACTGAACTACTCTTCCTCAGCCTCCCGTGGGGGAAGCATGGGAGGAGCAGGAGACCCTTTACAGACCAACTAGGCCTGAGATTAGTCAGGACGAGGCGGGGTCCCCCGTTCCTTGGGGGAAGGAAGACGCCCCTGAAGTTCCCGTCTCGCCCTGTGGGAGAAAATGCGGGTTCCCCAGAACATGGAGACAATCACCCTACACCGGGCCAGGGGTGATAACCGGGATAGGCCATGCCCGGTAGGGGTGTCCAGTCGCATCAGTCATGCAGGGGATGCAGCAGTGAATCTGGAGATCTCTGGGGTGCGCAGTACCGATGCCGGCAGTCCAACGGGGCTGGAGCTGGGGCAGATGGAAGCTGCCAGGCACTGTACGATGCCTCCTGGAAACAAATAGGCCAGGATGGGACCACCAAGTGATCCGCATTGTATTCGCCCAAGAAGGCTTGTGTCGTATGCTCAGTATTGCATCGAGCAATATAAGAAATGTGCAGGTCCTAGACCAGCCTCGCGAGGGAGCGCTGATACTGTGTCTGTTCAGCGTCAGAGGACGGGTGTACAAAGGTCTCCTCTTCCTCAATGGAGGAGGCCGAGGAACTTGACTATTCAGACTCCAGCTGCGGTGGGGGAGACAGGTGAAAGACCTGCTCGTCCACAGCCCTAAAATACCAGGAGAAATCCGTAGCCTGGGATCTTAACTGCTCCCAGGTCAAAGGCCCCGAAGGATCCACATGGCCTGGGAGAAGTGCTGGACGCAGAGACAAGGGAGAAAAACTCATCACAGCAAGTGAAGTGCCTCTGCCAGGGCTGGGAGACTTAGCAGGCAATCCCAGACGACCAGGGGATCCGCAGGTCTGCTCTGTCAGCGGACGCTGAAGCAGCCTGAAGCGGTCCAGACTGAGCCCTGTAGGGGAAGCTTCCCTATGATGGGACCGGGGCCACATGAGTCCAAAAGGGCGATCCCCAGCCCTACCCAATGAGGACTCCCTCGAAGGGGACAAGGGAGAGAACTTGGGCTTGGTGCTGCAGCTCCTCCTTGAGCCCCGAAGGACTACAGAGGAGTGCTGCAGCTCCTCGCCTCATCCCCTCAACCCAGTCGACTCTGAGGAAGACCTCCTCCTTGCACCCTGTGCCGCAGAATCCCCCAATTCCACATGCAGTCACAGAGGAGGGGGTCTGGGGGATGACAGCTGACCCCTCCCCCAATGCCTGGACCACCGCACCCTCAGCCCTGGGACTGCTATCCTGTGCCTTGCCCTTGTCAGCACGGGAGTCAGCACTGACCACAGTCACCAGAGCAGGCACCTGGGAAGACGCAAGGGTCCTGGGCCCCGGAAAGCCCACCGACTCTGAGGAGTCAAGTCATCAGTCCAGATCGACCTCTCGATCATCCGGCTCCAGAGAGAAGGTGATCCAAAAGACCTCCAGCCTGGTGACCCCGGGGGCTCTCCCACTGCTGGCGGGCCCAGTACCCCTGGCAGCGCCGTCTCAATCACTGGAGCCACAAATGGCTCCAGAATCCAAGATGGCGCCAAGGAATGCCCCACATCGGGCCCAGAAACAGTGGGCCCTGACAATGGGGGAGCCTGCACCTCCGAGGAGGTGACTGCCAGGGTGGTGCTCCCAGCCCAGCCCCAGGTAGGACCAGACCGGCCCTCCGGCACCATGGTAGAAGCCTCCTCCTCACTGGACAGTATAGGCCTGGGAGGGGAACCAGAAGAAGGGCAAAGAGGCCTATGCTTGGACCGACAAGAGCGATGACGCCCCCCGAAAGTTGGTGGAGCCCTGACGACTTTGAATGTGTGGAGCTCGAGAACGTTGCAGTCCATCGAGAAGCAGGCATTACAGTGATCCATGCCATGCTAGGGTCCAAGGCAACTAAGACAGACATCATGCCGGTCCATAACGGAAAAATGCTGGCTGCAGCAACACCGATGCATGGGAGGCTGGCCCGCCTTAGAAGAACGCTTTCTGTCTTCTGAACCAGGCATGATACAAATGGAAAACTAAACCATTAACACAGTGCAGACGCGACGCTGCTCAGGTTAAAAACAGGAAAGGTTTTACTGAGATTCAGGAACGGCATCGAGTACTTTGGATTTCAGAATCGAGGTGAAGCTGAGATGAACGGCATCGACAGCGTCAATATACATAGCCCCGAACTCAAGGTAGAAGTGCCGTGCCAAACTAGGCTGCTGACACAGAGGAACCACGAAGCAGGATGCGAGGTGCTATCTCAAATGGCGGGAGAAGCAGAACTGAGGCGGAGGAGGAGCCAATGGCCATTATTGACCAGTCCATAAGCGCCATGATGTACGTCGGCCTCTTTGGTGGTGCTGGCTCCTCTCCCTTGAAAGAAATTTGCAATGATCTTTTATATGATCGAACAAATAAACTGAAACTGAACACGGAACATGCTAATTGCGTTATAATAAGGTGTATATTTTATATATATATACTTGTAATAGTCTGTGAATAATTTGTCTATTATCTTGTAATAAACTGGTGTGGTTTCATTAGAAAGGACAGTTCACTTATTGAAACAGTACATCTTTAAGACAATTTCCTAGCCACATCATGGAACCGTAAGCTGTCTATGCCAGGACCACCCAGAATATTTTGCTAGCTGGGACCGCCTATATAATGTAGCCCCATCATACCTCAGTTCCCCATTGGTGATGAGCTCGGAGGATCATCGGACCAGCAGGGACTGAAGCAACCAGGACCAAACCAGGAACACAGAAGAGAATATGAAAAACTGAGTAAATATGCCAAATTCAGGCATAAGAGGAGAACCAGCATACAAAAGCAAGCAGGATAACCACTTGTCACCAGAAAGGGGGCGGGAAGGGGGGAGCTGTGGTTCAATGAAGTAGATTCTTTTGGAGATCTACTGTTACAGCATGTAACTATTCTAGCTTCTTTGAGGGTATCTCCCTCCATTGAGCCACATCATGGAATGATTCCTAAGCAGTACCAAAGCACCAAGGGGGGAAGGAAGGATCTAAGGACCCATAGTAAGGAGGCCTTGTAGGACAGTAAGGCCAAATTCAGCATGTCTACGAGAGACGATGTCCAGACTGTAATGTTTAGTAAATGTATGAACAGTACTCAAGAGTGGCAGCAGAACATGTCAGCAGCGGACACACTGTGAAAAAATGCCACAGATGTAGCCACTACATTGGTGGAGTGAGCATGGACTGGACCAGGGAGATGCTTACCGTGCTTCCAGTAACAGAAAGAAATACAGTATGTTAACCATTTGGATAGGTCCTGTTTATAAACTGGGAAGTCCATCATTATGTGGGAGAAAGCCACAAACAGAATTTCCCACAATCCTTAGTACGATCAAGGTACCAATACAACATCTGACGAGTATCAAGCATATGCAGATGATGTTCCACACTATCCATAGGAGCCAAGAAACAAACTGGAAGTTCAATAGTCTAATTTAGTGTTCGCTCAGAAATGGCCTTCAGCAGAAAATGAGGACTGGTATGCAAGGTAACCTGATCCTTTTGGAAATTAAGATAAGGGGGCTCTGTGACCAGAACCTGCAATTCAGAAATGTGTCGAGCAGACATCATAGCCACTAGGAACAGTGCCTTCCAAAAGAGGAAGTGCAGATCACAAGTAGCAACAAGCCACAGTAAGGGTCTCCAGAACCAAATTAAAGTCCCTCACCAGAAATGGATCACGGACCGGGGGTGTATGGGGTGTGTACAAAACCAGAATACCTCTAAGGAACCTGTGAGAAACCCCAAGCTGGGCCACTGTCCGGGCGTCAGTGAGGGCATGAAATGCTGACACTGTGTTAAGTGTACTTAACCAAGGCCCTGGAATTCTCGGTTGCGAATTTTCATGAAATGCATCATGTCATAGAATTCATTGTTTTGGTGAATTTTCATTCAAATATACTGTTTTTCCATAGTGTCAGGGTTTCTTTCCCATCTCTTTTATCCTGAAGCCCCTCCTCTATGCTAAGCATATGTTGTCATCAATGACATGACATAATATTTAGCCAATGGCAGGACTGCGTTCTGCCAGAGAAATGAATAAATAATGCTGCAGAAATCAGAAAATGCTGCTGCAGAAGCCAAGGAGTCCTGCTACAGAAATCAGAAAATTCTGCCGCAGAGCACTAGGGGCCCTGACCTTAACACAGGAATACCCGAGACCAGAGTCCATAGGGGACAGGAGGTAGTCCATCACCAGACTGACTAGACATGTAAAAGGGTGCCACTGATGGGCCACGCACTGTAACATAAAACGTTTCTATTTTTTCACATAGATGTATGGAGTAGATGGCATTTGAGCCACCAGTAAAATGGCAGCAACTGCTGGGGAAACCCCAAATCACGAGAGCTCTATGTCCTCAGGAGCCAGGCGTGGAGATGCAGGGCTCGAGGATCCGGATGCACCAGAGCATCATGCTCCTGTGACAGAAGTCCCACTCACAGAGGGATTGAGACGGGGTTCCACTGCCAACTGCTGAAGTTGAGGGAAACAAATCTGTTTACACCAGTACAGGGCTACCAGAGTCAGAGTGGCCAACTTGGCTCTCAACTTGACCAGAACCCTCTGCATGAAAGGGAATGAGGGAAAGGCATACATGAACCTCCTGTTCAAAGAGAGTGACAATGTGTCTCACTGAAATACTCCAGGCCCTGGAGACAGTGAGCAGAAACCCAGCAGTTTTGTGTTGTATGGAGATGCAAAATGGTCTATGTCTAGACAACCTCACTTCAGGAACTGGTCATCTATGACGGAGTCCAAGAGCTAGCATTCATGGCAAAGGGCCTGGGGCTGGCTGAGACAATCCTCAACAGTGTTGTAGCAACAGGAAGATGGCCACCAGGAACATATCGTGTTCCACGGCCCAGTGCCAGACTTTCACTGCCTCTCTGCAGAGAGGATACGAGTGGACACTGCCTTGGTAGTTTATGTAGTACACAACATAGATGGTGTCTGTATGAATCAACAGCTGATGACCCAGAAGGTGGGTGCAAATGGCTGTAGGCCGAGCAGAACAGCCCTATTCTCCAGAGTGTTGCTGTGCAGAATAGTATTCAAGGGGGACCACTGCCCAAGTCCAGAAGAGGCCCAGATGAGCACGCCATCCTGAACCAGAGACATCCATCATCATCACCAGAAGAGACAGACAGAGAAAGGGGGATCCCGTCTCGAGGTTGGAGCAGACTAACCACCAGAGCAGGAAGCAATGGAGCTGAGGAGTCACTTCTATGAGAAACTCCAACCTGTTGGACTGCTGAGCCCACTGGGCATAGAGGAACCACTGCGGAATTCTAATATGCAGGCACCCCCAAGGGACAGTCAGAATCTATCAGTCATTAAGTGACATCTGGCAAGGGAAGGAAAGCCTGACCAAACCCCGTGTCCAGAACAGCACCTATACATTTGAGACATTGACATGGAATTAGAACCAACTCTGGCTAGTTCATCAGAATTCACTATGAATGCCCAGAGTCCCAGCTTGAATTTTCAAACACTCATTTAAAATGGTCAGAGTGCTTGTTTTGAAACGAACACAACTTTTCTGAGCTCAGTACAGGACTTAAGAGTCAGAGGGGGTGCTTTACTGATGTGCATCAAAAAATCTGAAATTTGTGAACAAGTGTACCCCACAGCTTGGTGCCATGTCACCTCGTGGATGCGAGGGACCATCAACAGTAGGCATTCAGGTTGGGATGACTTAAATGTATTTTACGAATGAATAAAGAATACATGTTCCATTTCTGCAAATCTTTTGTTATCTTTGAATTCAGTGGGCAGAGTAGCTGCAACAAGCTTACAGGTAAAATACTGTGAATTAACTGGAAATCATAAAAAAACTGACAGTGTTCCTTTATGCAGTATACCAGGTTTGTAGAATACTCCCTGTCTTGGTGTAGCTCATATCCCTTTCCTTTTTTTTTTTTACTCTGCATTTATCCATCTTACTGCCCCTACTCACCACTCAATCAGACTTCCTCTATTACTGTGCGATCCTTCTTCTCCCCGGGGTCTGCCCCTAGAGTACCTGGTACCACATAGACCCTATGGTGCTCGGATTACCCCCCCGGTGTGGGGTGGGGAGAGACCCCAACTCCCCAATTCTTGATTTGTGGACCTGACAGTGGAGCCTGCCCCGACAATCCGAAGGCGCGCAGTGAGGTCGTCACCTAGAGTGAGGCAGGGTGTTTCCTTTTTACTCCCTTGACGTCAGCGTGCAATGAGGGCCAATGAGCAAGGAGATGTGGTGAGATGCACCTCCTGCTCCGCCCCTCTGCCAACGTCTGCCCCGCTCCCAAACTGCTACCTCCCTCTACCACCCGAGCTCCCACAGGAGGTGGCATCACGGCAGGAGCTTGCAGGTTGTCCCCCCCAGAGAAGGAGAGCGGCCATCAGGCACTCTATCCTTCTCTTCCCCGGCCGCCCCCCCCAGCGGTCCGTGCGCGTTCCCGAACACGGGTCGCCAGCGTGGTACGAGGTAAGGCGACCAGCGCCTCAGCCCTGAGCGCCACCGGGCCGGCCTCATATCCTTTCTGATTCTTCATGTCCACCCTATCAGGGTGACTCCTGCATCCTCCTACCTAGTCTCAGCTCCTTCCTTTCTAAGTATAGTCAATACCCCCCTTCCCACTCACTGGTGGCTTTCCTCCTGGGTACTGTCTAACATATTTAGCATTTATAGTGTAGTTCTATTAAAGCTGGTAGTTGCAGTCTCTCTTCACCTGCTACCAGTTAGCTCGAGGCAACAGCTTCTAGCTCTCCATCATGCTGCTTGTTCCCATCTATCCCCTGAATAGTCTTATCTTCCCTCTCCTCTACCCTCTATTTACCCTGCCCCTCTCCCTTCCAACTCCCTTCTTCCCACCACTCTCCATTTCTCTTGCCTGCCATCCCTCTCCCACTTCCCATGGCTTCCTGAGTGCAGCCTACTCCCTTTCCCTAGGATAAAGCTTAGTGCACTCAGGAGCCTCCACCCCAATCCTCCCACAACCTCCACCCATCCCTCTGTTTCACACAAGCGTCTCATAAGCTCCTGGCCTCCTTGCTGCTTATAGTAGCAAGTGACACTGAGCTCAGTGCTGGCCTTGCCCTTCCATCCCCTTTCTCAGCTCCCTAAAGGTTTGAAGGTAGCTCATGTCAACCTTTGCATTCTCCTCCCCAAAGCTAACCTTCTGCAGCTGCTCATGGTTAACCTTAAACCTGATGTGCTGGTAATCTCAAAGTTTTGGCTATTCTCCTAAACCCCAGATACTGCTGATGCCTTCCCAGGTTTCTCTTTCATCACACAGGATCATGAGAAAGGGGGTGCTAGAGTAGCTATTTACACTTCCTCTCGCATCCAGTTTGGACCTGTGCTGTCTGTCACATCCCCTTCTGCCTATGAGATGCTCCTCCTTAAACTTTCCCTCTCCTTCATAGTCCCTTTTTTCATTGCTGGAGTATACTACTGTCCTGTTGTATCTCCAGCCTTAGTCACTGAACTCCTCACCACCATAGCCCATCATGCCTTTCCTGGTGAGCACCTCGTTCATCCTTGATGACTTCAATCTCACCTGGCTCTCCCTAACTCATCATAAATTTTGCCAAAATGTAAAGCTCTCCCAACTTACCTCTGACCCCACCTGGCCTGTCACACATTCCTCAACCATTCCCTGCTGAACTGGGTCCTCTCCTCTCAACCCCATCGTACTGTGGATTCTTGCACCCTTCCCGATACCTCAGTAACCACCATATGGCCTACTGTGTGTGCAAGATACATCGCCCTCATCTCCCCTCCGTATACATCCAGTTCTGATCCTTCCAATCTCTTGAACCCGTAACTCCCTTCATGCTGACCTGATGGCTACTGACTGGTCCACCATTTCAGCTTCTCGCAACAGCAACACTACCCTTGAGTCATTTAACTCCAAGTTCATGTCTCTCTGGGACCAACATGTGCCCTTGAGGAAAACTAGGGTTTGAGGTTCGCACCTCCCTTGGATCTCAGCAGAGTTCCTGGCATGTCACCAAGCGCATGACCTTGCCTGGTGGACACACAAGCCCACTGGCTCCTCTACTGACATTACTAGTTACAGTGCCCTCCACAACATCTGTACCAGAGCAAACAGGCTTGCAAAGGCTGATTTCTTTGCATCCACACTCCAGAGCAACATTAACCACCCTCTAAGTTCTGGAAAGTCATTTGCGCCCTCTTCTCCCCTCCTTCCCAATCTCCTCCCGTAGTCCTCAAGGCGGGTATCACCCCAATATCATGCCCGGATGCAGTCGCCTCATCTTTCAACTTCTTTTTTGCCTCCTATGCCCCCTCCCTACATTCCTCTGCCTCCTCCTCTTCCCCTCACTTTTGCCTCAACTCTCCCCTCCCCCCCATCACCCCCACCCCCCACTTCCCTCAAAGTCCTCCTGGCTCTAAACTCACACAAAGGTGGAAGCCCCGATGGCACTGGCCCTAGACTCTTGTCTGTCTCTACTCCTGCCATTGCTTTCCCTATCACCCTCCTCCTTAACCTGTTTTTCCCTAGCCCCCATCGCTGACACATGGAAACAGACTACATTCATCCCCCTCCCCAAAGGGGACTGACCCCTCCTTCCCAGGTAGCTACTGCCCTCTCTCTCTCTCTCCTCCTCACTCTGGCTAAACTGCAGGAACACCTGGTTCTCTCTCTCAACTCTCCCCATTCCTTGACTCCTCCTCCTACTTCACTCCCTACCAGTCTGGTTTTAGGAAGGCTCACTCCACTTTCACCTCCTCCTGCAGATCACCGACTCCTTTCTATCAAGCATGGATCGTGGTCTGGCCACCTCAGCCACTTCTGTAGACCAAGCCAAAGTCTTCGACACAGCTTCCCATCCCATCCTTCAGGATAAGCTTAAGGCAGCGGGGCTCTCTGTCTCCCAAGCTGAGTGATTCCCCTCCTACCTTGCGGACAGATCTCAAGCTGTCCGTATTGGTATTGCCAGACCACCCCCCACTCCCCATCTGCTCTGGTGGACCTTTGGCCCTATTCTATTATCCATTTTCCTGAACAACCTTCCCTCTGTCCGCACTTCTGCATCTATTCACATGTATGTAGATGACAGTTCTTTACGCCGCTGGCTCGTCTGCCTCTGACCTCATTGTCCAGCTCCAACTGGACTTCAACATCATCCAGCACTGGCTCCAGGCTAATCAGCAGTCCCTCAATGCCAAATAAACTGTCCCCATGACTTATGGCACGGGGCAGAGACTTGCTAGGCCCCCCCCCCATTTCATTCCATACCATGGATGGTGCTGCGATTGAGGATGTTTCCTCCTTTAAATACTTTGGGGTCCGATTCGATCACCACATTGATTTCTCAGGTTATGGGGACGCTATCCACAAGAAGTTACATCCCAAACGAGGAGCACTTTACAGGTATATCCTGCTTCCTGCTCGCAGAGAAATAGTTTAGAAAATTATTCTCCTTATTTTCAACTATGGTTATACTGCTTACAGTGCTGCTTCCAAGTCCACCCTAGCCAGAATGGTTCCACTCTTTCTGCAGCTTTGCCCTTAATTGTCCCCCTAGAACCCACCATTGCTCACTATATTACTCCCTCTCCATACTGTCCCGTGATGCCAGGCGCCTTGCTCATTGTGCTACATTTATTTCTAGCTAGCCCTCGCTCCTTGGCACCCCCCTCAGTGAAATCCTCCTCAGGTCAAGTTGCTTTCTCCTTCTGCTTCCCTAAACTGTGGGGCTCTCTTTCCCTCCCATCTGCACTGCTTCCTTCCACTCATTCAAATCCTCCTTCTGTGAATTCTCATCTCACTCCTGTAGCTGCCGCTGATCCTGGCTTGGGCTTTATTTATTTTTACCACCCTCCAAATCATATCCTATGCAGCTGCATTTGCCAAAAGTCAGTCACCCCTTCACCCTTATCTCCTCCATTCTCCCCTACCTGATGTATTCAGCAGTGCCCTGCTTGCACTACAATTTTGTCCTCCATCTGCACATTTTGCTGAACCAACTAGTGCCTTGTTCTCACTACAGTTCTGCCACCATCTGCACTGCACAATTTGTTTTTGCTACCATTTATTGTTAATGTGTTATGTTTTGCTTACTACAACCTATTTGTTCTAATCTACTGTTGTGCTCTCTTCTTCCCATTCCTCCTGGACACATCTGGAAATGAGCTATTTTAGCTCAGTATGTCTTTCGTGGTAAGAGCACCCCTCCCGGAGAACAATCCAAAACCGGGGAGGTGGAGGACCAGCGGGACAGGGGCAAGGCTTCATGGAGCCCCCAGCTGCCATCTTCCATTTTTGGGTGACCGCTTCCCTCCCGACGTATGGTGTGATCCCGCGTGTGTTGGGGCACACGTACGTCATGCCCGCCGGCTGTCTACTCCCCAGCCCCCACTAGAGGGTGACTAATAGGCGGGACAACAAACCTTCCCTCCCCAAGAGAGGAGAGCAGTCCTCTGGATGCTAAATCCTCTCTTGCCCCTACCGACCCCCGACAGCCCAGGCTCGTTCCTGAATCCGGGTTGCCGGCATGGCACGAGGTGTTGCATCCAGCGCCTCAACCTCTAGCACCACTGGGCCAGCTTATAATGTTTTTCAATGCATCTTTTTTCCCCCAAAATTTTCCATGTAGATTTTTTGGGACCCCACCTCATGGACAAGGGCAGTGAAAGTATTCAAATCCTGCCTGAAATGTGATTTCGTGATCATGATATGGCTCCCAAAATGGCCATGTTGAAAATTTGGGCAAAAAGCATGAAAGAATTACTAAGTGATGAGCATACATCAAAATTTTTCTATGCTCACTCATAACTCTGGTAATTTTGAATATTTTGACCCCACATTTTCAACATAGCCATCTTTTCACACCACTTCATGAATGTTACAGCTGTCGTTTTTCAAATCCTGGTCAAAATAAGTTTTTGCCATTGTTCATTCACAAATCTGGACTGTCTTGTACGGTATGGGCTGCATGCCCATTGGCTCTTGCTCTGCACCAATGGGCGTGCAGCCCTACTGCAGCCACGGGCAGGCAGGTGGATGCTGCCGCCCCACGGCTGCGGGGAGGGTGGTGGGGCGTCAGGTGGTTGGGGTGGGGACACTAGGTCACCAGGAATGTGTTGGGGGCTGTTTGCAAACTCCATCCCGCGATCGGAATCTTCGGTCCACTGGACCACCAGGGATATAATCGGGAGGTGGGGGGTTACTACTCAATCCTGATGCTGATTTTCGGTCCACTGGACCACCAGGGGTATGTTTGAGGGAGGGGGGTGTTGTTACTCAGCCCACGATTGGGCTTATCGGTCCACCAGGGATATGTTCGGGGAGACACTTTGCTGCCGCGATTGGGCTGGTGGGGGGAATTAAAGCTATGCCAGCGATCGGGCCAGTGGGGTGGTGGGGAGATTCTGCACTCTTTGCCCGTGTGATCGGGCTGCAGAATCTTGTCGGTCCCCGACGGCTGCTGCCTGGCAGGGCGCCTGTGAGTAAACTGGAGATCGGCGCACCAGCACGCTTAATGGCATGCAAATGGGGCTATAATCAGATGCAATGGCACCCCCGCGCCTTGCATGAATTATGGCCCCATTTGCATGTCATCTTTTGAATATCGGGATTTCTTGTAGGCGCAATGGTACTTGCTCCACGCAAGGTTAGATGCTCCACTCTGACCACTTGCGGTGGCGCAAGTTCCACTGTGCATGCTGTGGCCGGGGGTTGATATTCGAGAGTTGCTCATAGTCAACTCCTTTGAATATCACTCACACACCCTCGCGCAACTATTTTGTGCAGCGCAAGGGCTTTCTCCACAAAATAGCGCAGTTTGAATATCTGGCCCATAGTACTTTATCTGTATAGAGTCCATGAGCTGCATGGTGTAATTTCTTTTATAATCTGTAGTGCTAATTGTCCTTTATCCTTCCCTAATATTACGGATCAAAAAGCCATGTTTAACCACAGTAAGTACACTATGTAGTGTATTAGCAGGTAAAATAACTTATCTGACTCTAAGGCAGCACTACTGTTATATCTAAATTGTTTAAGGCACTAAAACATTAGTACATAAACATGAACAAACAGTTCAACAAGAACTAAATATTAACATATACACCCCTCACAGAAACCGGGCAGAGACACAGTGTAAGGGTAATGAAATCAAAAATTAAAGCCCTCTAATGCCCCGAGCATTTATTTTTTATTATACAGCTCATCCACTCTAGAAATAGAAATTATAGATATCGTATTTAATGGGTGGGAGAGGGCATCCCCCATAAATTTACATGCACCCTCCCTGTCCCTTTACCAGTCTGTATTAAGTGTCCTCATAGAGAAAGTGAGGTCTTTCAGGTAGCTTCCTCGCCTGATGATGTGGGTCGCCTGCCAATATTTCCCCGAGTTGCCTGCTGGGCCCATTAAGAGCCTGCTGGGTTTGAGAAGAGGACCACTTTGTTCCGATGAACAATCCTCATACGAGTGGGGAAAATCAATCCATGAGGTATTCCTGCCTCACGTAGGAGAGCCCTCATTCCATTAAATCTTTTCCTCCTTTGTCTTGTGGCATAGGAGAGGTCAGGAAACAACTTTATTTGTCGGCCATCATGGAGCAGAGTTTTCTTCCTTCTTGTCAGCACCAGGAGGTAGTCCCTCGATCCCACTCCGTTCAGCACCATTACTACAGTGCACGGGGCTTCTGGGTTATCCTGCTGGCCGCGGAAAGCAATGCAGTATGCCTTCTGAATATTTTGAACTGTCCGAGTCGCTTCTTCCCCTAGTTGGCTCACAATCCATTCCTGCAGAAGTAAAATCAGATGATCCCCCTCACAGCCTTCGGCAAGACCCAGGAACCATACGTTGTTAGCCCTGGCCTGGTTCTCTAACATTTCCAGCCGCGATCTAAGGTGCATGTTTTCTTTTATCACTGAGGCCACAGCCCCCATTGCAGAATCGGCAGTTTTAGTAGTTGCCGACGCCGCCAAAGTGACTGTCTCAAGTGTGGACTCGACAGCGGTCACTCGAGTAGTTAGAGAATCGAATTTTGTAGATAAGCCTGCCACTGATGCAATAAGTTGATTTAATTTATGTCCAAGAGTCTGCATTGTCTCCTCTCCTGTTCCTTCTTCAAAGTCGGGTTCTCGGCCTGTTGTGGTCCTCGTGGTGAATGCTCCTGGAGTTGTCCTGGTTCTAGCTCCGTCTCCCTGTTGTTTATCGTTACGAGGATTGCCCATATCTTTCAGCAATGTCACAGCTTCAAAACTAATGCAATGTTATTGTGCTTGCCTGAGGTTGTCTGATCTTAAATATTGAATTTTTATCTGGTGATAAGAGAGCCTTAAAGTTCAGCAGCCATATTGTTCGGCTCTCAGCTCTTTGTCCACTATTTTATTAAATGACACCTGTCATGGTCAGAAGGAGTGGTCATAAAAAGACTGCTGAAATGTTGGGGTCTAAATGTCACAAAAAAACAGTTATGAAGTAACACTGTTTGCAAGGACAACCAGGCCCAGTGGGGACCACACTGCCTTCCCATGCCAGTGACTGACTGTGGTGGCAAGCTCAGTGAGATGACTTAACAAGCCAAGGCTGGGGAGAAGGTGATGCAGTGTGCAGCACCAGCCCCAGCCTGGGGAGGGATGGAGCAGTGTTCTGGCACACATACTACACCTTGTAGTACATAGATACATAGATACATAGACAGTGTCGGCAGATAAGGGCCTATGGCCCACCTAGTCTGCCCATTTGAGCTTGTAAGTTCAGTTTGTTTTCCTAGAAGTCTATTTCCCCTTACCCCTGACCTCTAGAATTCCTTTATGTCTATCCCATGCATTCTTAAATCCCGTGATTGTTTCAGCCCCCACCACTTCCTCTGGCAGGGTGTTCACTTATCCACCACCCGTTCTGTGAAGAAATTCTTTCTCATGTTTCCTCTGAATCGTCCTCCCTCCAACTTCATCCCATGCCCTCTAGTCCTGAAACATCTTTTCGCTTAAAATAGTGTTTTCCTGCACCCTGTTCCTCCCTGTAAGATACTTGTATGTCTCTATCATATCCCTCTCTCCTCCTCTCCTCCAGGAGTACATGTTCAGTTCCTTCAACCTGTCTTCATAGGATTTGTGATGCAACCCATGCACCATCTTTGTTGCCCTCCTCTGAACCTTCTCTACCCTGTCTATGTCCTTACGTAGGTATGGTCTCCAGAACTGTACACTGTACTCCAGGTGGGGCCTCACTAGTGTCTTGTATAGCGGAATTATGACCTCCCTTTTCCTGCTGGTGATGCCCTGCCTATACATCCCAGCATCCTATTTGCTTTACCTGATGCCTTGTCACACTGTTTCCCACCTTGAGGTCATCAGAGATGACAACCCCAAGATCCCTTTCCTGCTTGGTGCATGCTATCCTCACCCCCAACTGATATATTGTGCCAGGGTTTTGTGCCCCATATGCATTATCTTGCACTTCTTTGCATTGAATTTCAACTGCAAACCCTTGACCATTCTTCAAGTTTCTGCAGGTCCCTTCTCATTCTGTCTACACCCTCTGGTGTGTCTACTCTGTTACAGAGCTTTGTGTCATCAGCGAACAGTGAAATTCTGCCTTCTATATCCTGTGCAATGTCACTGATGAAGATGTTGGGTCAGGGAGCCTTCCCTCAGAAGGTGTTGACATGCATGTTGAGACCTGATGGGTCCATGCATCAGTAAGGACTATCTCCAGTATTCCAGTTATTTCATTTTGCACAGATACAACTCCACTATTGGAAAAAGAAGAGAAATGGCCAAAAACCACATTAATATAGACATTAGGGTTGAAAAACGGAAAGCGCACAAAGTAGGAAAATGAAAAACATTCAGGTTTTAGGTCTCCGGAGTATTGGCAAATCAGTGGTGGGGTCTTCCTTGGGGTTGTCAACTCTAACGTCCACCCCTGCTGACAGCCTCCTGTCTGAAGCACAAGGTACAGCTCAAAGCCAATGCCACATAATGATACATTCTTCAAAGGTAGAGAAGTATGGCTTGCCACATGTTACCAACAGAATCTGTCATTGCTGTCTTTGTGCAGGGCTGTGAATGAAGAAAAGGGATCACATCTGACTGTTTGCTCAGGGGAGGGGGTGTGCATTAGGACTGACAACACAAAGGAAGACCCCACCACTGATTCGTCAATACTCTGGAGATCAAAAACCCTAATGTTTTTCATTTTTCTGCTTTGTACACTTTGTGTTCTTTCTGTGTTCGCCTGCTTACTCTCTGCCCTCAGTCCCCATGGTTTGATGGAACTTTGAGGGAGTTGAAGCAGGCGGGTCGAAGGTTAGAGCGTGCTTAGTGTAGGTCCGGCTTGGATGCCAACATGCTTAAACTGATGGAACATTATAGAGACTATCAGTCAACAATCTCTCATAAGAAGGCAGAGTTCCAGACCAGGGAGATTGCTGCAGCACAGAACTGACCAGCTCAGCTGTTCCAAACGGTACACAGATTGTGCAATCCAGCCTGTCCACGAGTTCGGAAAGCCTTTTCGCAAATTGAGTGCAATGAGTTTGCTTGCTTCTTTGCTGATAAGGTTGACGACATCAGGTCGGAGATTCGCCTATCACGATCTATGGGGGTTACTGGTGGTTGGAGTGAGGTCGCGACTCCGCTGTTTTGTTAGGTTGAGTTTGACCGACCGGAGATCATGGATATCATGCGGCTTCTCCGGGGTATGCGGCCAACTAGCTGTAGTTTAGACCTGGGCCCTACTTGCCTTTTAATAGGGTGTGTTGATGTGATCGGCCCAGTTCTAGCGGATTTAATCTGGTGTTCATTGGAGTGGGGAGAGTTCCTCAGCTCCCTGAAGGAGGCTGTGGTAACCCCCCTTCTCAAGACACCATATCTTGACCCAGATTCTCCTGCAATCTACAGACCAATATCTAACCTTCCCGTTATTGGGAAGGTTATTGAGAAAGTTGTGGCGCAACAGTTGGAAAACCATCTTACCATCCATGCTATCCATTATCCTCTCCAGCCTGGATTTCGTAAGAGACATAGTACTGAGACTGCTCTTGTTCGGGTACTCAATGATCTCCTGATGGCCAGAGACCAGAAGCGCCATTCCATCTTGGTACTTCTGGATCTCTCGTCAGCTTTTGATACCGTAGACCATGGGGTGCTTCTTGATCACCTACTGGTCATCTGTGGCCTGTCTGGTACAGTCCTCAGATGGTTCCATTCCTTCCTCATTGGCAGATCGCAGAGGGTAGTATCAGGGAATTTTTCCTCCGATTCATTCTTCTTGCCATGTGGGGTCCCGAGGGTTCAGTGTTGTCCCTGGTGTACATGCTACCATTAGGAGACACTGTGAGATGGTATGGGCTGAGTTTTCACTGCTATGCAGATGATACTCAGCTGTACCTGTCTTTTGTGCCAACCAGGATAGTGCGCTCTCAGTCTTTTCCAACTGTCTCGCTGAAATCCAAGACTGGATGAATTCCAGTTGGTTAAAGTTAAACTCTGACAAGATGGAGGTGTTAGTGGTGGAACCGGGTCACTGGATAGATGGGCCAGTCACTGGGCGGTCTGCTGGGCTTTCGCTTGGCGACTCTCAGCTGTTGACCTCTGAATGGGTGTGGAATCTGGGGGTGATACTTGATGACGGGCTGACACTTTGTTCACAGGTGTCAGCTGTGGTCAAGTCCTCATTTTACCACCTGAGGAACATCACCCAAATTAAGCACCTTGTTCCATCTTGTGATCTTCCAACCCTGGTCCACGCTTTTGTGACCTCGCACCTTAGCTACTGTAACTCCCTGTACCTGGGGCTTCCTGGGGTTGATATCCACCGCTTGTAGCTAGTGCAGAATGCTGCGGCCAGGTTATTGCCTGGGTCAAATAGATCCAGCTATATTTTCTGAAGGCGTGACTCGTATTGGCTGCTGGTTCAGGGCGGATCACCTTTAAAGTTGGTTTACTGACTTTCAGAGCCCTACATGGTTTGGGTTTGAGTTACTTGCAAGAGCTTCTAATTTCTACATCAACTGACGAGGGGTTGCTAAAGATTCCAGGATGTGTCCGAGACCTCGGGAGCATGGGCATTTGTTTATGCTGCCCCTACCCTGTGGAATTCTTTACTTCGTCAGATACAAGAGTGCCAGACAGTGGAGAGCTTTAAAACTGCTTTAAAAACCCATCTTTATTTGTGTGCTTTTCCCGATTTCTGATTTGGATAATTGATTTTGTATGTTGTATGAGTATTTTAGTAAGCTTTTATATTTTTATTTTCCATACAAATATTTTAGAGCTTGATGTGTGTGTACAGTGTTTGATATTTGTGAATTGCGCCTAACAAATAAAATTATTATTTTTTCAACCCTAATGTCTGTATTAATGTATTTTTTTTTTTGCAATTAATACATATAATAGGGGCAAAGTAACGCCCCTATAGTTACGGTTGAGTAGGCTGTTTAATGTTAAACCCCAATTTTTGCACCTTAATAACTTTGGTATAATTTCAGAAATAGCACAAAATCTGGCATGCGCAGTCAGGCTGTCAGAGTCTGAAGACATGAAAAGTTTCGTGATGGCATATTGTTTGGTTTCCGAGGTACAGAGCAACAAAAAAAAAATGGGGAAAAAACCCTATACAGTACTTAACATTGTGTATTTTCTGCTCTCTCCTATGTCCTAGACAATGTGGAATTTTTTCAGGACATTTTCAGGGTTGAAGGGGTCTGTGCCAAGGTTGTGCCTTTGGAAGGTTTCCTGAAATAATATTTTACAGTTTCAGAGTTTTTAGGATTTTTTTAATTTACTGACAAATGTAAACGGAAACAAACAAACAAACAAAAAAAATCACAAGTGCTTATTTTCATGATTTACTTGTTTTGTGGGAAAAAAATACCAACTATGTTGAAAAAAATACTGATTGTGATTGCCACCATTTTCTTATTTCTTTAAGCTCACAAACATTGAAAGAAATACATAATAATTATATATTTTCAAAAAACAAACACCTGAACCTAGCTAAGCGGGCCTTGTTTAGCTAGATTCTGGTATTTGTTTTTCTGAAAATTGCCCTGGAAATGCCTTTTCTTTGCACCCCAAAATCCAGGGTGCCCAGCTAAGAGAGATGAGCTGTTCATCCACGTTCTCTCTATGACAATAACGGGACTTTCTTGAATAACTGAAGCCACAGCTGGAGTCATGCTGCCAGCTTCCGTTCAAGGAGCGAGCTGGTGATCCCCTTGCTCTTTATGTCTCTGACTGATTCTCTCTGTCTGTCTCTGTCTCCCTCCCACTGTCTGTCTGTCTATCTAATTATTTATTAAGTGGACCGGTGTGTCCACCCCTGTACCGCTGCTCTTCACCTCCCTCCACTCTTGGTTGCCTGCCCCCATTTCCCCTATGTAGGTGGTGGCATCAGGGTGCCCACCCCTAGCACAAACAAACACTAGCTCAACACTGGGGTGCCCAATCCCCAGTGTTGGAATATCACCTAAAATAAAGAAAACCATCCCTCAATGTTTTTTGTTTGTTTTTTTTTCCCTGTAACAAAGAAAATGGTCCCTCACCAATCTGACCCCCACCCACCCTGACCTCCCACTCAGCACTCACCACCCAGCATCCCCACACACACCCTCACTCACCTGAACAAGCCCCACAGTGCAGATCCACTCTCTGATCGAAGACACGTCTTCCTACTAGAATCATCGACTGGGATATGGGAAAATCAGGTAAGTGCAGATTACTTTATTTCAATTGAGTTTGAACTTTGATTCATAACTTTGCCATTGTTGCATCTTTTGACCCCTAATTTTTGATGTGGCCTTTTTGAGACCCCTTGTCATGACCAATGGTGGTGGAATTGTGCAAATCTGGCCTGAAAGGCAATTTTGCAATTGCTCTGCAAAACCACCTTTCCGGCAGTATTTGAAAATTTTCACTGCCTATGTTCATGAGTTGGCATCATAAGTGTATGTGGAAATGTTTCTGCGCTTGCTCATAACTTTGGTAATTGTAAAGATTTTGACCCCAAATTTTAGCATAACTATTTTTTCACATTACCTCTTGAATGTGACAGCTGTCATTTTCCAAATCCTGACCAAAACATGTTTTCCCACCTGTGGCACAGAATGACATTTCAGTGGGGATCATCACCTACTGTGTTCATGGGGTGGGGTAATAAGAAGGCTATGCTGAAAATTTGCTGTAAAATTTTGAAAATTTGCTGTAAAATGTACAGGTTATAAATGAAGGTTGCAATATTTCAGCTTTCACTCATAACCTCACTAATTTGCAATATTCTGACTCCAAGCTTTCAACACAGCCATTTTTCCACACCCTCATAAACATGACAGGTGTCATTTTTTTAAATCCTGGATGAGACATGTTTTCGCACTTCTGGCATGAAATGACGTCTTGGGTGTCCAGAGTCTTGGCGAATGAGTGGTACGGTCTTCTTTGGGGTTGTCAAACAATGCCAGATGTGATCTCCTTTCTTCAAAGGCACAACAGATTGTGTTGGCAACATGTGGTGAGACATACATCTTTGCCTCAGAGTGTATCACAATCAGGCACCGACTTGGAGCTCTACCTTGTGTTTCAGACAGGAGGCTACAAACTGGGGGAAAGGAGTGAATATTAGGGTTGACAAACCCAAGGAAGACCCCCACCACTGATTCACCAAGGCTCCGAAGACCTAAAATCATTATGTTTTTCCTTTTGCTGCTTGGGGGTTAGGGGGGAGTTAGTGTTGGAAACTCTAATGCCACATTTCCCTACCTTTGTGGTGTTCAGTTGAACCCTAACTGGTGCATTAACTAAGTTTTTTTGCAAAGAATATAATCTATGTATGACATGGGCTGAATTAAGATATAATTAATATCTTCATGAGATGGTGTTGGTCTACTGCTGTATCACAGGTAACAAAGCCACAAGTGAGATTGCAATAGACCAATACTCTCCAATGAAGACAGAAGTGATATCTTAAAGGAAAACACCAGTTACCTCAGCTTATCAATGGAGTCTTACCTTTTGCTTTCTAGTTTCTTTTTCACTGTTTGTAGTCTCCCTGACGCAGCGATGTCGTAGAAATAAATATTTTAAAAACCCTTCCCTCCTTCCATGTCCCCTGGTTTCCGCCATGCTGCGCGGCACTACTAGTCATAGTCGAGCCAAAAGTAAACATTGTAAGTGTATGCATTCACGTGCTGCCACACTCTGCCAAACCGTGCTATCGGCGCATGTGCTTCAGAATACGTGCTTCCATGACCGCGCATGTGCATTAGAACGCGAGTTTCTGTGACCGTGCTCTGCATCAACAATATGAGGTAGTAAACAAGACAAGGCAAATGTATGTGTTAGCTGCCCATCCCAAATAGCTCTAGGTGCCATATAGCAAATCAGAAAACAGGAAATTTCCAAGAGACTCAGGAAACAATAATAAAATAATAAAACAATCACTGTAAGGCATCCCAGTGCTGTGCCTCCTTACAGATTACAAACATGTAGATTTACAGTACAGGACTTAGAACAGCACATGAAACAGTAATTTCAAACATTACAACATGGCATACAGGACCTCTTAACAGTACATAAACAATAGATTACAAGCACAGTTGAGGTACACCCCACATTATAAAACCACCCCACCTCCAGAATTAATAGTGTTCTCATTTGAGTCACTCTTAAATCTAAACTCTCTTCTGACACGTGGTCCTTCAAAACATTAGCATTCCGAAAAAACAAAAAAAAAAGTTGCAGGAATGACGGGAGATTGGTTACTGTGCCATACAGAAGCAGCACAGGATATTATGATGCATTTCAGATTCCATCCTTTTTCCAAAAACGCAGTCTGAACCTAGGGCATTGATGCTGCTGCAGGTCTCGCCATGTACAGCTTGCATCTTGAGGGAATGCACAAAACACACAGGATGCAGTAATAAAATAAATCAAGTGACTGGATATAATCTGAGTGAGACTAGAGAGAAAGACACATTACAGATCTGTGTGCCTCCATCCAGGATATGAAAAGAGAAGGCAAAGTAGTGTCCTGGTTAGAGCACTGAACTGTGAATTTACATTCAAATCCCACTAAACAGCCACAGGGTTCACTGTATGACCCTGAACATATCAGTCAATCTCCCTGTGCTTCAGTCTGTCTTAGCCATAAAACTGGGATAAAACAGGAGCCCACAGAAAACAAGATTTGTTTACTACAAATATTTTGAATTGCATTCTAAAAATGATCTCCCCCCAGAATATTATGGTCCACAATTTGGGACCACCTGGGAAGTAAGCATTTTAACTTCCATGAAACTGGAATAACTTCCAGAGTTGGACCCGTCATGTTTTTTAAAATTCCACTAGAAAATAATCAACTGAACCCCTGTGCCCACTACTGCTCCTCAGTTACATGCTGTTTCAGTCTAAGACCCTATGATTCCTGCTGTAACCTGGGGTGTCAGAAGCCTGGAACAAGTTTCGGGGGGGGGGGGCAGAAATTTGATCGGGCACTGACAACTTAAAGAAGAGGGGAATGAAAGCCTTAAAGATAATTTTTATGAAAGTAAAGGAATTTGGTTTTATATACCACCTTTCATACAAACTGTGCCTAAAAGTGTTTAACAATCTAGAAGAGGGAGGAGAGAGAATGTTGCTGCCTTTTTCTTTGCACAGGGAGATTCAAAGAACTCAGAAATAGAAAAGCGAGAAATTACAGAGCATTTGAGCTTGGGGAGATTAAGTGACTTGCTCAATGTCACACAGTGAGTTAAGTGTGATAGTGGGATTCGAACCTAGAACTTCAGGTTCACAGGTCTGCACTCTAACCACTTGGGCAAATTGCCTCCCCATAAGGAGGCTTAAACAGCAACAGATGCCTTTGGTGCCCCAGCATCAGCCAGTCAGCCCTGTGCACCAGGATGTCACACATGAACCTAAATACTGATGGAAACATGACAGTGTGTCAAATCCAATACTTTCACAGTACAGGGGGAGGAACTGCTTGACTCACAAATGGGGAAAAATTGGAAACTGAACGATATTCAATTTTGTAGACACGGAAATAAAAATCGGTAGAGCGCGGTCATGGAAGTGCGTATTCTAACGCGCATGTGTGGTCACGGAAGTGCATGTTCTAATAGCACTGTTTGGCAGAGTGCAACAGCATGTGAATGCGCATGCTCACAATGTTTACCTTTCGAACAACGGCTATAACTAGTAGTGCCTCGCGCAGCATGGGGAGAACTAGGTTATGAAGGGGGTAGGGTTTTAAAATATTTGTTCCTATGACACTGCTGCACCAAGGAAACTACAAACAATGAAAAAGAAACTGGAAAACAAAAGTTAAGACACCACTGATAGGTGGATATAACTGTTGTTTTCCTTTAAGTCCGCCCACGTCATATTTGAGTTATACAACATGGGTTTAGGTGGTTTATAATAGACGTACTAAAAAAAAAATGACAAAAGTAAAAAAGTACAAAGTGTACCCTATGCCCCTCTGTTCAATGGTTGGACATTGCATCAACTATTGCAACCAAAAGATATGACATCTCACATGTGAGAATACATTTCTGAGCATGCTCTGTGTGGCCAAAATGAGTAAGATATTTCTGAGCATGATCAATGACCAACTTCGGTTATCCTGCTACAGTATGTTTGGTCAAGATAAATAACAGTTACGTAAGAACTTACTGTAACAGTAGATCTTCGAGAGAGGTTCCTGCAGTAGGTCTTCACAGATAGGACTGCGCCCCCTGGTGTTAGGACTGCACGGCCAACTTCTAGCTAGCAATACATAGCAGGGGACCACTCCCAGCATCTCATAACGGTATATAGGGGCGTGGTCCCCACACCCGCCCTCCAGTTGTCCCGCCAGAAGATCCCTGTAAGGGTAACGGGAGATAGAAGCATAACTCATAGAGCCCAGAGCTGCTGGCAGTTGCCCTGAAAATGAATAGGAAAACAGGAGCTGGGGGGAAGATGGGAGGGAAAAGCTGACCTACTGCAGGAACCTCTCTCGAAGATCTACTGCTACGGTAAGTTCTTACATAACTGTTATATCTTACTTTGAGAGGGTTCCTGCAATAGGTCTTCACAGATAGGACTGAATACCAAGCAGTCAAGAAAAAGAAAGTCGGAGACTGATGTCCAGGAGGCGGAAATTTCTACCAACTAAACAGCCTGTTATGATAAGAGGCCTTGCAGGACAGCAAGTCCAAAGCCGGCCCTATGCCTAGAGGCAATGTCCAGACTGTAATGCTTGGTGACAGTATGGACTGAAGACCAAGTGGCCACAGCACAGATATCGGAAGTGGACACGTTCCATAAAAAGGCCGTCGAAGCGGCCTTTCACTTCCCCCGGAAGGGGTTTCTCATACTTCTAATAGATAAACAAGATGCAATTAGCCAACCATTTGGACAGGCCCCATTTAGAGATGGCCGTACCCTGACATCTGGGTGCAAAAGCAACAAACAACTGGTCAGACTTGTGCTCCTCCTTGGTCCAAGAGATATAATATCTCAAGATCCTGTGCACATCCAACGTGTGCAAAAGGTATTCCCCCACTATTGGAATACTCAGGAAAATAAACCGGTAGTTGAACATCTTGGTTCAACAAAGTCTGATAACACTTTTGGTAGAAAAGAAGGGGTTAGTCCACAGAGCCACCTGGTCTCTGTGGAAAATTAAATAAAGCTCCTTACAAACGAGGGCCTGAAGCTCTGAAATCCTTCGAGCTGAGGTAATAGCAACTAAAAAGAGTGCTTTCCAGGACAAACAGTGCATGTCACAACTTGCTGCTGGCTCAAAAATGGGCAAAGTAAGTTTCTCTAAAACAAAATTTAAGTCCCAGGGGGGGAACCGGACTACAGACAGGAGGTTTTAAGTGAAGGATCCCCTTGAGAAAGGTTTTTCAGACCTCCAACTGTGTGAGGGTCTTGCCATCCACCGGAAGGTGGCAGGTGGAAACTGCTGAAAGATGGATGAGTAACTTGGGCCCGAATCAGACAAATACAAGAGGTACTCAAGGACCTGGGGTGCCAAGCAAGAAAAGGGGTCCAGGCCCTTGGCCATGGTCCAAATGTTGAATCCCTTCCACTTCATGGCACACATAGATCTAGTGGACAGTTTTCTGGTCTCCACTAAAGACCTGGGCAACTTGCGAGGAGACGCCAAATCATGAGACTGCTATGTCCAAAGGTGCCACGCACGCAAGTGGAGAGACTTGAGGCTCAGATGCATCAGGCTGCCCTGCTCCTGTGACAGAAGGTCGTGGAGGAGAGGAAGAGGTAATGGGGGTTCCAATGCCAGCTGTTGTAGCAGGGGGAACCAGATCTGCAGAGGCCAGAGGGGAGCTATGAGAATCATGTGAGCGCCCTCTGCATGAAGCTTCAGTAGTACCTTCTGTAGAATTGGAAAGGGAGGAAAAGTGCACAGAAACCTCCCTGTCCAACAAAGAGACAGCGTGTCTTGCCAGAAAACACTATGCCTGGGAACGAGCAAGCAAAAGCTGAGTGGTTTTGCGTTGGATGGGGGAGGCAAACAGATCTATTTCTGGACAATCCCACTGATCAGAAAGATCTTCCACTACCTCCTGCTTTAGTTCCCACTCATGTGCCAGTGCAACGGTGCGGCTGAGACTGTCTGCCAGGATGTTGTGAACTCCCGGGACATGGACTGCTGTCAGAGATAGGCCATGTTGGACTGCCCAGTACCACACCTGCATTGCCTCCCTGTTTATGTACAGACCGTGGCAGTGTTGTCGGTCTGGATTAGGAGTGGTCCCGGTTGTAAGTGGGGCTGAAACGTCTGGAGAGCACAGAGCACAACTCTCATCTCTAGAACGTCTATGTGCAAGTGTTCCTCTTTTGGGGACCATCTCCCTTGAGTTCGATGGTCTCCTAGGTGGGCACCCCAATCTTGACCGGAGGTGTCTGTTGTGAGGGTCATGGAAGGAGACGGGGGATGAAAGGGGAGCCCCCCAAGGAGAGGCTGGATGGCTCATGCCACCAGAGAAGATCCCTCTTCATACTGCCATAGACCAGGACCCTGTGGTCTAGGTCGTTCGACAGGGTCTAGGTCGTTCGAGTGTTGGTCTCACTGGACTCTGAGGGTCCACTGGGTCACCCTCATATGCAGTCTGGCCAAAGGAACTGTGGGAATGGCTGCCGCCATTAATTCCAACAGGCGGAGGATGGAGCGGGCTGTGGTCCAACGAGAGTTGGACACAGACGAAGTTTTTGAATCAGAGTTTCTGCCTTGTCCAAAGGTAAGGAGGCCCTGCCCTGGGCCGTATCCAGCACTGCTCCAATGAATTGGAGGTGCTGAGAGGGTGAAAGCTGAGACTTGGGATAGTTCACAGGGATGCCAAGCCAGGAAAAGAGGTCCAGGGTGGTGGAGAGAGACTACATCAGACTGTCCTGAGACGGTGCCGACGAAAGCCAGTTGTCCAGGTATGGGAACGCATAAATCCCCTTGTGGCGAGGGTAGCAGTCACCACCACCAGGCACTTGGTAAAAACCTTGGGTGCTGAGGAAAGGCCAAAAGGTAGGGCCTTGAATTGGTAGTGGTTCCCCTGGAAGGTGAACTGAAGAAAACGGCGGTGGGCCTGGAGGATAGGGATGTGCAGGTAAGCATCCTGCATGTCCAGCGAACACAGCCATTGGCTCTGTTGGAGCAGGGGCAAGAGTCCCTGGAGGGTTAACATGCAGAACCTCTTGTATTCCACAAAGAGGTTGAGCAGGCTGAGGTCCAGGATGGGCCTCAGATCGCTCATCTTTTTCGGCAACGGAAAAAAATGGGTTCCTGCTGAGCCTAAGAGGAACCAACTCTATGACTGACTTTGCTAATAGAGCCAGGATTTCCTGCTAAATGAGGTGCAGATGACCTGACAGGTAGTGAAATCTGCCTGGTGGATTGTCTGGGGGTCTGTCCAGGAACTATATTGAGTGCCCTCTTGCGATGAGTTGGAGGACCCAAGCAACTGCAGTTATCGCCTCCCACCTATCTAGATGGAGGGCGAACCTTCCCCCCATCAGCTCTACTGGAAGAAGGGGAGGAGGTGGAGGGGATCCCCTTAGGTCAGGAGGTAGAAGGGAGGGTTGCTTTACTGCCTCCGGTGGTCTTTTGGGCTTTTGCCTGAGGGGTCTGGGTGCCAGAACCAGTGGCGTGGCGCTTTCCCTGGCATCTGGTCTGGTTCTGTTTATTCCATCGTTTCTGCAGGTGACAAAAAGGCTGCTTGGGTTTTGGGCCGGAGTGGTACATGAAGCAGATGTCCCACAGGGACCGGCCGCTCTCCTGTAGCTCTGTAATTATATCCTTCACGTCGCCACCGAATATGGTGGAGCCCCTGAATGTGGTGTCCAGGAGAGTGGTTTGGACGTCTTGCGCCAGTCCATAAGACGGTGCCATGTCAGACGTCTCAGGCAAACACCCAAAGCGGTGCATCGGGCCACCAAGTCCACTGAGTCATTGGTGACATGCAATGCGTGGTGGCAGGAGGACTTTTTAAGTCTCACCTTGTCCAACAGCTTGTTCCCGAGTTCTTCATCCGGGGTAGACTGTAGTTCTTTCTCTAGGTCGGTCAAGGCCAACTTCTGGAAAGAGATCATGAGGGGTACGTAACTAAGAGACCTGATAACGCAGGTGGAGGAAGCGTAGACCTTGTGGCCATATTGGTTCATCTGCTTGGACTCTCTGTCTGGAGGTGAGGCACTCAGATGCTTTGGCTGAGCTGACCTATCGTGGGCCGCTGTGATGACTATCAAATCGGCCTTAGGTTGACTCGTAAGGTAGCTGGCCACTTCCAGGGGATGATAGGTCCTGTCGGCCTTTCTAGAGACCTCAGGAACTGAGGATGGTTGTTGCCATATTGTGGACGTTAGGTCTTCGTGTGGCCCCGTCCAAGGTGGGATGAGTAGGGGGTCCGCACTGGTCAAATCCAGGTGCTTCGCAAGCCTCTTCCTTTTAGGATCCATCTCCTGGGATGTCCAGCTGCAAACCTGCTGGATGACTGGTCCTCTGGTCAAGATTTTGGTAGACTCCTTGGGTTGTGGTTCCAAAGGAGAACGAGGCTCTGAGTGAGCAGCAGAGTCGGAGTCGGTATCAAGAGTCGGAAGACTCCAGTCTGCTGGGTAGAGAGACTATGTCCATAACCACCTCCATTATCCTGACGCCTGAGATGACCCAGCTGGATACCTGCTAGAGTCCCTATCCGATGACCGATGGTCGACCAGGGATGGGCTCCTAGGAACTGCCCTGGGGGTCGGGGTGGAAACCATGACCGGATGAGGGTGTACCAGCTCCTGCAGGAGTTGCAATTTGGCATCCTTCCACCAGGCCAGAATTGTCCCCTGTGGTTCCGGCTAAGGAGGAGGAGGCGCAGGAGGCTGATAGCCTGTAAACACCCGAGGAAGAATATGGGGGGAGAGACCAGGAGCCTGGTACCAATAGGGGCAAGGCTGATGATGGTACCCCTTGGTACATATGGCCCGGCATCGGGTAGCCTGACTTCGGCACATTCGACGGGTAACCCGGCGACAGCCCCCGGTGCCAGGTAAAAGGGGAACTACGGTGGTGGGTAGCTGGGGTTCATGCCTGTAGGACCAGATGGTGGAGGAGCCAAGGCCCAGAAGGAGGCAGGGCCGAGGGATCACTAGGAATATGTAGGTTCATCTGCAGGCCTTGGGTCCTGGCTGAAACCCCGGAAGGGCCAGGCGGGGGCTCCCGCGTAGGAGTGAAAGATCCAGAGGCCATTCACAAGCTGGGAGGGACGTAAACAGGAGAATGACCTGGCAGGGGCCTAAGAGGACCCGATGTCTGATCCGAGAAAGACGAGGGGGTAAAGGAATAGAGACCCCTGTCGACAGGCCTTCTGGGGAAGCAGGAAGCTCGGAAAGAAGGCCTGATGTAGGAGAAGGAATCCCCTGGCCAGAAGCACTCATATCCTAGAGTTCCAGGGAAAATGAGGGGTTGGGCTGAGTCAGAGAGTCTCAGGAGAGAGAACCCTCACGGTAAGAGAGATGCCTGGAAGTTGGCTCGGCACGACATCAGGTATGACAGACAGGCCTGATAGGAGAGCTTCGGCCGAGCAGATGCTGGAGGAGCCAGCGGCTGACTTATCGGTAGCGGTCGAGCGAACAAAAGCAGAGCTTGAGTAAGGCTTATCAACCGAGGCTGTGCACCCGACGGTTGAGTCAGAGGGTGACTTACCAGCCTGAGAGCTATCGACAGGCCCCAAAGCAAGATCCTCCTGGGAGGAACACCCCTGTCACCCTCTGACTAAGGCAGGGGGGCGGTGACCAATTCTCCAGGGTAGATAGAGACCGAGGAGGAGGAGTACTCATCGAGGTAGACACCTCCACCTGAAGTAGCGTCGACTACCTGATGACGCTGCGTAGAAGGGGACTGGTCCTAGCACTTCTTTTTCTTGCGCTCAGGGGTGGGTGAAGACGAACGTTCCCGTAGCTCCTGAAGCTCCTATTCCATCGATGCTATTCATTTTTTTCAGCAGGTGGGCATGGAGGGCTTTCTGGTGCCTGACGTCCTTGTTGAAGGACTGGCAGATGTCACAGTCATCAACACAGTGTTTTGGGCCTAAGCAGAGGATGCAGTGGGAGTGACCGTACCCGTGTGTAATCTGAGCACCCCACTGTAAGCACTTCTTCTGGGTTCTACGCGACTGAGAAGACATGCATTAAACTAGAAAATAAAAGAACAAGAAATACTTATAAAATGGCGGTCGACTGTACCAGAGTTCACCGCGAGGTTCAACGTATACAGGTCGACAGCGGGAAAGAACTAGAGGGCGGGCGTGGGGACCGCCCCTATATACTGTCATGCTGATGTCCCCCACTATGTATTGCTAGCTAGAAATTGACCGTGCGGTCCTGACACCAGGGGGCGCAGTCCTGTCTGTGAAGACCTACTGCAGGAACCCTCTTGAAGTAAGATCAATTTTTATTTGCAAAACGTATTTGCACTCCCATGGCAAACACACATATGCAAAAATATATGGGATCTAAAACAGCCTGACTGAAAATATGCCATTTATTTCCATGTGTGAGTTACAGAAATCCCACCCCCTCACAAATATTAATATTATTTATTTATTGAATTTTGTTGACCCGGTAGGCCCACTGATACTAGAGGTCCCTTTTTCAGGGGCGACTGGGGGGAAGGGGGATACAGATGGTAACCAACTTGAACCTGAACTAGATTAAGCTGCTGGTGGTATTTTTAGTAAATGGTGGAAATTTGGCCAGGACACTGGGGAAATCCCCCTACTCTGTGTAGGTGGAGCCTTGCTGCTGGTCGCGTGATGGCCAGTCCGCACAATCCCTCGGAGGAGTTGGACGTCGGCAGCTCTGGGGAGTGGGCCTCCTCCCCAGTGCTATCTACCTTAGAGGCCACTGAGGAACGTCTGGTTGTAGCGCACGGATATGCTGACACTATTGTCGAATCGGAGAAAGAAGAGAAATGTCTGCTCACCCCAGTTTGTTCAGAGCTCCTCGAAAAACGCTCTGTTCTTGCTCTCCAGTTACAGTCTATCGATTCTGAAATTGCTGCATTTGGTCCGGCACCTCCGGAACAGCCAAAGGACGTCGCAACGTTGATTAAGCCCCCTGTGAACGTCATAGCTGCGACGGATTTCTGTGTATCTCCAGCACCAGCGCCTACACGGAAGAAGGCTGGCAGTTTTTCGAGGATTCCCTCGTCGTGCCGAGAGCCTGAATCAGACCTTCAAACTCCGGGGACTGACTGCCTGACAAAACGCAACCATCTCGCTGACTCTGTAAGTCCTGTCCTCTCTTCTCCCACCTTACAGTTTTGTCCACAGACTACCTCTAAATCTGAAGTGTTCCTTTTTTCGGCGGATAAAACCCCTGGCTGGTCTAAATGTGGGGGTACTTTATTCAAGGTCCCAGGAAAGCCTCTTTCTCCTACTAATATTGATCCCCACGAAACGTGGTCCCCTGATGTGGCCCTTAAAAACGCTGGCTGGGAAAAAGGGGAAGGAGGGATTTGGTCTCCAGACTCTCAAGATCCTGTATATCTCAACATGTTGCAAACTGTTTCTACGAGCTCCAACGAACCCCGGGGTGAAGATCATTCACCTGCTCACACTGGACTGCAAGTTAAAAATATGTTGTTAATTATGGTATTACTGTTGTGATGGTGTTTCCTCTGTTAAAGGCAATAATGCCCTGATACTGTTCTTTCTTTCCAGCATGCTAAACCCTCTATTAATGCTTCTACTCCCCTGTTGGCAACTGAAAAAATTTAATTTAGGGTGCCAGCCAGTTTTAAACTGACTGACCTATTTCACTCTAAAGGTGAACCTGCTCCACGGCGGAACGCATATCGCCTAATATACAAGGGGACTGGAAGCACCGATAGGGTCTATATCGCCAAGACGTTATTAAAGGGGTCTATGAAATTTTTGTTTGGAAATATTTGCTTTAATTCATCTAGGGAACTCTAATTTTGATGTAAGTTTCAAACAAATCTCAGGACTGGATAGATTCTGGGCTCAATATGATAAATTACAGACTTCTCCCATTTGGTCCTCCTTTCAAGCTATCCCTCTAACTAAACCTGCAATTAGAAAGCGTTACTATAGTTTTCAAAATGAGGGTCCATGTTGAAGATATTCTTTTTGGCTTAATAAGAGATGTGAAGTTTTAAATCGACCTCACGCCTACATTAGACAGTGAACAGATTTGGGACGGCAGTTGGAAGGTTCGGGTTAAATTATTCCCACTAATACTGGCGAGACATTTGCCTAATTTTTTCTTTTTGGGTAAAGATAAAGGTTTTGTTTTCTATGCTGGCCAACCTAAATCCTGTTTCAAATGTGGCTCTAGAACACATCTTAGTTCTGCTTGTGATGTTCTAAGATGTAGTCACTGCTTTGAATATGGACATAATTCCTCTACCTGCTCTAATTCCTTTAAATGTAACTTATGTGAAGAAGTTGGCCATTCTTATGGTCGCTGTCCTTGGGCATCCCATAACAGGGAAGACTACCCCTCACATGACGGGTTAATTACAATTGCCCAACAGCTGCAAGCACAAAGACCACCTTCCGTGATGACCCTCCTCCTCTGATAATTTCTAAAGCTAAAGACTCTACCTCAAACTCTATTTCAGATCCTCATATTCAGGAGGAAGCTATTATCTCCTGAGTCTAATGACCTCTCTAAAGAAAGTAATGCTAAAACATCTGATGTTATAATGCCCCCTCCCCCTCCTCCCCCACCTTCTATTCCTGACTCTGATTTTGTTCCTGTTACTCATAAAAGGACTAGGAAAGGTCTGGCTGTGGTTTGCCGACCTAAAGATAATGTAGGCCTTAATTGGCAATCCAATAATAAATTCGCTATTCTTTCTATGGATTTTTCTGACAAAGATTCTGGTGGGGATGATACGGATACTTCTTCTGTCCGTTCCTTTCCAGATCTAGAAGGAGGCACTGACACTGATCCAATTGCTAAGCGTGCGGCAATCTCAGAGGTAAATCTCCAAATAGCTCATAAATGGCTTCCCTTCAATCTGCTCTTTAAATGTTAACAGCATTAAAGGCAAGAGAGTTAGGAGGTGTGCTTTTGACTCTTAAAGACCTTAAAATGATATTTATTGTTTGGTTGACACAAGATTAAAACCCATGCTGAACTTAGACAAGTTTCCCATGCCTGGTCTAGTGGCCCTTCTTTTTGGTCAACTGGCCCAGATACCTGTGATGGCATCGGCATTCTGTTCTCAGCACGAATTTCATGTCTCTAGACTGGTGGATATTGTACCTGTAGAGCCTGCTATTGATTTTTCTTATAAACAAGAGAGGTTTCAGATAGGTACTTATGCTCCACAAACTAAAGCCCAAAGAGTTGCTCTTTTCATACTGTGAGGCCCTTTTACATACCTCTAGATTACTTTTATGGGTCGGTGACTTTAATTGTAGTTTGCATCAATCAGATAGAGGTTTACAAACCCCTAAGCTTTTTGTGATTCAGTTGCTTTAAGGAAATTACATCCACAGCTCTTTTAGTAGATGCCTATAGGTACTGTCATAAAACTGGTGGTTTCACCTTTTTAAAGGTCCCTTACGAACCAGAATTGATTTTATTTTTTTTTCTAAAGTATTGTCAATTCTTTCATGTCAGACAGTGGGGTGTGAATTTTCTGACCATGTGGCTCTTCAAGCCTCATATTTACTTGGGTTCAGCCCCGTTGTAAAAAAATATTTGGCGACTAAATGACTCTTTATTAGAGAACCCTCTTTTTAAATTCTTGGCATAAGAATTTAAGGCTCACATATCAGTCCTTGAATTATCACGACTCTGTTATTGATTGGTGGGAAGACTAAGTCGAGGCTGGAAATTGGCCTTTAAAAAAGCTGCAGTTGCACAAAAATAAATACCTAAATTATTTGTCTCTTCGACAACAGTTGCAGCATCTGATTTCCTTGGCTGATTCTAATCATCTCGATTACAGCAAACAGATTGAAACTATTTGCTCCCAAATGAGACAATTTCAATACGACCGAGCCAAGTTCTTTAGACCAAAGCTCGCTTTGGTTCCCAGTCACAAAAATAACCTTGACCCTTTCAAAGCGTAAAGGTAGGGTGGACTCTAAATTAATTCCATCCCTATTATCACCGACGGGTGAACTTATGACTTCACCTGAAGCTTTAGTTGATATAGTTGAACAACATGTTTCTTCTTATTTGGTTGTTCGCTATTTACAAGGATGCTGACCTTTTATAAACTCATTGAATTTGCCCAAACTCTCTAACTTTGAAAAGGAATTGTTGTCAGCAGATATTTCTGAAAGTGAAGTAAAACAGGCCATTGACTCCCTGTGCTCAAATTCAGCTCCAGGATCTGATGGCCTTACTGCAAAATTTTACAAAACATTTTCTGTGGAATTAACCCTGTTTTGACCCACTATTTAGGGAAATGTTGTCTTCAGAAACCCTATCTAAATCTATGAATGAAGCTATTTTAATTTTTCTGTATAAAAAAGGTGATTTCACTGATATCTCCAACTGGAGACCTATTAGTCTGTTAAATGTCGACTATAAAATCCTAGCTAAGATTTTATTAGTTAGAACCCTCAAAGTTGCCAAATATATTAGCCCTGTTCAAGCGTGTGGCATACCAGGAAGGCGTCAGCAGGATAATCTCATTCTCTTACAGAGTTGTTTGTTTTAGGAGAGAAAACGGATTTGGTTGGATATTAGGACTAGATCAAGAGAAAGCTTTTGATAAAGTCTCTCATGAATTTTTGTTCCAGTCCTAAAGCCTTTGGTTCTCAGAAAAGTTTTTATCTTGGATTCTTTCACTATATAAACACGCTGTTATACTCCCCAATGTTAATGGCTGGATAGGTAATCCCATTCCCTCTCCCGAGGTGTACGGCAAGGTTGCCCATTGAGTCCGTTGTTTTATAATTTTTATATTGATACCTTAATAAGAGCCGCTTTGCTTTTCTCCTCAGATTATTGGTCTGACAGGCTCTCTTTCTTCTCCGTCTATCAAATTGTTAGCTTATGCTGATGACTTGGTTTTAACATTAGACCTGAAAACGAAACAGGAGGATCTTATCCAGCTATTAAGCTCTTTCTCAGCTGTATCTGGCTCATCAGTTAATTTTAGTAAAAGTATAGGGATTCCGATTGGTATGACTCTCTTCGGAAAATGGGGTTTTAAGGGATTCCTGTTAAACTGGATGCTTTTAAATATCTAGGGATTTATTTTGGACAACCGAATATGGCTTCCTATAATTGGACTAAAGCTTTGGATAAAGCTGACAGATTAGTTGCAAGTTGAAGTCTACCTTATTGGTAAAAAAAGAGAGTTATTTTGTTAAAATCTTTAGTTATTCCTTTTTTATATCTTAGTTATATATTTCCACCCTGTTGCTCTTTTCACTAAATTGTTTGGGTGTTTTTTAACCGTTTCTGGGATCTAGACTAAACCCTATAAGCAAACATTACATATAGACCTATACATGAAGGAGGTATTAATATGGTACATCCGTTGCTTTCTTTTTATAGCTTGTTTTTCCATTATAATTTTGGTAATACTTTGAAACCTGGGAATATAATTTGGAAACCGTATTTTATGGACTGGTTCTCTCTGTATTGGTAAATGGGATCTTAATGGGAGAAACATTCTTTCTCGCTCTTTAGAAATACCTTCATATGGTAAAGAAAGTTTCAAATTGGCCTTATCTTGGAATCTTTTTCACCAGATTTTGTATTTTATCTAGACGGTCTTTATATGATAAGATTTGGAGAATGGAAGCCCAAGAAGAGGTACTATTTCCTCCTGTCCTATCAGTCATCACTCTTGGGTTCTTTACAACTCCGTAACCTCGCCTACCTCCATATGTATGGGACATGGTATGGCTAAGTAATTACGACAGATTGGGGTCAGGAATAATCATAAACACAAAGCTTTGAATTTACGTTATTGTCCTAGAACTGACTGTCTTGATGTTCCCAAACCCAACAACACTTATTTCTTGAGTGCCCATTCTCTTCAGATATTTGGTTTAGTTTAGCTATGATGTGGTCGAACCTTCCTTCCTTCAATTGTCTTATGAACATATTATGTTTTGCACCAATGCTCACTTGAATGCTAAGTATCATTTAGATAATGTATATATAATCTTTGCTTTAATTAAGTATTCCTTATGGCAAGCAAGATGTATGCTTGTTCTACATCAAAAGTTATACATAAACAGGAAGTTATTGGCAATATATATAAGGCTTTATGTTCAATTAAAAAGCAAGATCTTCATGTTTATAACAAACACCAAATTGACTTGATGTGGCGCAACTGTGATTTACTGTTCAATGATTGTTCTTGTTGATTTGTTTCTTTTGTATATTTGACTATTGTTTGTTTCTTGTAATGAAGTCCACTTCTCAATAAAATTCCCCTACTCTTTTCAAGAAGTGACATGGGATCTTTAACGTCCTCCTGAACAACCACCTGTACAGGTAGATGGGACCTCGGTTTAACATCTCATCTGAAAGACGGCACCTCAGGAGTGCAGCACCCCCCTCATGCTGCACTACAGTGTCAGTATTGGAATTCAACCCAAGTGCCTGGTGTGGGGATAGAACTCACAGCCTTCTGATCTTCCAGCCTCAGAGGCCAGTATGCAACCTGCTGAGCCACTGACACTGACAATGGAAATAAATGCCATAATTTCAGGCAGGCAGTTGTATGTTCTATTTATACAACTTACATATCCAAACATGAAATAAATGGAAATGATGTACCCAAGTGGGAAATAAACATTTATTTTTAACTTGGGTACCAAACAGTGAAAATACCATGTTTATTTAAATGACTTCAGATTTACATAAGTTGTATAAAAATATATACATTTATATACACACATACATATACATATATATATATATACACACACACACACACACACACACACACACACACATATGTACTCTAATTTTCTGCAGCAGTTTACTGATCTACAATTACTTGCAAAATGCATCAATATTGGATATTTTAGTTTGACTTACAGCTGAGTGGACGGCCAGGGGTTCTTGGCCTTGGTGAGTTCTCAGAGGATATTGAGTCTCCCTCTACAGGACAGCCAAAGATTTGTTCCAGCTCCTTAGCATCAGGTGGGGGGATTGGGTACCTGCCAATGGCCATCTCGACCAAAGACAGTCCCATACTCCAAATATCGGATTGTACTGAATAGTGCGTACCTTGCAGCCTTTCAGGCTGGAAAACAAAGAGATATACACTTAACAGTGACCATTAGTTGATTTATCAGTTAAATGTTATTAGTTTTAAAAATAGTAACCGTATTCACATTCTTCAGAAGACTGTGATGTTTAAGCAATATTATACAATGGGGTATGAAAATCCTGTAACCTCACTGGTCAAAACACATCACATGACCGTGATAAATCCTCCAGTATACCCACTGTAAAAGTTTTATATCACTATAAAAACAAAAAAACAAGTTGAACATTGTATAATAGCAATATACCATAACAGAAAGAGGGTATATGGGTGGATGTACCACTTCTGGTGTGGTTAAGTCACTCTGCTGCACCTCATGACCGAACCACACCAGGCGTGGTAAATCTACCAATATACCCACTCTCTGCCATGGTATATTACTTAAAGGCACAACAGGGTGTGGGTTAGTGGGGATTTACCCGCGCCTTGTGTGGTGTGTCATGAGGCGCAGCCAAGTGCCTTAACCACACAAGAAGTGGGTAAATCACCCAATAACTCACACCCTGGAGTGTCTTATTGCAATTATACAATGTGCCCACGTGTAAAATAAATTTAAAATGTGTTTAATTATGTTTTTTATAAATGCAATTCCTCAGCCGTGGGTCATACAGGATTTACCCATGGTCATGTGACATGTTTTGACCAAGGAGGTTACGGATTTCCACACACTATTGTATAATAACCAACAGTTGAACATATCACTATGTGACGATAAACAATACACATAACACAGACACATAATATACAAAATATTACTGAATTAAAAAGTGTATAAAAGAAATCATAATACTATCGAATATACAGAAGTGAACACACCTTGCAGCAGAAACAGAACTGCCTGCCCTCATCTATGACTCTATCCTTCAGTCTTTGAGTAAATTGCCCATGGAAAACACCCAGAACATTTTACTTAACGTGCTTCAGAAAAGTTAGAGCTCACAACAGAAGAGTTCAGGGCTACCAATATGGGGAAATGATAACATTCTGACAAAAGGGTCAAGAATTCACTGGAAGCACTGGAAAATAGGAGGGATACGTACTATATAAGATATTATCCAACAAAAAGGATACATACCATTTCCAACATTGCAATGCAGTTATGGCCTCAAACCTGCAGATGCATACAGGTATATCCAGCTGAAATATGCCCTCTCCCAGCACTGGGGTCTCCTCTTCCAAGACATCAGACTTGGAATAAGAATCAACCCTCATGAATTAACTGAAGAATGGTTCGTCAACATCCACATGGTGCAACATGCTTACTTCATGTATTCATGGGGACACCAAGGAGGAGGAGGACTGGTGGAGCAGAGAAGAAAAAATTACTCACCTTAGTAATTGCTTTTCTTCTCATGGAGCCTTGCTATATTATGACTTTGAGGCAGTTAGCCACAGCACTTGAACTGCCCCGGAGAGGAAACAGTTAACTCCAGGGAGACTGGAGTTCTAAAGCGAGAGCGTTATGCCAAAGCTCTATCTGGCAAGTTTCAAATGAAACTGTCAGATCTTTACAAAGCTAATACTAAGCAGCAAGTCTGTGTGGAAAGCTCTACACTAGCCAAGTGGCTACCTACTAGTAGGAATAACAACAGCAAACACAACAACAACAAGAGCAATAATAATAATAATGATAATAATATTATTAGTTTCACCCCTAACAAGCACTATTAGACCCCTTCCCCAAAGACTTAAGTCCCGGAAGGGCCATATATTAAAAACAGAAATACCTAGTTCCCTAACCCTAAATAAAGGGGAAGGGAAGAACTAAAATGGCATGACACAGTGCTTGCACTAATTTGCTAACCCCTACCCAAGTAGAAGTTCTGAGAGGGGCAGGTTGGGGTGGTGGTCATAATATAGCAAGACTCCATGAGAAGAAAAGCAATTACTAAGGTGAGTAATTTTTTCTTCAAACACCATGAAGTCTTGCTATATTATGACTTTAAGCAGATTACACAGCAGTACCTCCATGGAGGAGGGTCAGAACCTACTTAGGAAATGGGCTCTAAAGCACAGCTGTGCCAAAACGAGCATCTCTCCTGGACTGGACATCCAGGGAATAATGCTTGGTAAAAGTGTGAACTGTTTTCCAAGTAGCAGCTTGACAGATTTCCACAATGGGAATATCTCTAGCAGCCGCTAGAGATGCAGCTGTACCCCTGGTGGAGTGAGCCCTTAGTCCTGAGGGGGGTTCTCTACCTAGTTTTTGGTAACAAAATTGGATACAAGAGACAATCCACCTTGCAATTGTCCTCTTAGTGGCAGGTTTCCCTTTGCCAACCTCGCCATAGGTAAGGAAGAGTTGGAGGGATTCGAACCTGTGACCCTTGGTGCGTTCCAAACAGTAGCTTAAAGCTCTTTTGACATCTAAACTGTGCAGTCTCCTCTCACCCGAGGAAGAATGCTCAGTGAAAAATACTGGAAGAGAGATGGATTGGTTCAGATGGAAATCTGAAACCACTTTAGCAAAAACTTTCTGTTAGTCCTGAGGACTACCTTATCTCTGTGAAAAGATATAAAATCTTTTCCACTGACAGGGCTTGTAATTCACTTATGCGTCTGGCAGAAGTGATAGCCACTAGAAAAACAGTTTTCCAAGTTAGAAACTTGAGATCTGCTGAAGACAGAGGCTCAAAGGGGGGTTGCATTAACTGAGCAATGCAAACATTCAGGTCCCAGGCAGGAGCTGGTTCCAGAAAAGGAGGGTTAGTGTGAAGTAACCCCTTAAAAAACTTGGAAAACACAGGATGAGAGGAAAGAGAAGCAGGCTTCCCTGCTGATACAAAAACAGACAGCTGCCAGATGAACCTTTAAGGTAGCTGGCCTAAGGTCTAAGGAATTTAAATGGACCAAATAGTCCAGTAAAATGGGCAAATCAGCAGATTCTGGGACAATTTGTTTCTCAGAACACCAGATGGAAAACCTCTTCCACTTAGAATTGTAAGTGGCCCTAGTGGAAGGCTTCCTTGAAGCCTTTAAAATATCCAGGACACCTTGGGAAAAGTGTAAATCAGCAAATTCTAACTCCTCAAGAGCCAAGCCTTGAGATGGAGGGATTTGAGGTCCGGATACCACACTCTCCCCTGTGCACAGGCCAGCAAGTCGTGGACTCTGGGCAAGCTCAGGGCAGGGTGGACTGTCAGGGACAGAAGCAGAGGGTACCAGGGCTGTCTGGCCCAATCTGGAGCAATCAGAATCACTTTGCAGGGCTGAGATCTGATTTTTACTAATACCCTGAAGAGAAGAGGGAAGGGGGGAAAGGCATATAGGAACTTCCCCTTCCAATCCAACAGAAAGGCGTCCAGAGGGACTGAGCCCAGCACTGGAGGCCTGCAACAAAAACAGAGGAAGTTGATGGTTGTCTGGGGCTGAAAGATCTATCTGAGGGGTGCCCCATCTGGCAAAGACCGACCCCAGCACCTGAGGATTCAGAGCCCATTCGTGATGGCCCTGAGAAATCCTGCTGAGGGCATCCGCCAGGACATTGTCCTTCCCTGGAAGGTGAACTGCTATCAGGGAGGTGTTCAGGGAGTAAGCCAGAGACCACAACTTCATTGCTTCGGTGCACAAGGCTGATGACCGAGTGCCCCCTTGCTTGTTGATGTACCACATTGTTGTGGTGTTGTCTGTCCTGACTTGAACTACTTTGTTCTGGACAGAAGCTGAAAAAACCCGAAGAGCTAAAAAGACAGCTCTGAGTTCCAAAGATTGATGTGGGGAGAGATTCCTGAGGGACACACTCCCTGGAGTGGAAAGGTCGCCCAAGTGAGCCCCCCACCCTAGCAGGGAGGCATCCGTGGTGAGGGTGAGGGAGTGGGAAACGGGAATGAAGGGAACCCCTTGTGTTAGATTGCTTTGATCCTGCCACCACTGGAGAGCCAGGATCAAAGTTTGGGTCACTGGGACTAATTTGGTAAGGGGGTCCCTCCTTTGAGACCAATAGGCCCTCAAATGGAACTGAATGTCCCTCATCTGGAATCTTGCTCCTTGCACAACAGCTGTGGAAGCAGCCATGTGCCCTAGGAGTTGCAGAAAATGCCTTGCTGGTCGAGAGACCCGTGAGGGTAAAGGAGGATGCCAGGGCAATGAGTCTGTCTACCCTTTCCGAGGAGAAAAGCCCTGGCTAACTTTGTGTTCAATTCTGCACCTATGAAAGTTAGTACCTGAACTGGTTCCAGAACTGACTTTGGTAAATTCAGCAGGAATCCCAGGAAGTGAGAAGCTGCTGGGTGACTTGCAAGTGGGATTTTACCTGATCTGGAGACTGACCCACTATGAGCCAGTCGTCCAGGTAAGAAACACAGCAACCCCTTGCCTTCTTAAATGAGCCACTACCACAGCTAGACATTTTGTGAATACCCTGGAGCAGAGGTAGCCGAAGGCATTGCTCTGAACTGGTAGTGGCCTGAGGGCAGTTCGAACCTGAAGTACTTTGGTGAGAAGGCCTGATCAGGACATGAAAATAGGCATCCTTGAAGTCCAGGAAGCTAGCCAGTCCCTGGCCTCAGGGAAGGCAAAATCATTGCCAGAGTTAACATTTTGAACTTTGGTTTCAAAAGATGCTTGTTCAGGTACCTTAAATCTAGAATGGGCCGCCATTCTCCTGTCTTTAAGGGTAAGAAAGTATCTTGAGTACAGCCCCTTGCCCTGGTGGCAAGGAGGGACCCTTCCACTGCTTTGCAGTCTAGAAGAGAAGAAACCTCTGCTTCCAAAGCAAGGCTTTGAAGGATTTGCAGGTGGAAAATGTCTGGCTCTCATCTTTGGAAACTGTTTGAGCTGAGAACCAGACCCTGGCTTACTACCTCCAGAACCCATCTGTCCGAGAGTTAGAGACAGCCAGTTCTGGCTGAAATAAATAACCTGCCCCCCCACCGGTACAGGAGAATCGGCCCTGGGCACCCCATCAGGGTGCCTGCTTGGCAGCAGCCTTAGGCTGAGGGGAGGGGACGGTTTACTTGTGCCCGCCTCCACTTGCCTCTGAAGAAACCCCTCTGTGCAAACGCAGAGGAGGCTTGAGATTGGTAAAAGGCCTGTGGAGGCCTGCCCCTACTCTGGGAGCGTGCCTTTGTGGGTAGAGGCCTCTCCTTGGCCTGGGCACTTTGTAGGTAGTTCTGTATTCATCCATCTTTTTCATATAATTTTCTGTTTGTTCCCCAAACAGAGAATTTCCCACTACAGGAAAATCCATAGCCTTTGACTGAGTATCTTGGGACAAATTAGTGCATCTGAGCCATGCCAACCTACGGAAAGCTACAGAAGTGGCCATGACCCTAGAGGAAACATCATTAACATCAACAGCAGTATGAAATTGAACTTTAGAGGCTTCAATGCCATCAGCAGCCACCTGTTCCAACTCACTAGCCAGCTGGCCATGGGCCTGCTTGGCTAACTGCAATATTGTGTCCCATCTAGATTTCTGATATCTAGCCACATAAGCCATATAATTTGCCTGCCTGAGTCCCAAAGAAGCTGCCATACATTGTTTTTTTGCCATGGCATCAATCTTCCTGGAATCCTTATCAGGAGGATGTGAGGCCAGGGGAATATTAGCCTTGTCACAGGCTGCAGCTTGTACCACATCTACATGACTACACTGCTCAGTGAGGAAGTCTGTATCAGGGCCTGACAAAGTATACCTTCTGTCCATTTTTTTATCTACAGGAGGGACAGAATGAGGATTTTTTAAAATCTTTGTTGTTTGCTTCCTAAATGACTTATGCAAAGGAACAGACAACCTCCTAGACTCTGGTATATCCATCATTTCTACATAATCAGGCTCCTCTTGCTCATCCACAGCCTCTTCTAAAGGAAGCTGGAGGGTTTCTGCAACTTTTTTATAAAACATAAAATGAGAAGGGGACTCAGACAGCATAGGGGGAGATTCTAAAGGTCTGTCTGGAGAAATGTCCGGTTCAATGGGCACGTCCAGACCCTCCTAGCCACATATATAATGATCAAATTCCTCCTCCCCCTCCTGTGGTTCATAAAATTCCTCAACATCATACTCTTGAACCACTGGAACTGAACGAACCAACCTTTTGCTAGCTGTTAGTGGTTGGATAGGTCCCTGAGACAGTGAATGGACAATCTGTATGGCTTTAGCTATCTCTGCAGCAGTTGGAGAGACAACTTTGGACTCTAGACCTGCTGATTTCTTTGTCTTTTTTACTGGGACTGGTTCCTCTGAACCAGCCTTCCTTTTGCCCGAGGAAGTCTCGCCCTGGTCAGAGGGCACTCCCTCTGGTCCAGTAGGTGCTGGACCGGGCTGGCCATCCGGGTCAGTGGACTTTTTGGCCTCTCGTTCCCTGAGCCGGCCCAATCTCTTCTCCAGGGTGGCTGCAGGGAAATTTTTACACACATGGCAGTCTGATAGGAGGTGGTCAGCCCCCAGACAATAAACACAAGTGGTGTGTGGGTCAGCCCTGGCAAAGGCTTCCCCACAGACATCACAGTGTTGAAACCCAGTGGGCCCGGTTTTTCTTTTGGGTTTCTCAGACATAATGCCAGCCTATCCAAAAACTTGCCCTTTTGATGGCAGTGCCAGGCAAGACACCCTTATCGGTTCCTAACCGTGTCACGGGTATTTGAAAAAACCCCCAAAAGTACAGGTTTTTTTAGAACCGATAAGAACCGGGAACCGCACTCTAAAAAGCCCAAACTATGAATAGAAATGCTTATTTTAGCAAACCGATCGGTTCAAAACCGAACCGATAATTAATTTTCCACACAGACTTTAAATCCTGTACTTACGGTTTACCAGATAGAGCTCTGAACCGAAATGCGGTAAAATAAATACTTTTTGCCGGTTCAAATGAACTGAAAATACTCGCTTGAACCGAGAAATGAACCGAGCTGAAGGCCTGTTCAGTGAAGCGGAGTAAAGGATCTGGCAGTTTCATTTGAAACTTGCCAGATAGAGCTTTGGCATAGCGCTCTCGCGCTTTAGAACTCCAGTCTCCCTGGAGTTAACTGTTTCCTCTCCGGGGCAGTTCAAGTGCTGTGGCTAACTGCCTTAAAGTCATAATATAGCAAGACTTCATGGTGTTTGAACTAACAGATACTGCAGGATGGGACTGGTCCAAGATCTGGACATATTCAAGACAGACAACTTCTCTAATAGACCATTAAATACAACAGTGTAAGGTTCTGAGCAATATGTACTATACCCCCAAGGAGCTACATAAAATAAGAATACTGACCCCTTAATGCTATAAGTGCAATCACCCATTAGGTTCCTTGATTCGTCTACTGTGGCAATGCCCGTTAATTTAGACGTTCTGGCAGGAAATCATATCTAAGATCAAACCTCTCCTGGGAAATGAAGACTTTTTTGAACCAGATATGTATGTCCTTCCCTTTCAGAGCCCTGTCATGGTACAAGTCCTGCCCCCCTGCCATCACCATAATCTCCATGTTAGGTCCTTTTAAGGCAGCCCTAAAAACACATATTTTATCCTCGCGTAACTGCCAGTGTGACCGCTAGTCTTCCCCTAGGTCCTGCCCTATTCACTATATGCTATACCTGGAACTGACAATGTCTTGCACGAGGCAGCATGCATTTCCCCTGCCCCTGGGGTCCCTGTGCGCGAGGCCCATCTTAGTTAACTCATAGCACATTCCAATGTTAGGATCTTGACAATGCCTCCTTAGAGGCTGCACCGTGCTAAACTCCCTTTGACACAGCACCTGGCAATCCAACTGTAACCTGTAATTCTGCATCGGTTAGCTACCTCATGTACAGGTAATTACTCTTAAGTATGTAGCTTCTGTATGCTTGTAATGCTGCCTAATTTCAGCTACCAACTGTATAGGCAATTTCCCTATGTATGTTGTATGCACACTCGTATTACCTGTTTGCACGCTCAAACTTGTATGACACTGCACCACTGTTAACTGTAGTCACCTGTTGTTGTCTTTGTAACTCTCTGTACTTGACGTGGAGCCTTTGGAAACGTGTCTATGACTCAAAAGGGTTGTAATTCCTATGCTATAAATAAATAAATAAATGTGGTTGGAAATATGGGTCACTTCAATAATAATAAAAAAAGAACAGTCTTGTGATCACCGTAACAGTAGATCTTCGAAAGAATCTCCTTCGTGAGGTCACACCTATGGAACTTATAGGCACCGGGCACTAGGACCACATGGTAACTTTTGCAAGCAGTCCGCAAGGGCCATCCATGATGTCAGACATTGGCTGCTACATAAACATGGGTGGCTCCTTCCGTCCTTGATTCCCCACCAGAGATCATGCTTGGAGGACCTCCCTGTAGGGAACCAGGAGAGAACCTATAGGGCTCTACCAACCAGGCAAGGCAGAGAGAAACAGGTAGACCCTCATGGAGAATGAAACAGCACTAACTAGCTTCTTATGACCCTGTAGGGGGAAGGAGGGTGGAACAGCATGATGTGATGAAAGAGATTCTCTTGAAGATCTACTGTTATGGTGAGTACATAACTGTTCCATCTTCTTCGAGGATCTCTCTTTCATCAGGCCACACCTATGGAACGAGTACCAAGCAGTACTGGCCACTAACAGTCTGGGTGGCTGGAGCCTACAGGCCTAAGAAAGCAGGCTCTGAAGCAGAGCAAGGCCAAAGCCAGCCCTTTTTCGAGAGGCAATGTCCAGACTGTAGTATTTAGTGAAAGTGTGGACAGTATTCCAGGTGGCAGCTGCACAGATTTCTGCAGCAGACACATTTTTGAAACAGGCAAAAGATGTGGCCATGCTTCTAGTGGAATGACCACGAACAACCCCAGGAAGTGCCTTTCCTTTCCACACTTCCTATAAAAGAAAGTAATACAGTCTGTTAACCATTTGGACAGGCACTCTTTAGAAACAGGAACATCCTCTTCCCCAAGGGCAAACAAAACAAAAAGCTGCAAGGACATTCTGCAGTCCTTTGTGTGGTGTATGTAATGCCTCAGTATTCTTCGTACATCTAGAGTATGGAACAATGCTTCCCATGGATTGGCATGCTTAGGAAAATAAACTGGCAGGTGGATGGTTTGATTTAAAGTAAACTCAGACACCACCTTCGGTTAAAACTTAGGATTAGTATGCAAAGACACCCTGTCTTTGTGGAAAATCAAATAAGGAGCCTCGCACATTAAAGCCTGTAGCTCTGAAATCCTTTGAGCAGAAGTCATTGTAACTAAATATGCTTTCCAAGAAAGAACGTGTAAGCCACAAGTCACGGCTGCTTCAATAGAAGTCAGAGTAAGCCTCACTAACACATAATTCAGGTCCAAGCGGTGGCTGGATTGCCGACAGGAGGCTTCAAGTGTAGAATACCCCTCAAGAAAGGAAAATTACGTACCTACCGTAATTCTTGATCTTCTTGGACGAGTCTCCACCACTCATTCACACTAGTGGGATTGGCGCCGGAGGCACTAAGACCCATTGGGAGCAAACTTTTTGCTGGAGGGTCGGCGCGAGGCAGCGAGACAGGCGCCCATGAGCAGCGGCTCGGCGAGCCAATGACCATCTCGGCGGCGACCCTCCAACCCGCCTCAGTACCTTTTTACCAAGGAGGTGCAAGCGCAACCTAGCGTAAAGGGTAAACCAACATTAAAAACGGACATAAAGATAGTCCGGCGCGGCCCGTGTAAGAAGGGTCGGCAAAGAAGTCCTCACGGCCTAAAGATTTGAGGAGTGAAGACCAATACAGCGGTGAGCTCGGGGATGGAGGTGGGCGTGTGAATGAGTGGTGGGGCTTCGTCCAAGAAGATCAAGAATTACGGTAGGTACGTAATTTTCCTATCTTCCTGGACATAAGTCTCCACCACTCATTCACACCTAGTGGGAGAGTACCAAGCTTGATAATCCCCAAAAGGCGGCAGGAGAGCCAGAGCTCACGCGTCTAAGATAGAAGCCCATTAAGGATAGTTCTGCCGAATGCGGAATGTCGCCTGGCATGAACATCCAGTGCATAGTGCTTAACGGAAGTATGCACTGAGCTCCAGGTAGCGGCGTTGCATATATCTGCAATTGGAACATTGCGAATTTCCGCTAGGGATGCCGCGACCGCCCTAGTAGAGTGAGCGTACACTCTACCTTCTAATTTAACTTGAGCCATGGAATAGCAATGACGAAGGCATGCCACTAACCATGAAGAGATACATCTAATAGCGACAGGTTGACCCAGCCGGGTGTCGCTGAAAGAAACGAACAGTTGCCGAGTCTTGCGAACATCCTTGGTTCTATCTAAATAGAACCGCAAGGCTCTCTTAACATCCAAGGAATGAAGAGCTCTGCTCCCTTCATTTTGGAAATTAGCGAAGTAAGCGGAAGTACCAGAGGTTGGTTCAGATGGAATTCTGACATAACCTTGGGAAGAAATTTAGGATGAGTACGGAGAACTACCTTGTCCTTATGGAATACAGTATAATGGAGGGTCCGTAACCAGGGCATGTATCTCAGAGACCCCGTGGCTGAGGTAATGGCCACCAGGAAGGCAGTCTTCCAGGTAAGAAATTTTAGCTCACAGGTAGCTAAGGGTCTGGAAGGCTTCCGAGTGAGCATGTCCAGCACCAGGTTAATGTCCCAGGCTGCAACTGGACGCTTAACAGGGGGTCTGGTATGGAGAATCCCCTTAAGAAATCTCTTCACCATAGGTAACTGAGCCAGTGTTAAGGAAGAAACCGGCTCATGGAAGCTGAGATGGCACTAAGGTGAACTTTAACTGTGGAGTACTGAAGACCTAAGTTTGATAGGTCCAAAAGATACTCAGAACCTTGCCGGGAGGACAGGAAAAGGGATTCCAAGAGGATTTTGCACACCAGAGAAAGCGTTCCATTTAGGCGTCGTTTTTAGGTGGCTGGCTTTCGAAAGCAGCCAGAAGGATGTCTGAGACTCTACGAGACGTTGAACCGATTCACTTCTATCTCTTCAGGAGCCAAGCATGAAGGTGAAGTGATTTCAGGTTGGGATGGACCAACGAACCCTGAGTCAGAAGACTGATTTGCAAAGGAAGTGGTCGGAGAGGCTGCCAACATACTGTTGAGTAGAGGAAACCATAGTTGCCGAGGCCAGGAAGGAGCAATGAGAATCATCTTGGTCCCTGAGACTCGAACTTGAGGAGTACTCTCTGGATTAGAGGAAGTGGTAAAGGCGAAGAAAGCGCTTTGTCCACCGCAGCCTGAACGCATCCTGACAAAATGCCAGGCCCTGGATTTCTGGAGCAGAAGAGAGGCAGTTTTGATGCTGAGTGGGGATGCAAAAGGTCCAGGTCTGGAGTCCCCACTCTTTGAACAGGGACCGAGCTACGGCTGGATCGAGACCACTGTGAGGGTCTGCCTCGCTCTGCTGAGGTGATCTGCTAGGTCGTTTTGTATACCTGGCAGATAAAACCGCTTGAATCAGAGACTTGTGCTCCAAGCACCACTCCCACACCCTCATTGCTTCCTGCAAAGGGATAAGAATGAGCACCCTTGCTTGTTGATGTAATACATCACTGCTTTGTTGTCCGTTTGAAGGAGAATGTTCTTGTGACAAAGGACATCCTTCAGAGCTCGGATTGCATAGAGGACCGCTTCCTCATCTCCAGGACATTTATGTGGAGATGAGTTTCAACCGAGTCCATACACCTTGAGTGTGGAGGGAGACAGTGAGCTCCCCATCCCATTAGCGATGCATCTGTGGTGATGGAGATCTGATGATCCGGGGAGCAAAGGGGAATCCTTCCAGGAGATTGCTCTCTTGAGACCACCAGGTGAGAGACCTGAAGGGCTCCGTCACCTTGATGGGATAAGACTGGGGTGAGAGGTGGGGACCACTGAGTGGAGAGCATCCATTGGGTGGTTCTCATGTGCAGTCGGGCCAGAGGGACAGTGAAGACCGAGGGCGCCATGAGACCCAACATGCGTTGCATCGAGAGAGCTGTAACCCGATTGGTTCTCCCTGATGTAACGGGCCATCTGAAGGATGTCGGTCTTCTGTCCTCTGGAAGGAAAGCTCGCTGAAGAGGTGTCTAGAAGCGTCCCTATGAAAAGGAGCTCTGGGAGGGTTGCAGTTGAGATTTTTCAAATTCAGCAGAACTCCCATGGACGTGAGAAGATTGAGAAGTCGCTTTATCAAGCTTCCAAAGTCCCTGGCCGGAAGGGCTTGCTAAGAAGCCAATCGTCCAGGTAGGGAAACACTGGAGTCCGACTTTCCTGAGATGCGCCCTAGAACTGCACAACACTTTGTAAAAACTACAAGGCCGAGGGATAGCCCAAAGGGCAGGACTCTGAACTGATAATGCTGACCCAAAGCTACAAACCTGAGGAATTTGCGGTGGGTCGGTGGACGGGATATGCTGGTAAGCATCCTGCATATCCAGAGGCCAGCCAGTCGTGCTGATGCAGCAAGGGTAACAGGGTACCTAGGAAATCATCTTGAATTTCTCCTGGGGAGGAATTTGTTTAACTTTCTGAGGTCTAGAATGGGGCGCATCCCCCCAGATTTCTTTGGAACCAGAAAGTAATGGGAGTAGAACCCTGTGTTTCGCAGATGCGGGGGCACCAGTTCTATTGCCCTGTTGTTCAGAAGGCCCTGGATCTCCGCGGTGAGGAGGTCTGACTGAGAGGCCGACAACCTGGGTTGTCGTATGGGAGGACAATTCGGGGGTTCCAAGAAATTGAGAGAATAACCCTCGCGAATTATCCGAAGGACCCATTTGTCTGAGGTTATGGACTTCCACTGGTTGTAGAAGTACATCAGACGACCTCCCACCGGAGGAGAAAGTTCCACCTCGGCAGAGTGGATGGAACTTGGAACAACGACTATAAGGTAGCGCTGGGAGCTTTAGGTCCCTGCGCTTTCTGCGTCTTCTTTTGAGGTTGGGCAGGTTGGCTTTATGGAAGCTTCCCGCCCTCTGCCTCAAAAGGACTGACGGCTATGAAACTGACGCCTGTTCACATGCCCCGAGAGGGGCAGGCGAGGTCTGGCCAACTAATGGCCGATCTAGTCTTCTGAGTGGCCTCTAAGGCTTGCTCCACCTGAGGGCCAAAAAGAAAGGAGCCATCAAAAGGCAGCGCCATCACCTGCTGCTGAGCATCATTCGTGAAGCCAGAAGTACGCAGCCAGGAATGGCGCCGAGTACAAATCCACGCGGCTGCTGAGCGAGAAGCAGTGTCGAAAGCGTCCATGGCGGCTTTGACCTGTTGGTTATTGGACTCAATACCTCTAATAACGGTCAGAAGAAGCTCTGACTTGGAATCCGAATCTGGAAGAGCTTCAACCATTCTTTTCATAGAGTGCCACAGGATATACTCATACTGAGAAAAATAGCCTTGATAACTGGCAATACGCATACTTAGAGTGGAGGCAGAAAAGACTCTCTTACCTAATGTATCAATCTTACGAGACTCTTTGTTAATAGGTCGAGCTGTAGTAGTTTGAGGAAGAACGACCTTGTCATTCTCTGCCAGGACTACAATAGGATCCGCAAAGGCTTGGGATGCCAAAATGGGACGATCCTTGGGAGCTGAATACTTCTTATCAATGGATTTAGCCACTGAGGGAATAAGAGCAGGGTTATTCCATACCATTTGAGACAGCGTCTCGAAGGAAGGCTGAATCGGAGGAGTCAAATCCGTAGGGATCTCCGAAGCATGAAGATACTGGAGTCTTAATATCTTCCCAGGATCGATGTCTGTAGTCTGGAGAGAAAGAGTGGATCCCAGGTTCTTCAACAGAGACTTAAAGGACAGGTCCTCGACCACAGGCTCTGTAGCAAAGAAAGATCCTGTTTCCTCCACTCCATCACCCAACCGAAGGTCTGGGTCAGGCTCAACATCATCTCCTGATGGTCCAGAAAGGACTGTTTGGACAGGAAAGGAGTGAAAATTAGGAGAGGAGGAAATGGCAGAAAAACAAGGAGAGTCCCCAAGGGCTGCAGGCGCCCACGAGGCAGCCAAAGCAGACTGAGCGGCACCGAGGAGGCATACCAGGCGCCAGAAGAGCCATGACCCCGCGCCCAGCCACGGTCCCTGCAGACGAGCGCCCTGCAACCCAGCGCCGCCCGCAAGCAGCGCCCGCCCGATCCAACAGCACCACGGCGCCCGAGACCGCAGCGCCGCCAGCGGTCCGCAAGCTCCAGCGGCCCAGCAGGCGCCCGACCGGCCACAGACCCTGCAGAGGCGCGGAAAAGCCCGGGGAACCTGGAAAGCAAGAGAAGGAAAAAACAGGAGATAAGAGGCATCGGTGAGGCCCCTGCGCCGCAACCATGTGAGGAAGCATACCTAAGCACCGGAGTCGCTAGCACCAAGAAGGCGCCACGCAACTAGGAAGGTCCAACCGCCCTACCTGATGGCGGAGGAGCCCAAGGGCTCCAGGTAAGAGCCAGGCAGAAGAACCAACCTCAGGCCCGTCGGCTCCATAGGCGGCCCACTGATGAAACTGCTCATCTGGAGCCCTACCTATAGGCGGGGAGGGCTCCGATGTCGAGGGCAGACGATTGTCGGAGTTGGCAGCTCCGAAGAAGAGACGGCAACTAGCAGCGATAACCGACACGTAGGACAGCAGACATACCAGAGGCACCTCGGTGATGCCTTCTCTTTTTGACCTGTGGGGTCAAGAAGAGCTCGAGGCGAAGCAGCGCCGAATGCGACCGCTTATTTTATGCGGCGGGGGCCGCCCATCCCGGCATCGGACTGACCGTGAGTCGGAACCCGCTGAGGAGAAGGAGCTGACCGGACCCAGCCCGGCTGACTGAACAGCTTTCATACGAAGTCTCCCTACCGTCACCTGACCTGCTCATGGTCGACTCCATCCAGTAGGCCGAGACATCTTCAAGTAAGTTAAATTTAAATATTAGAAAAATTTTACGAAAAATAGAATAAAACTAGCGATACTATCATCGTGATAATGTTACAAAAACAACACTGAAAACTATGCGCTAGTTTGAAGTTTGACTCCCGACAATGACGGCATTAAGTCACTGAAGCCACTTTCGGCGGGAAAAGAAACAGAGGCGGTTTGGAGGGTCAAGCCGAGATGGTCATTACCGCCGAAAATGGCTGCTCGCGCGCCGGTATCACGCGCCGTCTGCTCGCGCCCGACCCTCCAGCAAAAAGTTTGCTCCCGATGGGTCTTAGTGCCTCCGGCGCCAATCCCACTAGTGTGAATGAGTGGTGGAGACTTATGTCCAGGAAGATCATACAGGTTACTTCCAACTGGGCAACTGTATGACCCTCAATAGGTACATGGAAAGCTGAAACGGCAGCCAAGTGCACTTTGATTAAGGAATATTGCAGGCCTGCATCCGATAAGGACATCAGATATTATAGAACCTAGGTAACTGGACAGATAAATAGATCCAAGTGGTGAGATGCAAACCACAAAGCTAACTGTTTCCACTTCATGGAATAAGTGGATCTGGTGGAAGGCTTTCTGGCAGCCACCCAGAACATCAGCCACCTTTTGGGAAACCCCAAACTGTGTAGTGGCTATGTTTTCAGGAGCCATGCATGATGATGAAGAGATCTGAGGTCTGGATGGACCAGGGTTCCCTGTTCCTGTGACAGCAGGCCCTTGCATAAGGGCAGGGGCACTGGTGGTTCTACTGCCAGTTGCTGCAGTATGGGGAAACCAGACCAGACGAGGCCTTAGGGGAACAATGAGGATCACAGTTGCCCCCCTCCATCTAGAACTTGAGTAGCACTCTCTGAATTAGAGGGAAGGGAGGAAAGGTATACAGGAACCTCCCCTTCCAAGAGAGGGACAATGTGTCTCACCAGAAAACTCCAGGCCCTGAAGCGAGCAGAAAAGCGGCAGTTTTATGTTGTGTTGGGATGCAGAAAGGTCTAACTGTGAACAAGCCATCTGATGAACAGGTCTTCTACTACAGAGGTAAGCAGTTCCCACTCATGCATCCTGGACTGTGACCTGCTTAGCCTGTCTGCCAAGACATTTTTGGTGCCTGGAACATGTACTGCTGACAGTTCTAAACCATGTTCCACAGCCAATACCAGACTCTCACTGCTTCCCTGTACAGGGGTAAGAATGAGTTCCCCCTTGCTTGTTGATGTAATACATCACACTGAAGCTGTCCCTCTGTACTATCAGAGGACCCGGGGACAGATGAGCCTGGAAGGCTTGTAGCCTATACAGGACAGCTTGCATTCCTAGAATACTTATGTGCAAGGTACTCTCCATTGTGGTCCATGTACCCTGCATCTGATGGGGCCCTAAGTGTGCACCACAGCCCATCTCCAAGGCAACTGTTGTTAAAATCTGGTGAGGGGAGAGGATCAGGAAGGGAACCCCCTTTAACAGGTTGCTGGGTTCCATCCACCACTTGAGCACTTTGCATACAGGAGAGGTTACTAGAACCCTTTGTTCTAGATCATCCGTGAGCTGGTCCCACTGGACTGTTAGGGTCCACTGATGAAACATATACATAGAAACATAGACTCTGACGGCAGATAAGGACTGCTTGGCCCACCTAGTCTGCCCATTTCTCTACCTATTGGATAAGTTGCAGATCCTAGTTAACCAACAGCCTACTTCCTCCTACCCCCCATCAGAACTGCCTTATGTCTGTCCCATGCATTCTTGAATTCCCCACTGTTTTTGTCCCCCACGACCTCCTCAGGAAGGCCATTCCTCACATCCGCCACCCTCTCTGTGAAAAAATACTTACTCACATTGCCCGAGTCGTGTCGCCCCACCAATCTTCAACTTGTGTCCCCTTGTTCTTGTACATCTCTTTTTCTCAAAGATGCTACCCTCTTGGACTTTACTGATTCCCTTGAGGTATTTAAAAGTTTCTATCATGTCCCCCTCTCCCTCCTTTCCTCAAGGGTTTACATATCAAGCTCCTTTAGTCTCTCTTTGTATAGCTTCTGTTGCAGACCCTGCACCATTTTAGTTGCCCTCCTCTGGACTGCCTCCATCCTGTCTATGTCTTTGCGGAGATGGGGTCTCCAGAACTGCACGTAGTACTCCAGATGGGGTCTCACCAACTGTCTGTACAAAGGGATGACAACTTCCTGTTTTCTACTGGTGACGCTGCTCCCTACACATCCCAGTAACCCTCCAGCCCTCCTTACTGCCTTCTCACATTGCTTGCTGACTTTTAGGTCATCTGATATGATGGATCCTCATGTGAAGCCTGGCCAAAGGTACTGTGACAAAGGCTGCTGCCATAAGGTTCAGGAGCTGAAGGAATGTCCTGGCTGTTTTGGTTTTTTTTGCAACTTTTTCCCCTGACCCAGGGCCCTGGCAGACAAGCACATGTGTGCATGTGGAAGTGCGCACACACACGCCGGGTACAGGCTCAGCCCCTTCCGCCCCACCCCTGGCAATCGCTGCCGCTGCCTCTGCCTCGCTTCCCCATCGGACCACCACCCGATAGGAGTGGAACTACGGGGGGGGGGAGCCGCCGTTGGCTGCTTGATCCGTCTCCCTCCCATGCTGGCACCCCGACGACCTAAGGTCATTCCTAAACCCAGGTCGTCGGTGCAGCACGAGGTAAGGCGTCCCATGCCTCAGCCCTCAGTGCCACTGAGCTGGCTGTCTTGGCTGAGAAATACTGGCTGTTATGTACCAGGTGGGACTGGGCAATCTGACGTTCGGCCCTGTTCACAGGCAGGAAAGCTGAGCCTTGATCTGCCACAAGGCCCAAGAGCCAAAGAAGTCTCCTGGCTGAGACATACGGGCTGTCGTGTATCACCTGGGCAATCAGATGTTCAGCCCTGTCCAGAGGCAAGAAGGCTGAGCCTTGAGTTGTGTCCAGGACTGCTCATATGCACTGCAGGAGTTGATAAGGTGTCAAGACAGACTTGGGTACAGTGACAGTAACGTCCAGAGCCTTGTTCGTGCTAGAGTGCGCAGAAGCTGCTCCTTATAGTGGGCTTTCAATAGCCAGTTGTCCAGGTAAAGAAAGACACAGAGGTCTTCCCTGTGAAAGGCTGCTGCCACCACTGCCAAACATTTGGTAAAGACCTATGGTGCAGAGGACAAGCAAAAGGGCAATGCTCTGAACTGGTAGTGTTCCCCCTGAAACCAGAACCTCAAATACTTTCTGTGAGGTTTGCAAATTTTGATATGAAGGAGTTCCAGAATAGGATGCAGGTCTCCTGTCAATTTTGGGAAAGGAAGTAATGAGTGTAGAACCCTGTGTTTCTTTGTTCGAAGGACACATGCTGTACTATGGCCTTCTTCTGAAGCAAAGTCCGAACTCCCTCCAAGAGCAGAGGAATGTGGTCTGGAGGACAGTTAGCTGGTACCAGTGGATGATTTGGAGGTATCATAGGTATTTATCAAGCATTATAGACTTTCATCCTTATAGCGTGACACACCCTCAATATTTAGAATTCAGTAGTTCTATCCCTACAAAATTCATACAGTCTAGATGTAATATTTGGGCTGTCCACCACAGTAGGTGGAAGTTCATTCCATGAGGGAACTACCCTTTGGCTGAACCAATTCTTCTTTGTGATTAGATTCCACTAAGCTAGCTGGAGTTGTTTACCATGTCTCCTACCACTGCACCAGTTACTCCTAAGAGTAAAGCCTAAATCTTCTTGCAGCTTTGTGTCCGCCATTGCTTTATAAAGCATACACATGTCGCCTCTAAACCTTCTATAATGAAGTGAATAGAGGTTCAGGGCTTCCAGTCTTTCTGTATAAGATCTAGTTTTCATCCCAACTATGGATCTGGTAGCTCTTCTCTGTACCCTCTCCACCCTAAGAATATCATCCCTTTTATATGGGGACCATACTTGGGCATAATACTCCAAATGGGGCCTAAACAGAGCACTATACAGTGGGATCAGTACCTTTTCCTCCCTGATAGTTACTGTATGTGCCTTAAAATGCAGTTGAGGTTATGATTTGCTTTTTTAATCTGCTCACTACAATGGGAACTAAATTTGAGGTCTGCAGTGATTTTGATTCTTAAGTCTTTTTCTTCCTGTATGACACTTAATGCATCATTCCCAAGTTTGTATGAAAATATGTCATTATGTTTGCCCAAGTGCATAACTTTGCACTTTGCTACATTTAACACTAGTTTACTAAACTCTGTCCACTCAAATATTTTATCAATAGCACTTTGTAGGCAAGAAGCATCCTCAGGATTATTTACTACTGCCCCCACCCTGCAGTCATCTGCGAATTTTAAAAGCCAAATATTTGGGTTATTAGATTTTAAGGTAGAGATATAAATATTAGAGAGACATTGACCCAGGACTGAACCCTGTGTGTCTAGAAGTTCCAGAGCACGACGCTGGGCTGATTTCAAGGACCCAGGCATCTAATGTCACATCCTTCCACTGAGTTAGGTGAGGGGAGAAACGACTACCTATAACCACCCCCGGAGGTAATGGTGGTTCGGGGGTGCACAAGGAGTCAGACAGAGCCAGCTGTGGTGGTTCCTGCTGTGCCGCCACCTCTAGGGGCCTTTGAGTGTGCACACAGAGTGGTTCCTGGGATGGGCAAGGCTCCTGCTTTCTTGCCCTTACCTTGTCTGGGGGCAGGATGCTGTCTAGCACCAGCTGGGTAAAAAGGTACCTCTGCCTACCCTTTGGGTTGGGTATGGTAGAGGGAGTATACAAATTTCAGGGTCCTGCCTGATGCCTGAAGGTTAGACAGGATATTCTGGACATCTGAGCCAAATAATTTAGATCCTGTAAAAGGAGCACTGAGAATGGACTGTTGTACGTCATTCGCAAACCCTGCCAGCCTCTCCTTAGACATATTCCCATGGCAGAAGCCCTGGCTGAGGCATCTGAAGCATAACAGAATGTGCAAGGCAGGTGTTTTCCTACATCAGCCCCAGCTGTGAGAGCCTTTAGGAGCTCCTGTTTGGGGGTACCCTCTGGCAAAGCTTGTGTAGCTGCCTTAGCTTTTCTCCAGTATTCTGGTACTTGACTATATGGGCATGATAGCAATTCTAAGGCCCAAGGAGGCTGAGACAAAAGTCCTCTTACTTAGCACATCCAACCTCCTGGATTCTTTATCAGGAAGACGGGAGCTCATGTGTTTCGATGCCCTTGACCCATCATGGCCAGCATTGAAGACTACAGTGTCTGCCTCGGGTTGGCTAGCAAAAAAAGGGTTTCCTTGAGGGAGCCATGCACATTTTGTCTGCCTTTCTTGGTATGGCTGGAATGACATTTGGCTTTTGCCACGCAGCAAAGGTGGCATCCTCTAGAGCAGGAAGAAGAGGTGGTCCTACAATAGGGGGCACATCAGGTAACTTCAAGAAATCTATTAGAGTTTTCTTGATGGTATCCTGCTCCTCTAACTCAAAACCCATGGCAGCTTGACCTCCGGGTCCTCAGTGCAGGTGGACACAGTAGAATTAATGCCTCTCTCACAGGGACTTTCCACATAGTCCTCAGGGTCCTCCTCTTCATCCTGCATTAATAATCAGGATTGTATTTAAAGTCATCTTTGGCCTGGTCAACAGGTATTAGGGAACGCGCCGGCGAGGTTGGCGGCACTTGAGAAGGCAGCTGAGGAACAGCTCTCATGTGCATTGTCATGAGGGGGTTGAGTAGCAAGCCCCGTCGACTGATCTCCTAGTACAAGAGGAGGAGGCAGATAGCACTGCCTGGATGTCGGTGCCCATGTGGTCAACAGGTACACCGGTAGAGGCAGACTGAGGAGGCAAGGCCCCCAGATGTCGACAGCAACATACCAGCTGTACTAGGCATGGCAGCGCTAATCCCATGCCCCAACCTGGGAGTTATTTTGATGATCAAAGGGCAAGTGATGTTGCTCCTGGAGCAATCGATGGCACAGTGGTCATACCTACTGTGCGGAGAGACAACGTGGAGCGCACCGGGAAGGTTTTCTCCTTCTCCTGTTCCTTCTCCCGGTGCTTGTGCTTATGGCTCCTGGATGACTTCTCCTGGGATTCTGAAGACCTGAATCAGGAGGAGTGGGCCGGTGATGTGACAGTGCTCTTTTGCTGCAGCTCCTTCTCCATGCAGGCTACCTGCTGTTTTAACAGGTGCTTCTCTAGGGTTCCTTTCTGTGTCACTAGGTAGCAGTGTTGAAACCCCTGCACATCGGGCATACTTGCACACTGTTGTCTGGGCTGAGGCAACAGATGCAGATGTCATGAGAATCACCCGTGTAAATCTTCTGACCGCATTCCAAATATCGGAACAGCTTCAATGGTTCCTTTGAAAATACAGACACCATCAAAAATCACTTGTTAAAGTGACTGTTTTACTATATAGAAAAAAATAAAGTGGCGGCAAGCGCAGTGGCATTTCTGTGAGCGGTCCGAGTATGGACGACAGCAGGAAAAGAACTGAGGGAAGGGGCCGCCCACATTTATGTAGCAGACGACATCTGACGTTGTCGCAGGCAGCTCCTGGTGGACTACTTGCAAAAGTTTCCATGTGGTCCTAGTGCCTGTAAGTTCTGTAGGTGTGGTCTGATGAAAAAGAGATATCCTCAAAGAAGATCGTGGTATGCATCTCAAAGCTAATACAGCCAAAAGGAAGATATTATGGGCATGGCTTGATACTTAACCCTCAACTTATAAGGAATGGTTGGCAGATGTTTTGTGAGTGTCTCAGGCTAGAAAGACTCTTGCATGGTTTACGTAATGCCATTCTTACGTACCTGAAAAAGTATGGCCCACTAGAAGCCCTTATTCTTACCCCAGAAGGGTAACAACTTCACACTAATTGTCCCCTACCTGTATGCCCCTCTGAACAACTGGGTTTTCAGTTTTACTTAGCCACCCTGGTTAAAACCTGATACTCAGAACCCACACCTCTCTCTGGAATATAAGTCATTCTCTGTGCAGGTACTACATTTGAATAGTTTGTCAAATGTCCCAGACACAGGCCCAGTTGGCCACTTAGGGCAGATTAGGTAAAGTTCTAAATATGTTACCAAATGAACTTCTGTTATGTACTGTATGTGTCTTAGCATCTGATTGCTATACATTCTATCACCTCTAGGCCTCCTGGGTGGTAATCACTGCGCCTTTGTAACTACAGTCATATACTTCTAAGATGGATAGATAGCTAGGCCCACCCGGCAAAACATGTCCATGCCTAAGACTGTGAGGTGCACAGCCCACAGTTACTCACAGGCAGAACTTTGGGTACATACAACATGACAACTGTTACAGTAACTACATCACTGCTGATAACTATAGAATTGCTGAGAAAAAGAGAAGCTGACTAGTGTTCGGGTGTGGGGGGGGGCTCATGAATTAACTATGTAATGCACATGATCTAATGGAATGTATTTGTATGCCACTATGTCATGTACTGGAAATTCAATAAAGTTTAAGTGACAAAAAAAAAAGAAGCAAACATCTTTCCCCATCTACAAAAATTACATACGTACATTGTTCCATTAAGGAATGCATCACACATGTTGCAACAGTAACTAAAAGACTACAGAAAAGGGAATAAATTAGCTATTAAAGGAGCAGAAAAAAGAAAGTATACATTAGCTAATGTTAAAAGAGAGCTCTAGAACTTCTGTTTTTGTTATGCCACTGAAGAAGAAACAATTTTAACAATCTTTATTGAAAAATTTCATCACATTACATGGATCTACGATGCAACTTCGACAACAAATTTTCAACCCGACAGTACAGCGACGGATTTATGTCGACCACAACTTGCAGTTGACATAAATCCATCATATAAACTCTCTGTTTTTCTAACCCTCCTCACCCCCCTAATAATGATTGGGGAGGGGTGCAAGACCTAAGGACAGCAGTGCCAGGGTCTCGCAGGTACATTATAGCAGCAAAATCAACTTGCTGCTGTAATGTCCTTCAATGTCAAAATGTCACTGTTCAGTAGGCATACCACATTGCATGTAGTACATTCAGTGCACGTTATACTCCACAGAACTCTGATTGCATTGACAATTCACGTAAACACAGACAATACTTATAGATTATTAACTTTCTTTTTCTCCTCTTCATCATCCACACATAGATCTTCCAGCACTGGCCTCTACCCCCTCCTCCCCCAAAGTCAATAAGCCAATGCACTGTGTACCCTTATCTGTACCTCAGGTTATTCCGTTTCAGGGCGTCTGGGGGTAGACCAATCAATTATTATGTTGCTGGTAACATTACTCATACGCTATCATCTGTGTTTCCCTTGTGCCTTGCAGGCCACCTTCCCACTCATCACGTCTCCAATACTTCAGTTTTCCTCTTATTTAGTCCCCACAATTCTGCAATTTACACTCCACCTTAGTCCATTAGTTCTACCAACAGAAATCCTGTTGTGTCCGTCTGTTCCATTAGTGCACTGTTAGTTCAGATTAATATTATTAATTTACCCCCCCAACCCCTATCTTACAAACATAAACCTCCGCATCCATGGTTGAGGAACTATTTGCAAATAAAGTGTCAGTTGTATCAGTTTTGTCAGCCTATGATTAGCCTTGCCGGCTATCTTTCTTCTTTACAGCAACTGCTGTAAGATAGGGACATTTTCCCTCTCTCCCAGTGATTTGTAATATGGGAACTATCTGGAATTCTATATATCTTTCCTATACCTTAGCAATGCCGTAATCCCTTCCATTTCTTTAATCTGGTTACATACTTTGAACCAATCACCTAGGTTTGGAGGTCCCTCATGTAGCCATTTATGTATGATTGCTTTTCCCGCTGCTGACACCTGTATGTTACACAGGTACTTCTTGTCCCCTTGCTGAGCCCCTTTTGGATGTAGACCTAGGATATGTTTAAAGGTGACTGTTTCCCCTTTGTTTAGTGATCTGGTCCATATCTACGTCAATGAGCCCCAGAAACTCGGGAGTTTTGGACATTCCCAAAAAACTTGTATTGGAGTACCGCTATTTCCACAATTCCGCTAACATTTGTCAGAACACGTGGAAGCATGTTTTGTTTTGTCAGGCATAGCAAAGAATCTCGCTGCTATTTTCCAGCAAAATTCCCGCCAGCTATTTGCTGCTGGAGTTCTATGAATGTTACACTGTATTTTCTTCCACTATTTCTCCTCTATAACCAGACCTACTTCTGCTTCCCACTTGCTTTGCAGTTTTAAAATTTTATTTGTATCACTGTACTAAGACAGTGTGTTATATAATTGTGATATTTTTTTTTTGTGTGTGTTTTGTACTGGGCTAATATGGTGACCTTGTTTAGAATTTCTATCTGTGTCTCCTCCATTTTATGTCTATTATCCGGTTTAACAATAAAATCTCTATCTGTAAATTAGTATCCATGTTTGAAAGGCCAAATTCATTCTTCATCTGTGCCACAGATTTCAATTCTCCTTGGATTAGGAACTTTTAAAGGTTATAGCAGTTTGTGCTGGAAGGAAACCATGGCAGTGTTGGAATGGGACCCTCCCCCACTGTGGTACCTGTAATCCATTCCTGTTTTTGATTTTATGACGGTGGATTAGTGTATGTTTTGTTCACTGATTCTTAATTTGTTTTGCTTCCCTTACATATGTAAGGGTCCAAGGTAAGTTTTTTGTTAGGGTGTTGACGTGTGCTGATCTCTCTAGGGGTACCCAATCCGTATCTTCTTGATCCCTATGTATATCCACTACCTGCCCCAGCTGGGTTGCATTATAGCAGCACTGCATGACTGGTAATCCTAGTTCTCCTCCCTCTTTATTTCTGGTTAGAATTTCCCATTTAATCCGTGGACATTTGCCTTGCCAGATAAACACTGTGACTGCTTTACGCAATTCCTTCAACTCCTTTTTGGGAACTGGGATAGGCAAACATGCTACACAAGAATAAGAGCCGTGGAAACACGTTCATTTTAATTGTTTCTGTTTTACTCATAAACATAAAGGGCAACTCCTGCCATCTTTTAAAATCCCCATACATTTATTGTTCCAATGTGCCACAATTATATAAATCTGTAACAAATGTTGGAATGTAAACCCCCAGGTATCTTACTTTGTCACAGACCCATTTGAAGGGGAGCATCTGGTTAAAAGTTTCTGTAATACTACCACTGATCTTAAGGGCCTCAGTTTTTTCCTTGTTTATTTTAAATCCTGCTATCTGGACAAATTTATCCAAAAGGTGTAGTATGTGGGCATAGTTTGTTGTGGATTTCTGACATAGTGAAGGGTGTCATCTGCGTACAGTGAAATCTTGTTTTCCACGCCTTCCACTATTATTCTTTATATCTGGTTGTCACTTCTTATTGCTGTAGCCACAGGCTTAAAGCAAATAGTGGGGACAAACGGCACCCTTGACATGTTCCTCTCTCTGTATCCAAGGTTGAAGACAGAGTTCCATTTGCCCTCACTCTGGCTGTGGGGGATTTATATAATTGTTCTATCCGATTTCTGAATTTACTACCAAATCCCATCTTAGTAAACTGCAATTTTTTTAGACAGGTCCAATTCGCGATCAAATGCATTCTCAGCATCCTAAAAAAAGGTGATTTATGTGGTGTGCAGTTTACAGTTTGCTGTGATTATACTGAGCAGACGTCTGATGTTCTTGAGTTGTCTATTTGGGATGAAGCCTTTTTGGTCACGGTGCATCAGGGTTTCTATTACTTTTTGGATTCTATTTGCCAATATTTTAGTAATATTTTAGTAAAAAGCATAAGGATCTGATTAAGCAGCAATATGGGGCAATAAGAAGCACAATGATCTCTTGGTTTCCCTGGTTTGGGAATAGCTGATATTACTGCCACGGTCCATGTGGGAAGGTGTGCTAAACTGTCCCCCTGGCATGCACTAACAACTGTTAACCAAACTGGGTTAAGCTTTTTTTTTTTATTTTTATGTAAGTCCAGTGTTGGGTAAGTTACTTTTTCTATTACTTTCTATTATGTTTGGAAACTTGTTCCAGGAAGCTCTGTGCAGTCACTAGCAAGGATGGAGAAGTACTAGAAAAAGGAATACACCTTACAATTATAGTTACTTATTTCTTTTTATACAAAAACAATACAAAAATAAGAAATAACTGTAACAGACTACATTTTTTGAAAGTAATAGGTTAGTTACTAGTTACTTTCAAATAAATGTAATCAGTTACAGTTACGTATTTCTTCTGTATAAAAAGACATAAGTAATTATAACTGTAAGGTGCATTACTTTTTCCAGTACTTCTCCATCCTTGCTAGTGACTACACAGAGCTGTCTGGAACCAGTTTCTAAAAGTAAAAGAAAGTAATAGAAAAAGTAACTTATCCAACACTGTAAAAGTCTGTATTGTAGTTGTCTGGACCTGGGGCTTTGTTACTTTTTGCTCCTTTAATAACTGCCTCAATCTCTTCCACTGTCACTGGGGCATCTAAAACATTTTTCTGTTGTTCTGTAAGAGCCAGTGGCCTGACTGAGTTAAAGAATTCCATGTAAGCATTAATCCCCGACAGAGTAGGGCTCTACTGGTGGATTAATGCCCGGCTGTGCTTCCAACCACCCAGCGGGCATTAATCCACGGGTAGAGCCCGACTCTGGAGGGGATTAATGCACTTGTAACATGGCAAGTGCGACTGGAATATTGTGCGGCCACAATTTCAGTGGAAAGTAGAGAGACGTTATATGAAAGTAGTATTGGTGCATGCTAAACTATCCACCGCTTGTTTGGTTACAGCACAGTGAGATGATCTCAGACCGTGCGCGTTCACGCTTGCCGATAGACATTCATTTATAAAGTGATCGGTATTTTACACTTGCGACCATGACACTAATACCATATCTAAGACAAAAGCTAGACTACAATTCACTGATTCGTACCAACTGTTTTAATGCTTAGTGCTTCACCGTTACATCCTGATGCTGTATAGCAGCAGTGCACTGTGGGACATTTCTTTGCGTTAATACACTGACACTGGAAACTAAGCATATACTCATGTGTGATTGTCTCGCGTGTGTATGTCTCCCAAAATTTGAACACTTGTAACACAGACAGAGAAACAGACGTGAGGAAAAAAGGCATTGCTTTGCTTATTGGGCCGGATATTCAAACTGCGCTATTTTGTGGCGCAAGCCCTTGCTCTGCACAAAATAGTTGCGCAGGGGTGTGTCCAGAGCAATATTCAAAGGAGCGGCGCTTTGAGCAACTTCCTTGAATATCACCCGCCAGCCGCCACTGTGCATGGCGAGTGGAACTTGCGCCACCGCAAGTTGTCAGAGTGGAGTATCTTAACTTGCGGTGGCGCAAGTACCATTGCGCCATGCGCAAAATCCGATATTCAAAAGGTGACATGCAAATGGGGCCATAATTCATGCAAAGGCACAGGGGCCATTTGCATCTGATTATAGCCCCATTTGCGCTCTCTCTTTGTCTGGTGCGCCCGATCCCGAGGACTTGCCTGGCGCCCTGCCAGGCAGCAGCTGTCGGGACGGCGCCCACGCTCGATCACGGGCAAAGCAGTGTAGAATCCCCACCACCACCACCCCACTGGCGATCGCGGGCATAGTTTAACCCCACCAGCCCGATCGCCAGGCAACAATGTGGCTCCCTCCGAAGGTACCCTGGTCAGTGGACCCGTACATCCCTGATCGCGGGATGGTGATCAGTAAACCCCAAAAACACATCCCTGGTGGCTTCGTGTCTCCCCACCACCCAAGCCCCACCACCCGCTCCCCGGCAGCATCCACCGCCCGACTGACTGCCGGTAGGGCTACACGCCCAGTGGTGCAGAGCAGAGCCAATGGCGTGCAGCCCATCCCATAAGACAGTCCAGTTTTGTGAATGGATGTATTCATTCACAAAACTGGACTATCTTATCTGTGATAGGCTGCGCCCATTGGCTGCTTACTCTACCAATGGACGTCTGGCTGCAGTCAATCGGCAACGGCGCGGTGGAGGATGCTGCCGCCCGCCCGCTGCCCGAGGAAGCGAGTGGTGGGGAGCTTCCGTGGAGTGGGTGGGGTGGGGACACTAGCATCCAGGAGATGTGTTCGGGGAAGCCATTGACTACCATCCCTGGCGATCGGGATTTACGGGTCCATTGACCACCAGGGATATGTTCGGGGTTTATTAATACCATCCCCGCAATCGGGATGTACGGTCCACTGAACCACCAGGGGTACCTTCGGGGTTTACTTAATACCATCCCGCCGATCGGGATTTACGTCCACTGACCACCAGGAATACGCTTTGGGGGGAGCCACATTGCTGCCTGCGACGGGCTGGTGGGGAGGGAATAAAACCATGCCCGCGATCGGGCCAGTGGGGTGGGGGGGATCTACACTGTTTTGCCCGTGATCGGGCTGCGGGCTGGGGGCACAGGGAGTGGGTGGAGGGCCAGCCACAGGTGGCAGCTGCTGTGTTGTGCCCTGCAATGCAGCAGCTCACCTGTGGGTGGCCCTCGACTTAAGCCTTTTTTTTGGCTCAAAGTTGTGCAGGCGGAGGTTGAGGGGTTGCGCCTGCACAACTCTGCACAGCCCGGCTGAATATCGGGCTGTGCAGTTTATGCATGGTTCCTCCCCCTCCAGTTCAGCATGCATTCATTTGCATTGCACTGTTGCTCAGCCTGTTTTCAGTGGCGCAACTGCCTCCTGCTGAATATCGCAGAATGGAGCAAGTTCGGACTTGCGCAGGCGCAACCCTATTGCGCATGGCACAACCCTTTTAAATATCTGGGCCATTGTGTTTGTTTTCCGGCGCTTGCTGTGCTCCTTGTATCTGTGTACTCATTCGGTATTTCAGTATCTCACTTTCTCGTTCTGTTCTGGTGATTCCATTACTTTAGCAGTGCCATCTACAGGCAGAGACTATGATACAGAAACAGACATGAGAGCACGTACTAATTCTTTGCCTTGTAATTTTTGTTTTGCGCGATCTCGATGCCGAACGGGCTCTACTACTGGATTGGATCTCTACTGTGTTCATGCCTGTCACAGTGCTGCACCGTGTGGCTACTTGTGGTAGGGCGCCAGCGGGCTCTACTGGTGGGTTAATCACCGCTCGTTTTGCATCACCTGATGCATTTCAACCAGTCTCTGCTCTCCATTTCAGTATCATTTTCTATGCCATGTTACAATGTACATTCAGTAACTTACTCTGCATTTTACTCTTCCTTATACAATTCTTCATAAAAATTCCTCAATGTGTCTGCTATGGCTTGTGGGGTAACTGATCATGTTCAGTGGTTTGTGATCTCTTAACTTCATTATTACCCTGTCTTCTATTTTCTTTAACCAATAAGCTAATAAACTGGAAGCCTTTCTCCCACCTCACAGTAACTTTGCTTTTTAAACCTTAATTTAGCTTCTGCCTCTTTGTTTTGCATTTCCGTTAATTCCTTTCTTTTTTTTTTTGTAACTGTACCCCGTACTCATGTAGCTCTCCCTCCTGTTTGCTTATGTCTCACTACTAATTCCTTTGTGTTTTTCCAGGGCCTCTTGTTTCTTCTTACTTTAGCTGTGTTCACATGGCAGTAGCACTGTGGCCTGTGCACTGCTCCCTTTCTGATTCACCAGCTGCATTCTCGTTTACACAGAACGCCTTTGCAGCGCTGCAGGTCACTCCGAGGAGGGGCTGTGAATTCAACGGAGGCTGATGAAGAAACAGCCTTTGAAGCGGAGCGAGTGCAGCAAAGCGTTCACACTGCTCCGCTACTGATCCCACAACTGAGTCAGATCAAAAAAATGATCTGGCGGGCACTTAGGGTGCTCCTGACAGTGTTTCCATTGTCGTCGTTGCAGCACATCAATTTGTGCACATGGGTTGATGTGCTGCAAAGTCGGCAGTGTAAACAGGGCTATAGTCTTTTTCTAACTGTTGCAAGGTGAATTATTTCCCCCTAATCACTGCTCTTTTAAAGTGCCTCATACCATTTGTGTTGAGAAACCAGTCTTTATTTAATCTGTAGGTTTCTTCCACTTCCTCTGCTATTGTTTGACCAAAGATTGCATCCTTAAGTAGTGAGGAGTTCAGTCTCCACACAGTTTTCCTTCTTTGTCCACTCAACTGATATGTCAAAAGTATCAGGGCATGAGCTGATTCGGTGATCAGATAAATACTCTTTTTAGCAATCTTATAGATCTTGCTCTTGGGTGCTAGAAATAAATCTGTTCATTAATATTCCCTTTCTGCATGGGAAAAGAAGGTATAATCTCTTTCCTTCTGATGATGTCATTCTCCATACATCTGTAAAACCCATTTCACTGAGGGGTATAGACAATATTTTATAGTCTGCCTGTTTGTGTCTGCATTTTGTGAGGTTCTATCTCAGGATCCAGAACACACTTTATGTCTCCTCCTATGATTGCATTATTGCCCTGCACTTATGCCACTTTTCCTAGCACTTGTTTGAAAAAGTCTCCTGCCTCTGTGTTGGGTGCGTAACTATTAATCAGATTCAGTTTCTCTCCCTGAATACTGCCTTCTACTAGCACCAATCTGCCTTCCATCCCTGTCTTTATATGCAGAATTTCTAAAGGCGCTGATTTATTTACCAATATCACTACTCCTGCCGTTTTGCCTCCTCAGTGTGATGCTGCCACTACCTGCCCCACCCATCCTCTTCTAAGTTTACTGTGTTGTTCTTCTGTTAAGTGGGTTTCCTGCAACGATGCAATATGGTATTCCCTCTCTTTTTTTTTTTTTTTTTAGTTCTGTCAGAATACATGTTCTCTTAACCACCAAATTAAGCCTTCTGACGTTATAAAAAAATGATGTTTAAATTGCTCATTTGTCCATTCTTTCTCCCTGCTACTGATTGGCACTCCTCACATCCCAATGCAACACATTCCTGGCCTGCCTTGTACTTTTTCTTTTATACAGACTAACTTTGTGACAGAAAACATTATCAGCTGGTAACAGATTCAACTATAAAACTATGCAACTATAAAAAAAAAAAAAAACCCTTTGCAAGTTTAAACGGTAAACACTATTATGAATAAAAACACTTTAATTAGCAGATAAAGATGCACAAAAATGAACTAATACAATCAGTTTCCACTGCTTGACCCCCATCCTTTGTCTGCTGATTCCATGGTAAAGGCTGGAGGCTCCTGTCTGACTCGTGCTTCAAGATAACTTTGAGGTTGTTGGCCCTGGTGATGTTATGACCAGAGCTGGTTCTGCTCCTGCGCAAGTTCCTGTGTCCTATTTAAGATAGCACCTCAGTCTCATCCTACTGGAGATTTCAGTTTAACTCCACACCCTCTGGCAGTTCCCCAGACACATCTGGTGGTTTCCTCCCGACCCCCATTTCCCATATGTTCAGCTTGCGCTGCCAATAAAAATTTACTTTCCCCGTCCTCTTCCCCTCTTCATCCACCTCCATTTTTTTTCTTCTATTCATCACCTGTGAACTTTATCGTCTTTGAAACATAGAATTTGACGGCAGATAAGGACCACTTGGCCCACCTAGTCTGCCCATTTCCCTACCTGATGGATAAGCTGCTGATTCTACTTAACCAACAGCTTACTTCCTCCTACCCCCACTAGAATTGCCTTATGTCTGTCCCATGCATTCTTGAATTCTCCCACTGTTCCTGACTCCACAACCTCCTCAGGAAGGCTGTTCCATGCATGCATCCACAACCCTCTCTGTGAAAAAATACTTTCTAACATTACCTCTGAGCTGCCCCCCCATCTTTAAATTGTGCCCCTTTGTTCTTGCATATCTTTTTCTGAAAGATGCTACTACCCTCTTGTACTTTGTTAATTCCCTTGAGATACTTGAAAGTTTCTATCATGTCCCCCCTCTCCCTCCTTTCCTCAAGGGTATACATATTAAGCTACTTTAGTCTCTTCTCGTATGTCTTCTGGTGCAGACCCTGCACCATTTTGGTTGCCCTCCTCTGAACAGCCTCCACTCTGTCTTTGTGGAGATGGGGTCTCTAGAATTGCATGCAGTACTCCAGATGGGGTCTCACCAACTGTCTGTACAGAGGGATAACAACTTCCTGTTTTCTACTGTTGATGCCAGTATCCCCCTAGCCCTCCTTACTGCCTTCTCACATTGCTTGCCCACCTTTAGGTCATCTGATGTAATTACTCCTAGGACTCTTTCGATTTTTGTTGTTATTATCTCACTCTCCCCCCCCCCCCGTGTACTCTTCCCCTGGGTTTTTGTTTCCCAGATGCATTACCTTGCACTTCTTTACACTGAATCTGAGCTACCATATATTTGACCATTCCTCCAACCTTGCCAAGTCCCTTTTCATCCTTTCCACCCCACCTTGTCTATCAACCCTGTTGCAGATCTTTGTGTCGTCTGCAAAGAGACATACTTTTCCTTCCAGGTGCTCTCCAATGTCACTTATAAAGAGATTAAAGAGGACCGGTCCCAGTACTGAACCCTGCGGTAGCCCGTTATTTACCCTCCTTTCTTCACTGTGGACTCCGTTTACTATTGCCCTTTGCGTCCTGTTGTCTAGCCAGTTTTTTATCCAGGCTACCACCTTGGGACCCACTCCAAGGCTGGCTAACTTGTATATTGATCTTTTGTGTGGGACTGTGTCAAATGCCTTGCTAAAATCTAGGTAGGCCATATCCAGAGTCCCTCTCTGGTCTACTACTTTGGTCACCCAGTCAAAGAAATCTATTAGGTTCGTCTGACATGACCTTCCAGCTGTGAAACCATGCTGCCTTGGGTCCTGTGCCCCACTGGCCTCTAGGTACTCAATAATTCTTTCCTTCAGAAGTGATTTCATCATTTTCCCTACCACTGAGGTCAAACTAACTGTTCTGTAGTTTTCTGCCTCTGCCTTGCTCCCACTTTTGTGAAGTGGAATCACATCTGCCCTCCTCCAGTCCTCAGGTACCACCCCATCCTCCCAAGATTTGTTAAAGAGAGTAGTCAGTGGCATTACTAGTTCTACCCTTGGTTCTTTTAGAATTCTGGTGTGAATCCCATCAGGCCTCATTGCTTTGTCCACCCTCAGTTTCAAGAGTTCTTTCAAAACCCTTTCTTCTGTGAATGGACTGGTATCAACCCCCCTATTCAGAGTGCTTCTCTTGTTTGGTTTAGGTACCTCCCCCTCTTCTTCCATTGTGAATACTGAGCAGAAATATTCATTCAATATCCCTGCTTTTTCACTGTCACCCTCTGCCCACATTCCCTTCCCTTTATTAAGTCTCTGTATCCCTCCCTTGGTCTTTCTTCGTTCCCTAATGTACCTATAAAAGGTTTTATCCCCCTTCTTAACAGAGTTGGCTATCTTTTCCTCAGTTTGTGCCTTTGCTATTCTGACTGCCTTCCCTGCCTCCTGTTTTAACTGATGGAAGTTCTCTGTCCTGCTCCTTGCTAAACGAATCTATCCTCTATTAGGTATGTGCACCGATACAGCTATTCTCATTTTACACCTGTAAGAGAAAATAACCTCCCTGCTGTGTCTCCCTGTCTTTAATGCCACTACTCTACTCACTCTACACCCCTTTGATTCTGTGCTTCCTTTCCCCTGTATGCACTCCCACCATCAAAATGGGTGGTTTATTCTCCAGCATAACCACTGCTTCATATGGAGATGTCCTCCCCATTCTATTTACAACTCTTACCCTATCCCACCCTTCTCTTGTTCTAGTCCTACCCCTTCATACACTCTTTGCTCTGTAGATTACTCTCTCAATCCCTAAGTCCCCCCTCCTATTATTTACACTACTGTTTGCCCTTTTCTCCCTCCCACCCTTTAGCATCCCCTTCTGTTTCTGTATTCCCACCTTGTTTATTTTCTGTGTGTTCTCTCCCTTAGCAACCAACACTGGCTCACCCCCAACTTTACATTTAATGCTCCTTTTACCCCCATTATGAATCCAGTTTTTGATTATCCCACAAAATTCAACCACCACTTATGAACACTGCAGTGCTGCTGGGGTCATACCAGTTTATTCCAGTCCCCAAGTCTCTTACCCCTGCACCATGTAATTCCAATTTAGCACCTTAAACATTTCACGCCTAACCAGTTTATGTCCAAATTAGGAGTCCTTGACCTTAACCTCCTTCACTATCAGGTAGCCGACTGGGTCTGTTCTCCCTCATCTTTATGCAGGTACTGAAGTCTTTTCACCACTGAAGTCAGGTCTCCATGCAGCTGCTTTGGGATAGTCACTTCACCCCTCTGTCATCTTTTAGGTCTTCCCGCCACTGTCCTTGCTGTTCTCCGCAAGTGATCTTCTAGTTCTGCGTCCATGTTAGGGCACTCTATTCCTGATTTCCTCAAGAATGGACGGGCTTCAAATAGAGATTCAAACACTTCTGTTTTTGTGTCTGGCTGCACTCTTATTCTGGCTGGACAAATCAGCTGGACTTTGGTATATTTTTTTTTTTTTTTTTAATCACTGAGGTCCTTAATGATGCCACTGATAGCCTGCCTTTTTTTCCTGAATATCTGAAAAAAGTCGATCATAAAAGATCCTTTGAGCCTTGCACTGCAGGCTGTTTTCCAGTTTCCTTGAATTGGTGGTATAGCATTCTCACGATCCCGGATCTCTGTTCCATTTTGATCAGTGGGTTTCGGTCTGAGCAACCTATGTACTCTCTCTCTATGACCAGAGGTATCTCGGTTGGGAGTTCAAGTGTGGACTGCAGGAGGTGTTAAATAAAAGTGATCACTGAGGGAAGCTGTCTTCCTCCTCTCCCATAACTCTGTGTATCCTAAAGTTATTCCTCCTACAGCAATTTTCTGCTTTTTCCATTCTTTCCTGCAAATCTCTTTTTTGTTGAAGCAAATGAATCAGCAGTCTGTCGTGAACTGCTACCTGCCCCTGGTTCTCTGCTAATCTCTTGTCTGTCACTGCTAGTTTTTTGTCTATTGTTTTTAAGTCCATCCATAAATCAGAAAAAGACGATTTGATCCTGTTCATTGTATGCAGGATCTGCCAAAATGCCTGGCTCATCTCCTTCTGCGTGGGCATTTCCATATCTGGATCCCCCTCGATCGATGAAGCTGGAGAGAGTGACTGCCAGCATGGTGATCTGCTTCCGGCCACACAGGCCTTGTCCTGGGCATCCTCAAATAATGCTTTCAATTTACTCACTGGTGTGCTCATTTTTGGTTTAGTCTGTAACCCAACATGCTGGTGGCAAACGCTGTACATTCTGTGTTACTTTTGCTGCTTTAGCGCCTGATGTTTAACAATGGGGGGGGGGGGGTCACTGGAGCTCCTTTTCTAAGCAACCGCCAAAGTTGGTGATGTCACCGAAGTTCCCAAAGGTAATGTGTCTTGCAATTGTGAATGCTGAAAATGTATCCCTCCAATTGTGTTCAACAATATTTCCTGCATACCTCTCAACTCCCTGCCTTGTAAATCAGGGAGAAGGTTTACAACAACAAAAAATCACGGGCAAAAAAATCAGGGACAAAAGTCCAAAATCAGGGACACATCTGCTACACTGGTGATATCTACTTTGGAAGCTAGTAGAATAAGGGGCTTAGTATAAAATGCTTTTTCTGAAGAAGAAGTCTAATTCTAATGTTTTTCTTTCTGTGTATATGCCCCCTCGACGCCGCTGCCTCTGTTCTCTCTCAGGATCCCCAAGGTGCCTGGTTCTGGCTATACCTGAACCCCCTTAAAAGTCCAGCCTCCGTGCATCCCAGAATCAGACCCCCCAGGCGGGGAAGGAGTGGCAGGGTCACTTCCTACCTGAATGTGCTTCTTGTCAGGCAGACACAGAGTTCCAGGCATGGTCTGTGTTTGGTTCACCAGGGCCATCATCCACATTGGCACTGGGTTTTTTCCTCATCTCTCCCTCTCGAGATGTAGGCATGCATGGGAGGTCCAAGGATAGTGTGCACACTGGTGTGTCCTGGTGCTCCAGACCTCGGCCTCTGTCTCACACTCCCAAAGTGTCCTCGAATGCACTGCCACCTGTGGTCACCCAGGAGGTAGGAGAAGGAGCGTGTTCCCTGGGATGCTCTATCTCCCCCCACTGGTCCCCACCGACCCAAGCTCATTCACAAACTCCAGTCACTGGCATCACAAGTGGTGATGCTACTACTGCGCCAATGGACTGGCTGGTAATTCTTTTTTTTTTTTTTTTTTTTATTCCATATGCTTTTTCCTTCTTGCCCACTGGCCCCCATCGCTCCCCATTGCTCAGCCCTGCCACATACCCTGGGACTTACCTAGCTCCTGAGAACCTCCGGCTTACTCCCCAGTGGAGGGCCGCCATCCCTCCCCCGATGGAGACTGAACAGTGCAACGGGAGTGAGAGCCCGGTTGGCAGCACAGGGTCAGCGGTGTGGGGACACATGTCATCATGTGGCAGTTGACCTCTTTTCATTTTTCCCAAGGAGGCATGGTGTGCAATGATGTTAGGATGGCAAGCCATATGTCTGGAATGCCTCCTAGACGTTCTTCGCCCCGATGGCAATAACCTCTAGGCCATGTAAGCCACTGGATACAAGTGATTTCTACCTTCCTCCTTTGGAGGAGGAGAGTCATCCATAGGATGCGCAATCCTCCCCCCCCCCGGCCAGCCCTCCAATGTCCCCAGCTTATCAGTGTCACACCACTGGGCTGGATTGTAATTTTAATGTTTGACCTCATTTTGAGCTTCAAATTCCCACAGGCCCTCATGGAAACACCAATTATAGGATGGACAGAGGAACATTTTGAGGCAAAAAAATCCAAGACATTCCTGAAAATTAGGGACAGTGAAGAGGTATGATTTCATGTTGTGAGCTTGAACTGAGGAATTTGATTCCATTATGAATTCTTCGTTCAAGCATGTTCCACTATGGCTGGCCTGGTGGCGCTGATGGTTGAGGCGCTGGACACCTCACGGGTCATCGGGGGAGGAGAGGATTGAGCGTCCACAGGAATGCTTCCCCAGTGGAGACAGAGGGCAATGCAGTAGCGTGACACTAACAGGAGTGAGGTGATGGCAGATGTTTGCTGAGGGCCCGCCCTCAGCATGGACATCATTGCACATCTGCACCTCAGGGGAAACGTAACCAAGCAAGGAAGAAAAAACCCACAGCTTTGGGAGGCGATGGCGGGGGACTCGTGTGGTGGCAGCCCACATGCCCAATGCTGGTTCCAACCCCGACTTGACTCTCCGTGGCCCTGCCTCTCCCATCCCTTACCCCCCACCCCGGGGGGCAGCACCCGATTCCTTGGTCGGAGGAAGGGCACAGCGGGCGGTAGAGGCAACACTGAGGAGATCCCCTTCTACAGAGATACTCAGCATGTACCGATGACTGGAGGAAACAAAGTTGAAAAGAAAAAAAAAAAGCATGTTCCACTATATCAAGTCAAATCCGACACATCTATCAGCTGGATGCAACTGTATACCCAGCCCAACCCCCATACTTAGTCCCAGCTGAAAAGACCATAAGTCTCTCTTTGTTCTTTGACTTGTTACAGGGAATTCCCTTGAAAGCGGTGCTCCACCATATTTGTGCTTGTACTGAGCTTAAAGAGCCCAGTGACATGATTCGGGCAGGCAACTCATTCGGAAGTTGCCTGCCCAATTAGCTAAATAAACTAGTGCTACAATTTTTTTGGCCAGTATAAATACTTAAATGAGACTGCAGGCACTCTATGTAGGCAGTAATAGAATGAGAACAGGATTAGGGGAGAGGGTTAGCCGAAATATTATTTTGCGCTGGCAGTTTCTACATGCATGGGGCCACATCGTAGCCCCATACATGTAGAACTGCCAACAAAGATAATGTTAGTACAGTTTGATATCCCCCATCCCTATCCTATTCCCATTCTATTACTGCCTACATAGAGTACCTGCAGCCCCATTCCATACCCAATGTCATCAAAAAGCCGATTTTCAGGGCGGGGCTGCAGCGCTGAGCTGGCCGCTCGGCTCATACACGGGAGGTATGAGCCGGGCATTGTAAGTTAAAGTTTAAGTATTTATGCTGGCCAAAAAAATTGTAGCACTAGTTTATTTAGCTAATGGGGCAGGCAACTTCCGAATGAGTTGCCTGCCCAAATCATGTTGGCAGCACTTTAACTCTTAGTGTTTTGTTTCTGAGGTTCTTTGAATATAATCTTAATAAAGTATATTAAACAAAAAATATACATATGAAAAGGCCACAAGTGGCATACAGTTCTACTCAATCACAATCATAAATTCCTAAACAAACATCCAGTGGCTGAACCCTCCCTCATCCCCACCTCCATCACGCAGCGTGTTATCTAACAGACCGGTGTTTATTTTGCTTTGCCTTAAACAGGATGTCTTTGGCAGCCTGTTCAGAAACTTAATAGTGAACACAGTTTCCAAAATGTTTATTGTACTTCCTTAACCTCTGACATGCAGCACTTGTAACTCAGACCTTCTGAACACAGTTTGAGCCTGTAAAACGTCTCGGTTATTTTTATGGCAAAAGTCCCATCACCTAGTTTACATATTAATTTTTTTCCATACAGGAGTTTCTTTCCACGGCTGAAGGTGGCTGTTTTTCTCCATCTCCACCAACCCCCAACCAGTAACTGCCTCCCCCAGTATTCACCCGGTCTGCTAAGTTCCCCAATGTCTTCCCCCCCATGGCAGGCCAGAGGAGGGCAGTCCTCCACCCCCCCGCCAATCATATATATCTGGTGCGGAACAGGGTCCCAGGTGGAAGTGCAGATTGGGGATAGGTGGGCAGGGCTTCACTAGCAGGCCCAGTGCCTCAGCCCTCCATGCCACCAGGCTGAAATTTTAAATCTGAATTAATATAGATATACAAGACAAAGCGCAGACCTGACCCAATACCAATACTGTACTCTAGGTATTAACAAAAGAAAGAAACAGTACCACTTTAAAATCCCCTGCAACATCAGCATGTCTCTAATGATTTTTGTGTTCAATGCGCTTGCGCACCAAACGCTTTGGGACAATAACGGCAAAAGAAAGGTGTGGCACTGCCACACAATGCAACGGATACTTTACTGGGCGTGTCCCGCAGCCACCAATCAACAGGAAGCTGCCGATGATGAGGAACTTCAAAGAGAGCCAAACAGTTGAAAAGAATCTGCCGCTGCAATCACAAACAGTTTCGTCATTGCAGCGGCACCTCCCCTTCCCTTGCAACCTTGTTGGCTCCTGTCCTCTGTCTTAGCTCCATGAGCAACTTGTTTGCTCAGTGAGCCTTTCCAGGTGAAACATTTTAATAAAAAAATGAGCGGCGGGTGCTCCTGCCGCTCACCACACACTCCCCAGAAAGCCGACATCAGGGTGCCCAATCCCCCTGTTGGCATATCCCCCCCCCATTATGTGTCACACTGGAAGCCCACCCCAGTGTGCCGAAACCTGGTGGCTCCTGTCGTCCGCTACACAGTTCAGAAAAGCTGACATCAGGGTGCCCAATCCCCATGTCGGCATGTCCTCCCATTATGTGGCACACTGGAGCCACCCCAGTGTGCTGAAACATGGCGGCTCCTGCCACCCGTCACACAGTCCTGAAAAGCCGACATCGGGGTGCCCAATCTCCATGTCAGTATGTCCCCCCTTCCCATTATGTGGCTCACTGGGAGCCAACCCCAGTGTGACAAAACATGGCAGCTACTGCTGCCCGCCACACAGTCCTGAAAAGCAGACAATGGGGTGTCCAATCCCCATGTCAGCATGCTTCCCCCACATTATGTGGCACAATGGGAGCCCACCCAGTGTGCCGCAATAAAAAAGGTTGTTCCCGCCCACTACCGATGTCGGATGCGCCCCTTTCCCCCAAACCCGTTCTTTGTCGACATCAGAGTGCCCAATCCTCGTGTCGGTATACCCCCCCCATGCTGTGGCACACTGGAAACCCTCCCCAGTGTGCCTAAATTTAAATTAAGTTTTACCTGTAAAAGAAAACAAAATGGTCCCCGAAGTGTTTTTCCCCTGTAAAAAAGAAAATCGTCCACTGTAGTCTCCCCAGTTCCCCCTTCCCCAACCTGCACTCTTCCTCTGAGCACCCCACCTGCCCGCCTCCCCCCATCACCTCACACTTACCTCTGGTGGTCTGGCACTGTGATCTTCTGTGCACCAGGACGCATCTGTACTCTTCAAAATTGAACTCCGAACTGAGGAACCGAGGTAAGCCGTATAATGGGAGTCAATGGGACAGTTTCATGTTAAGTTGATATCTCAGCCATTTCTTGGAATTTTGGCTCCAAATTTTCAACATGGGGTTCTTGGGACCCCACCTCATGAACATTGTGACTATCATCTCGTTTCCCGGTCCCGAAAGGTGATTTCACAGTCGGTGTGTGGAATCACCTTCCGGGACAGATTAACAAAACGACAGTGCTACAGTTCATGAGGTGGGGTCCCATAAAGCCAATGCTGCAAATTTGGTGAAAAAATTCCAAAAAATGCCTGTGTTACGAGCGTGCGTTGTACAGTTTCTATGCACCCTCGCAACTTTGCCAATTTTTTATATTTTTACTCCAGATTTTCAACATTGCCATTTTTTTTACAGTCCCTTATAAACAGTATGGCTGACATTTTTCACACCTGCCTGAAACGTGTTTTCATACCTGTGGCGCAGAATGGCGTGGTCGCTGTGGGAAATCAACTTTCAGGACAGATTAACAAAACCACAGTGCAACCTTTCATGAGGAAAGGTCCAAAAATGCTCATGTTGAAAATTTGGTGAAAAAATTCCAAAAAATGATTGCGTTACAGGCGTGCGTTGCGCAGTTTCTTCACATGCTCGTAATGTCACCAATTTTTCCTATTTTCACGCCAGATTTTCAACACTGCCATTTTTTCACACCACCTCAAACAGTACAGCTGTCATTTCTCACAACCTGCCCAAAATGTGTTTCCGTACCTATAGCGCCGAATGGCATGGTCGCTGTGTGAAATCACCTTTTGGGACTGAGTAACGAAATGATAGTGCCACTGTTCATGAGGTGGGATTCCAAAAAGCCCATGTTGAAAATCTGGAGCAAAAATACTAACAAATGCTTGGGGCGTTATTCCCCCCCACCCTGTAGAGACTAACAGGCGTTGGGGTGTGACTTTGGGTCGTCGACTGTACTGCTCATGACATTCCACTTCCACCTCCACCCTGCAGCCAGTGGCAGGAATCGAGGTGTGCCTTGGGGTCTTCGGACCCAACGTTCACCCCATTCTCCTATACTGCACCCATACCAGCTTATTTCCTTATTGAATGGGGTGAGTATAATGGGCAAACACCCCAAGGCACACCACAATGCCTGTCGGTGTCTGCAGGGTGGGGTGAGGTTGAATGGCATGAGCTTTATGGCTGACAACCCAAAGACAACCCCCCCCACAAACGCCTGTCAATTTCTGCAGGGTGGGGGTTGGTGTTACGATTGGAAACCCTAATACCTCAGTAAGGAAGTAAATCAGGGAGGGGCAGTGGACATCACCTACCTTGATTTCAGGAAAGCCTTCGACACACATCAACATCGAAGGCTGATTAACAAGATGGGTAGTCTGGCACACGGCACAAAACGTTAAGGTACCTCAAGGACATAAAGAAGGTAAAGGAGCGGACATCTTCCAAAGCATCAAACGTTCGGCACTGACAAATACTTGTCTTCTGTGTTCTACAAAATGTACTCGTTTGGCTACTGTAATGCTCTTTGGCCAGTTACTGCAGTAAACCATAAACTAAATGACCAGCCCAATTATGAGGTTCCAGTCCTTGTACCCCCCCCGAAATTCCAACATTTTCGTCTGCCTTGTTTTAAAAGCTTCACACCAGACAGCTATCATCTGAGTCAGATACATATTCTATATTCTCAATTTGTTAAGTAATTTGGATCAGACAGCAGCTATCCAGCCATGTTTCTGTTCAACCCCGTCTAGCAGTTCCACTGACATCCCTGCCCAGCCCTCCTTTATCTGGTCCATATTTGCCCTAGCTGGCTGCACCCGAGGGGTTGCCACTAGCTCAGAGTCATGTCTCCACCTCTTTCCCACATCCACACAGATGTGTCCCCATGCAGGGAGGGCCTCCAATCCTCCATGGTTGGCTGCTACATCCTTGCAGCACCCCTTAATAAGGGAATCCAGAATAACAGGGAGAGGAGAAAAGGCTTATGCCCAGCTGCACGGCCAGTGAATCTGGCAGCATCATTTGCTGGAAGGGGTCCATTCCAGCTTTTATTCCCCAGCCCCACCACCAATGACACAGAGTCATGTGTATGGAGTGGCACACCAATGCACTGTACCTGTGTTCTCACCACTAGCGAGAGCTCTCCGGCTGCAATGACACCAGTGGTCACTTAGGTGTTCATAAGGCAGCAAAAGCCATGACCCACCCGCCCCAGATATTCATTCCTCCTCCCAACAGCCCTACCAGAACCTTGCATGTACAACATGCATCCAGGCTGCCAGTGTCACCCACTACCATCAACCCCAGACTGTTCAATTTTTAGTAATTCTCATCAGGCGGATACTCTCCTGAGGGTACCCATCTGCTCAATCAAAAAAAAAAAAACCAACCCGGTGAAGCTGAGGGTTGAGAGCTGGGCATACACACCGCACCGCGGTGACCCGGGTCGAGGCGGGATTCGGGCGACGGGGTCAGTAGGGGAGGGATAGGATTGAGCGCCTGTGGGGCTGCTCTCTGATCCTGGGGAGTGGGCATTGGGGAGCCCGGCACTCTGGCAGCCCCTGGTGGAGACTGGGGGCACAGCAAATGCTCAGGCGGCACGTAACAGCGTGCCTGATGCTGGCAGGATTACTGTGTGCCAAGTGTCGGGGGGTGCACAAGTAGGGGGAGGGATTGGGTAGAACAAGGAAAAACCTGGCTCTTATGGATAGGCGACGGCACCTATCCTCCATGCCCAGTGCCGGGTTCATCCTGGCCGGCCTCATCGCTCCTCTACCCGGGCCCCACCTGCATGCCAGAATCTGCTTCGCAAGTAGCCCAAGGTAAGGAGTCAGGCTACCCTTCCCAGGCAGGTTAAACCGGGGGTGCTGGCTGCAGAGGGGAAGGGAGAGAAGCCACAGCGACCCTCAGGCAGGACAGCAAAGAGATAGGCTGCCTGAGACAGTTCTCTCAAGCCGTGAAAGGAGTGAAAGAAAGTTGACAAAAAAAAAAAAACCCAAAAAACAGACCAGACAATTACTGCCTGGGTTGAGCGGATCATGTCAAATTACCTGCTCCGTTGGTCAAACTTGATTCTGGAAGATAGCTTGAGTAGTCTACATAACTGCAGTATCCTTATCTGTTTATTAAGAAAGGCATGACCCTTCAACACCAACCCACCATTCTCAAATATGCAATAAACCAAATACAAAGGACAGTTCTTGCTGCTCCATAGGGCAATATTACATATGAATTTGTCAGGGATTACAACGTCCCAGTTTCCATCACACTGTATTAAGGTAATGCTTATTGGTACAGCTCAAAACCTAGCCCGCATCGAAGCTGACCTATCACTGGTGTTCAGGGCAATCCCCAAGAGACAATTCAAATAGAAAACATTTGATACCCATATTGAGAGTATTAAAAACAAAACTAAACTAAAATCAGAAAAATTGGGATTCTTATATCGTAACATTAACTGCTTAACCCCTGAAGTAGGCAAAACCATTACTAGACAGCTTCTTCTCCCATCTCCAGACTACAGTACTTGCCTATTTTTTACAGCATTAATTTCCTTGGAACACATATAATGTGCTAATAACGTGTTTTGTTCTGCCCCTAGGGTCACCTACAGGACCCACCACTGTAATCTCTTTTGGGATCCTTCCACCCCAAAACAAGGTATTGTTCTGTTGCTTAAAACCACCTAATGATACATTTAAACACTGTTCACCTGTTTCCCTGTTTAACAATTAAACTGTCAATCAGTTGCAACAGTGTATTAGGCAGTCCACATCAGTGAGAATAAATGAAAGTTGCTGTACAACACCAAAACTTGGGAATGTTCCTTTTCATACATGGGGCCTTATTTACTCAACCACTTACCATCAAATGTAAACCTTGAAATAACGTTTGCAGGTTTTAATTTTAAAATCCGGGAAAATCTACTTGCCCAGACAAAATGTCACTGTACCCTCTCTAGCTGTGCCCCTATGTAAGTGCACTGTTTCCTGTGTGGCACTACTTTCATTCCATAAACTGCATGTTAGTTATAATTTATAGTATATTCCTTGTATAAACATGTACTGCACTGCATTGACTGTCAGGAAAGGCTGAAAATTGGCTTTTAACTCAGCATGCCTTCTGGTTCAACAATTTATTGTGTGAGGCCTGTGATGTCTTTGATACCTCTGTCAGGGCGGCTGCCTCTAAAATCGGCATGTAGACATATTCCTGGCTCAAAGTTAGCAGTTTTGCTCTTGTTGTGTTGCAGTTTGTACTTGACTCCCCCCTTCTGGGGTGACAAACTGACTGGCCCACTGTAGCCACACTATGGAGAGTAATTTGAATCAGCTGAGTGCATCTCATCAGGTCTATCAAGTCCCTTGGTCCCCCACAACCTAGAGGCAGCAGGTGTTCCTATCCCTCCCATGGAGGAGGCCGAGGTTGGCAGCAGCAGTGCATGGGTGCCCTTTACAAAGCACTTGTGACAAAGGAGATCAACAACAGGCCACTCCCACCATTTCCTTCTGACTCAGTATCTTTCCTACTACTCCATGATCGGGATCCAGGTAGGGGGCAGAATCTCGAAGTTTCTGCACCAGTAGTGATCACATCAGAAAAAATGGGTCACTGAAATAATCCACTCAGGTTATGCACTGTGTGGTGAGACAAGGACATATCTTATTGTTTTGGTCATGTTTTATATAATTTTATGTATATAATGCATCAGAGACGCCCACAGTGGCCAGTGTAAGCATAAAGGATCATGGGTATAAGTACATGGGTCCTGTAGAATGAAGTGAGTTTCTTGTTACTAGGCAGGAAAACTGTTTACTACTAGCCAGGGCCAGAGTTAATTAGATTATTTAAAAGGAGACAAACAAAATAATTAAGCAGAGCTGGCATGCAGGCAGGTCCATTTGTGTCTGAATGGACCACAGCATCCCCAGGAGACAGAATATCTGGCTTCCTATTGTATCTGCAAGGCTACAGGGACTTAAGCTTGTAACCAACTGAATGGACTACCACTTAAGTAAACAACTGTACTGAGTGCAGTGTAACTACAGCTATCTCCCAGCTGGGAGGCTGGAATGTTCCCCCAGAAATGTTTTTTTTTTTTATTCAGAATCTCATACCTGTGATATTGTAATATAATACTAAACTCTGATTCGTTGGGGAACTATAGAAACAGAATGCTAGCCAGTCGCAGGGCCAGCCACTATCCACTGGACCTGCCCTTTTGAAACCCTTTAAAACTAGGATGCAGAGGGGAATCTGCACTTTTAGCTTTTTGCTTGAAGCCTTTTGACATTTTTGCATTTGGGACCCTCTCCACCTGCTTGATGAGAGAGCAGAGACAATTTTCTTTTCAAGAACATTCTCTTGAATCACCAGAGCCAAAACTTCAATTACAACACTTCTAAGGACAATCTGCACTTTTAAACTTCAACGATTAAGAACTCAAGGTAGATCTTTAATCTCAAGAGTTTTAAAGTGTTGCGTTTTTATGTATACTTTCCATTTTATTTTCAATATCCTGTAACCAACGTCTAAAATTATTTGTCTTGATGTTATTTACTGTTTTTTTTATTAATTTAATTAGTAAAGCCTTTGGCTAATTTTTAAAATAATTCTGCCTATGTCTGTTGTGTGGGTTGTCTTGGTAAGGTTTTTTTTAAAATGATACCACGCCTGTGTGACTATTTAAGGCCAAACACTACCAAAAGTGAAGTACCATTAGGGACTTCATGATGAAAGGAGGGGAGGAAATACAAAGGGTCTCAAGAGGAGCCTGTGGGGGTTTGAAATGAGCTCTGCGTTTCTGGGGAAAGACACAATAGCAGCCCCCCGAAGCCTATACACGCCTGTGGCTTTCTGGTTTGTAGTGCAGTGACTGAAAAGGTCCTACCCCAGGAACCCAGACTCGAAACTGTATTTGTATCCCCTTGCATGAAGAGAGGGTGCCCTGGGATTCTCTATCACATGTTCAGTTGTGAAACAGCAAGCATGGTAGAAGGATGGAGAAAGGGTATCCCTGACACCCCCCCGTCATTGGAGAGATTTGCTGTGATGTAGAGAGAAATCCCGCCTCACGGTAGTGGGCTGGTGACAGATTGGTGGTAGCGGTGGGATTGGCAAACTGTTTGAGCAACCACCAGGGGAGTTGTTAGGGCTGGGCCTCCGGGGCTAGAGCCCCAAACATTTTGTTTGGGACCCTGAACATTTCCTGAGCTATGTGCTGCCCGAAACCCCCCTTGTTGTGCACTGCCCAAGTACAGCATAGGTGCTGAGGGGCTGAAGCCCCCACGGGAAGGGAATTTACAGAGTTGCAGCAGAGGTCGGGGTTAAATTGCAGAAGAGTGGACCGCCGGAAACGGAATGCCATTCCATCTTATCAGCCAGCCAACATCAGCACTTTAATTTTAACTGCCCGCCCAGCCAAGCTGTGTGCCGCTGCACAGTTGGAGGATGAACAAGGACCTGGCCAATCAGATGCTGCCTTTTCGGCGGGATTGGAATTTGGCGCCGCTATGATGGCAGTTGGTTTCCTTGAAAGTTTCTTGCTCAGTCAGCTGACAACCACCCTTAGCAGAAAAGTGCAGACCGGGTTCCTTTTTGTCATGGGATCCCTTGCTCATGCCACTGCGTGAGTCGCTCGTCACACAGTGACGGTGGTGTGGAATGGTCAGGGACACCCCATGGACAGCGGGGCAGTAACGGTACAGACGAGTGGTGGAGCTCAGCAGCTGGCTTTTTTGGAGGCCCAGGATTGGGAGGTGGCCAGAATCCAAAAGCCGCCCAAGGAGGAGGAGGAATCAGAGAGGAGACGCTAAAAAGGGAAATTAGGAAAATGGCTTCCAGGTAGGACATGTGGGTGGGGAGCACAATGGAACTTAAATCCTGTTTATATTTAGGCCTAATATATATTTGCTCAGACAGCAGTCCAATGGTCCTCCAAATGTCCTACAGGAGGCTGGGCTGAGGACAGGTGGGGGAACTTAACCCGTCCAGCACACAGAACTGGAAAGGAAGATGTACTGTTACTGTGATGCCTATTACTGCAGTGAACACCGATCTACCTGAATAAATGTGCTTGCCCACCAGAAAATAATTATGATTCTGTAATAATTTATTACAGCATCATAATTATGTTCTTAATAATGGATTACTACACTCTACAACTGATGAGAGCATTGCTACTGCTGAACTTCTGTTTCTTGGCAGTTGGCACCTGATATGCACATATTCAATGTCCCCAAATCAAATGTTTCAGGAACCCTGTCCAGTCACTTGCATGCAATGACACAGGAAAGCCCCACGTGTCACCGACGACCATCAGGAGTGAATGGCACTGGCAGTTACAATAAAGCTTAAGCTCACTAGTGCTGAGTCTAACAGGATGGCTCTGCATTAGGGATTGAAGTTTGCTGGCTGGAAATAAGAAGAGACAAAAACAATACAATAAGTTACTGTTTTCAGAGGCAAAGCATTTAGGAGAAGGAATGCGCTGCCTTTTTATTGCCTACATAGGTTGTCATGGGTCATGGCTCCAATCAGTTTTTTTGCTTTTTCTTCTGTTCTTGATGAGTCAACATTAACAGTTTTATTGGTGGCCAGTTACTTGAAGGATTATGCAATTATTTAGTAAAACAAGATTTTACAAAACATATTGGTGTTTGCTGTAGTGACTGGTCGACTCTTCTTTTGTACTTGTTTGAGTGTCTATAGCAGATCACACCTCATACACCTGGAAGGCTGGGTGAGTGGGTGGCTGTTTTCTGTTTTTTTGTAGGACTTCGAAAAGTATTTACAACAATACACTACAGTATACAGTATCTGTGTTTTTTGAAGGTGATGGTATCTTATGTTAAGCGGTTTGTGTATGAAGTTTGCTAGTTGTGGTTATCTGCCTTTTTTTTTTTTTTTTTAAGAAAGCTGAAGTTCCCAAACTGTTGTGTGCTTAGGTATTAAGAACTGCTTCATTTCATAACATGGTAGGATGCATCTTCAGTTTTGCATACTCCTACTATGTGCCAGAGGGCTTTTGACAGTACACATTATATGTGTTTTATTAAATGCCACCCACTTTCCACAAACCAGGGATAGGACAGGAAGAGATACCCCGGCCTGTGGGAAGTGGGTGGCGTTTTAATAAAACAGCAGACAATATTTTTGGCAAATTCATTTTATTGAGAAAAGATTTGGGGGTTAGACTGCAGAAAAAGTCAGGTCCTAGATGGCACCAGTATCTGCAACTCTTGCTGGGAGTGGGTCAAGGTGGTGAGTGACAACACCAGAAGATATGCCAGTAGCTGGTGAGAGGGTAAGGGTGGGAGAGTGACACCCCTAGTGTCTGTAACACTTACTAGGGAGTGGGTCAAGGTGGGTGAGTGACACCATCAGAGGCTCCACCAGTAGCTGTGGGGAGGGAGAAAGGTAGGTGAGTGACACTGCCACTCGCTGGAAAGTAGGTCAATGTAGTGAGTAACAACAAAAAACAGGGACATTTGGGTAATGTGCTAGCACTGAAATGGTGTTTGTTATGCTGTGCTGTCTCATCAGTAAACACCTCAAAATGCACTACTGAGCACCAAAAACCCTAGAGCTTCTGGGGGCCTTGGCGAACCCCAGACCTCTGGCTATTTTTTAACCCCTCCCCCCCCGGAAAAATAAAAGTTGGCTCCTATACAGTACAGTCCATTAAAACAAAAACAACTTTGTTTAGGGGCAAACTGCCTGTGCTTATTAGAGCACAAGATTTATTGGGGACTTTTATTTAAAGATGGGCCCATAATTACAGTACAGTCCATTAAAACAAAAATAAACTTTGCTTAGGGTGCACTGCCTGTGCTTTTTAGAGCCCAAGAATTAATCTGTACCTTTCTGTGAAGCCTCAGAAGTGTCCGGGGAGGGACAATGAAGGGTGGGGGCAAGGGTTGGGGGTCTTTCCTTATTTTGAAATCCAATGTTGGTAACCCTGTATCAGGAAGGACTTTCTGGAGGAAACTAAATTAAAGCGAGGAAGGGAAGGGTGTGGGCCGTGGGGTCTTAGAGACAAAGACTCTCAGGCAGACAGAAAAATCCAATAACGTCAAGTAGTGTTAGTGCAGTAGTGGAGTGGACACGGACGCTCGATGTGAGTGCCTGTGTGGACTGCACTGTGGTGGCTGGCAAGCAATTGCAATACATTGCATACAATTTAAAGTCAGCAGTAGCTGCAGACCCAGCCCACCTCCATGCCCCATGTACTTCTTAAATATCAGTAGATTTAGCCCAGATCTACTGATATTTAAGATGTATGTTATTGATTCTATGACTTTTAATCTACAACATGAAGTTTTTACCTGACAACTGACAAGCCAAACAAAAAAAGGACACAAAATAATGGAACAAGTAAGGGGGAAAAAACAAGACTAAAGTAGCAGAAAATGTGTTATTTTGCACGAGAGAGCAGCAAAATGTCTACAGCTTCTGGGGGCCTAGGTGGCCTCCAGACCCCCCGGCCTTTTGATTGGGGCCCGAGCCCCGAATATCTCATGCTAGCAACGCCTCTGGCAACCACACACAAAGAGGGCAGAAAATTGGAAAAAAAACAAATTGGTTGTAAGATATAGTTCCCACCGTTTTTGTTTTTTTTTTGCTGCAAGCAAAAGACAGACTAGTGGTAGTATAGGGAAGAAAGATGACTTCCAAGTACAGTGACTACACTGTAGAAGAGCTGAAGCAGCTGTGCCAGGAAAGAGGGGTCCATTATGAGGGGCGAAGCAAAAAGAACCTCATGGAAGCTCTCGTTGCAGCCGATGAGCAAGTGACTGCCCAGGACCTCGAGTCACAGCCGGTGACTGAGAAGGACTAGATCTTGGGGATGGGAGTGCCAAGGGACGTCACAGTGTCCAGTCCCAGGGAGGAGGACAGCGAGACCAGAGGGAACCCAGGGCCACAGCACCAGGGGAAGGCCACCACAGAGCTGGAGCTGGAAGGCATCTGGCTACAATTTGAGCTGAAGAAATTGGAGCTGAAGCAGAGAAAGTTTGAAGCCCAGCAGCAGAGGGAGTTTGTGCAGAAGAGGTTTGAACTGAAAATGCAGGAAAAACAGCATCAGAGAGAGAGAGTCTGATCTGGAGAAGCTAAGACTCCAACGACCAGCCCCAGAGGAGGTAAGTGGCAGGGGTGAACCTGAAACTCCAGGGCTGGGGTATAAGTTAAACTCCAAATTAATAGCCAGATTTAAAAAGGGGGAGGATATGGATGCGTTTTTGAATTTGTTTGAAAAGGTCTGTATCCAGGCCAAAATACCCAGGGAGTCCTGAAGCTTCCAGCTATCCCCACTACTTACTGGTAAAGGGTGTGAGGCACTAGGCACAATGGATAATGAGGACAGCAAAGACTATGAGAAACTTAAAACTGATTTACTTAAAGAGTATGAACTGACTACTGAGGCCTGCAGGGTTAAATTCTGTAAACTCAGAAAAAGCCCTGATATGAGCTTTGAAGAACTAGCCACAAAGCAATGGCAGTTTGTAAAGCGCTGGTGGGAGTGGGTGGAAGCAAACACTGGGGGGAAAATTGAGGAGGTTATACTTTTAGAACAGTTCTTTTGGGCTTGCCCAGCAGAGCTGAAACCCCAGCTGGCGGACCGGGATCCCAAAACAGCACAGAAAGCTGCTGAGCTGTTGGATCACTATACCAGGAGCCAGTCTGCTCTGAAAGGAAGTAGGGGAGCTGCAGGGTAGAAAGAGAAAAGCGTGCCTTCAGGGCAGCTAAAACCCTCAAATGTCTCTGTAGAAAGAGGGAAGCCCCAAGTTACCAAGAAGGAAGGTCTTGGAAAAAAGAATGATGAATGCTGGTTTTGTAAGAAGCCAGTGTGACTGAGAGCTCCCGCCACTCTTAAGGACCGACCTTTTCTTAAATCTGTTGCAACAGTTCTTCTGTTTCTAAGCCTAATCTATCCTTTACTATTTCTAGTCCATAAGGTTGGCCACCTGTGGGCACCCCCTTCTTCCTCCCTTGACTATGCTACAGTGTCCTCTTTAATTTTCATTTTTCCCACTTAGGTCCTCGTACAGGGAGGTTAGTGTGGGACCTCCAAGTGTACATAAAACAGATTATGTTTGTTGTTGGATTTAGTATGTAATAGCACTATGTCATAAAATACCTTAATGTATATACCTTATGCTTATGAAACCTGTAAATGTTGAAAATACCATGGCACTTGGTATTTTGATAATGATAAAAAGTACTAGGTGACTATTATAGAAATTAAGCTAGTTGTGTTATTTAAAATGCATGTATATTGCTGTAAACTAAAGTAAGAAATGGCATGATGATTTGCATATATCCCATGATGCACTGCATTATAGAAGTATGTATGATATTGTGCTTCTTTGAAATTTGATTTGTTGCCAATGCCCTTTGGGGTAGACCTTCTTTCAGTGATTCTGTATTGAGAGTCTTTGTCTATAGCTTGTTTGTTTTTTTTGGGCCCCCACTATCCAAGCAAATGGGGCCTGCATAGGGGTGGTGGCTACATCCCAACTAGTGAACTGGATTAGAGATCAGTGTCAGTAGATGCTGGCTAAGTGCAGAGAAAGGACATTCATAGTCTGCTGCTGCAAACTGATGTACTGAAGAAGAAATATGCCACTGCAGAAGGTTATTTCTTGTATTTTGAATAAACATCACACAGAGATTGTGTGTTGAACCTGAAATTCGGTGTCTGGTCCATCTGTTATCCCACAACCCCTCCACAGCCAGGGCATCTGGTTAGACAGTGTCCTAAATCAGTTTGTCACTGTGAGGAGATTCACAGGGGAAGAGAAAATCCTGCCACTAGCTAATATTCTCCTGAATTGGGGTGAGACAGGAGAGAGGGTACTAAAAGTGGCACTGGCAGACAACCTCGCCCTGGATGTGATTATAGGGAATGATATACAGCAGGGGGTGGTGTGTGCGGTTATCCGCAGTCAGACGGCTAAGGCCCCTTGTATTTCCCTAAACCCTACAGAAGCACCTGTGGAAGAGAATAGGAGGCTAGTTCCCCAGCCTGTGTCTCCTGAAATGGAGACCAGTGAAAGGAAGGTAGGACTTCCCCAAGTAGCTATGCACCAAACAGCTACAGAAGGTTACTCTGAGGAGGGAGGGGTAACCAAGTCAGAAGGTTAGGGATGGCAGTGTCTCTGAATGCACCGACGCTGGAACTATGGACCAAAATTTAGGAACTGAGAGGACATGTCCCATGCTTTGGGTAAATGTGAAGATTTTGCAGCTGCTCAGAGGACTGACCCTAGTTTGGAGAGGCTGAGGGCTTGTGCAGGCTCTGACGGGACACAGGGAGGTGACATGAGACATAGGGTATTTTTGGACAAAGGACTGTTGTATACACAGGACGTGAGGACCAGGGGAGGGGTGATGAGCAGGCAGCTTGTTGTTCCCCAGGAGTATCATGAGCGGTTGCTCAAGGTCACCCATGATATCACTATGTCTGGACATTTGGGAATCGCGCACACCACACAGAGATTGGCCCAAAATTTCTATTGGCCCAACTTCACCCAGCAGGTGAAGGAATATTGCAGGTCTTGTCACCAGTGCCAACAGATAGGGAAGGCAGGTAGTAAAACTAAAGCTGCCCTACTTCCCTTGCCCATTGTGCAGGAGCTATTCCAGAGAGTAGGAATGAATATTTTGGGACTCTTGAGTACTCCAAGCTCCTCTGGAAAAAGGTTTACCCTGAAACTGGTCGATTACAGCACCCAGTACCCAGAGGCGGTCGCCCTCTCCTCCATTAAGGCACCCAAAGTAGCAGACGCCTTGCTAGGGATTTTCTCCCATGTCGAGATTCCATAGGAGGTTATCTCCGATCAAGAGGGTAACTTCATGTCAGACCTGATGAAGTCTTTGTGGAAGAAGTGTGGGGTGGTGCAGGGACACACGACACCTTATCAACCACAAGCCAATGGGCTCGTGGAAAGATTCAATGGTACCCTAAAAACGATGCTCCAAGTGTTTGTGGAACAGCATGAGGGGGACTAGAAACATAGAACCATAGACTTTGATGGCAGATAAGGACCGCTTGGCCCACCTAGTCTGCCCATTTCCCTACCTACAGGATAGGCCGCAGATCCTAGTTAACCAACAGCCTATTTCTTCCTACCCCCCACAAGAATTGCCTTATGTCTGTCCCATGCATTCTTGAATTCTCCCCAGTTTTAGACCCCACAACCTCCTCAGGAAGGCTGGGAGAAATACCTTCCCCACCTGCTGTTTGCATACAAGGAGGTGCCCCAAGTGTCGACAGAGTTCTCCTCCGTTGAACCCTTATATGGACATAGGGGGCATCAGCCCCTAGACTTGATCTGTGAGAACTGGGAAGGAAAGCAAGCCAACTAGGGAACTCCCATAGTGGAGTATGTCCTTAAGTTCAGGAAGAAACTGAAGGAGCTTAAGGGGATGGCGCAAAGCAACCTGTCAGCTGCCCAGCAGAAGCAAAAAGTCTGGTACAATCACAGAGCCAGAGATCACCCATACAGCGCAGGCCAGGAAGTAATGGTCCTCATTCCAGTCTGGAAGGACAAGCTTCAGGCCAAGTGGGCGGGACCATACAAGGTAGTCCGACAGGTAAATGACGTGAATTATATTGTGGAACTGCATAACAGGAGACATACCCATTGAATGTACCATGTCAGTATGATGCAGCCATATGTAAATAGGGCCAACATGGTGTTTTCTGTTTGTAGTCCTGGGGAGGGGACGGACGAAGAAGAGCCCCTCCTGGATTTGCTACGGGAAAGCAAGCGAGAGTCATCGGTGGAGACAATCAAGCTGTCACCCCAGTTGACCCCGGAACAGACCCAGGAAGTGAGGGAGGTCTTAGCGGTCTTTGCCCCTTTATTTATGGCCAAGCCCGGACAGACCCCCCCTTAGCAACCCATGATGTGGACACGGGGACGCAAGCACCCATACAACGGACAGCTTACCGTGTGTTTGAGGCTGTCCAAAAGGACATTAGGAGGGAGGTGGAGGAAATGCTGGAGTTAGGGGTAATCTGGAAGTCCCACAGCCCCTGGGCCTCGCCCATAGTCCTTGTCCCCAAGCCGAATGGGTCTACCCTCTTTTGTGTGGACTATCGTGGACTCAACACAGTCATGAAGTCTGATACCCACCCAATGCCCTGGACAGAGGAGTTGTTGGGACAAGTTGGGGGGAGGGCAACCTACCTAACAACCATAGACCTGACAAAGAGGTACTGACAGGTGGAGCCGACTGCCAGGGCTAGGGAATGGTCAGCCTTCATTACCCTAATAGGCCTCTTTGAATTTAAGGTGATGCCATGTGGTCAACCAGGTGTTACAGGGTACTGAAGATTACGCAGTGGCTTATATGGACGATACTGCCATCTTCAGTACCAGCTGGAAGGAACACCTGTCCCATCTGAGGGAAGTGTTGGGCAGGATACAGAAGGCAGGACTCACTGTAAAGGCCGAAAAGTGCCAGGTGGCCATGGCTGAGGTGTCATATTTGGGACATGTAGTGGGGAGGGGACAGTTACGTCCAAACCAGGCCAAAATAGAGGCCACTGAGGCATGACCCAGGCCAGAGGCCCAGAAGCAGGTCAGAAGCTTCCTGGGGACTGACTGCAGGGTACTACAGAAAATTTGTACGAAGTTACAGAACCCTGGCAGCTCCCCTGTCTAGCTTGTTAAAAAAAAAGGCAATCCCAGAAAGTAAAATGGGACCCAACATTTAACAGAGCCTTCACCCAGCTAAAAGCCACACTGTGTAGTGCCCTGTGCTGGCAAGCCCAGACTACACTAAACTATTTGCTGTTCAGACGGATGCCTCGGATGTGGGGATTGGTGCTGTCCCCAGCCAGACATCCCAACAGGGTAAGGATCATCCAATTGTGTACCTAAGTAGGAAGCTACTTCCCTGAAAGCAGGCGTACTCCACTGTGGAGAAAGAATGCCTTGCCCTGGTGTGGTTACTTAAGAAGTTAGAGCCCTACCTCTATGGGAGGCTCTTCAAGGTACAGACAGACCACAACCCTCTGGTGTGGCTAAACCAGATGGGAAAAACAAATGGGTGACTCCTTTGCTGGAGCATTTCGCTACAGGCCTGCAACATAGACATAAAACATAAGTCAGGGTCTGCTAATGCCAATGTGAATGGCCTATCCTGCCAATCGGAGTAAGAGGCAGAACTGGTGGAAACTCTTACTAAAAAGGGGCATGTCCCCCCCAGGTTCTGTTAAGGAGGGAGGAGTGTGGCGAGATAAGGCCATATCTTATTGTTTTGGTCATGTTGTATATCATTTTATGTATATAACGCATCAGAGAAGCCCACAGTGACCAGTATAAGTGCAAGGGGTCATGGGTAGTTGCAGGGCCAGCCACTATCCACTGGACCTGCCCTTTAGAAACAGAATGCTAGCCAGTCACAGTGCCAGGCACTATCCACTGGACCTGCCCTTTTGAAACCCTTTAAAACTAGGATGCAGAGGGGTACCTGAGCCTTTAGCTTTTGCCTTTTTGCTTGAAGCCTTTGCCATTGTTGCATTTGGGACCCTCTCTACCTGCTTGATGAGAAAGCAGAGACCATTTTCTTTTCAAGAACATTCTCCTGGATCACCAGAGCCAAGATCTCAACTACCACACTTCTAAGGACACTTTGCACTTTCAATCTTCAACAACTCAGGACTCAAGGTAAAATTTTAATCTCAGAGTTTTAAAGTGTAGTTTTTTATGTATACTTTCCATTTTATTTTTAATATCCTGGAACCAATGTCTAAAATTATTTGTCTTGATGTTATTTACTGTTTTCTTATTAATTTAATTAGTAAAGCCTTTGGCTTATTTTTAAAATAATTCTACCTATGTCTGTTGTGTGGGCTGCCTTGCTATGGGTTGTTCAAATGATACTACACCTGTGTGACTGTTTAAGGCTAAACACTATCAAAAGTGAAGTACCATTAGGGACTTTGTGATGAAAGGAGGGGAGGAAATATGAATGGTCTCAAGAGGAGCCTGTGGGGGTTTGAACTGAGCTCTGCATTTCTGGGGAAAGACACACAATGGGGTGTATAGGGACCTCCAAAGCCTATACATGCCTGTGGCTTTCTGGTTTGTGGTGCAGTGGCTGAAAGGGTTCTACCCCAGAAACACAGACTCGAGACTGTATTTGTATCCCCTCACATGAAGAGAGGGTGACCTGGAATTCTCTGGTGTTATTCAGTTGTTAAACAGCGAGTGTGCTAGAAGGACGGAGAAAAGGTATCCCTGACCCCTCCTGTCACCTGAGGGGTTTGCTGTGATGCAGAGAGTAATCCCGCCTCATGGGAATGGGTTGGTTGCACACTGTATGCTCTGGGGTTCATCTCTCAGCCCTGCCCCCATTCTCTCCCCGAGATGCACACCAGACCTTTTCACTATGGCAGGAACACTGACACACCTTCGGGATAGGTCAAGGCTCTACTGGAAAAAAGGGAAATCTAGCTGGTGCCCCTAAGAGAACAGAATCTGGGGCTCCTCTCTAGGCACTTTTTTCTGCCAAAAAAGACAGGAAGGTTTTGTTCCATCCTGGATTTTGAAGCAGTGAACAAGAGTATTGCTTACAAAAGAGTTTCATATATATTCGCTCTGTACATAGAGCCATTGGTAATGAAGATTCGAGTGGCAGAGGAGGTTCGAGGGGTGAATCTGGGAGGCACCAACTACTCCACCTCACTCTATGCAGATGATGTGTTATTATCCTTAACAGATCCAGAGACCTCTTTAGTTAAGACATGGCAGATACTGTAGCAGTTTACGTCAGCTACGGGTTATACAATCAATACCTCAAAAACAGAGGTTTGGCACTTAATTTTAGCCCCTCATCGCAATTAAAACAAAACATGCCTTTTAAATGGTGTGCAACTAAACTAAAATATTTAGGGATTAACCTCCCCTTACAGATCCTTAATCTGACCTTGATAAATTATGAACCAATAACCCAGACCTTAGAAGCGGATATTCACAAGTGGTCTCAACCCAAACTCCCTTTCTAGTCTAGAATTGAGTCTATTCAATCTAATATCTTGCCACGACTTCTATATTTATTTCAGACTATCCCCGATATGCCTCCACCAATGTATTTTGACTCATGGAACAAGACTCTATCTAGATTTGTGTGGGAAGGCTGTAGGCCACGCATCTGCTGGTCACTCCTACAGCTGCCAAAAGATAAGGGAGGGTTGAATGTTCCAAATTTAGAATTACATGCATCAGCAGTGGAAATAACAAGGATAATGACATGGATTAATCCAAATCTTCACCCACCCGGGAATACAACAGAATGTTTGATCAATGACTCATGATCCAGTACAGGTTCTTTTTGCCCCATTATCCTCCCCTCTAAATATTTCAGACTTCTACCTAGGAACAATACAGGCTATACGCCTTTGGTACAAAGTGAGATCCAGACCATATATGGAGTACATGTTCTACTATTTAAGGTTATTAACGACAGAATCAGATTTTCTACCAACACATTTAGATTTAACTTTTAGAAATTGGCATAGAGGAGGCCCCTCTTTCATTTACCAATTTCTTGATGCTTATGGGGTGGTCTCTTTTGCATCCCTTCAGAAGACATATGGCCTAGAGAACAGAGATTTTTACAGATATTTACAAGTACAGGATTTTCTCCAATCTAAAGCCCCAATAAAAGCCTGTCTGCCAAATCCTCTTCCCATTTTTCTAAATATTGTATTCAGTGCCATACAGGAAAATATGCAAACACATATGTTTGGTAACATATATAAGGGTCTTCGGGAATATGAACAGGAATCCTCAGAGACAGGTCTAAGAATGTGGAACAACGAACTGACTACTGCTGTGCCCTATGAACACTGGCTCAGATTCACCCGCCCCTCCTTAGTGGCATCCCTAGCCCCTTATTGGCGTGAATTTGCATGGAAGTCACACATGCGTTACTTTAATACTCCAGCTAAGTTAGCAAAGATATTCCCAACTGTAAGAAGAGAATGCTGGAGGCAATGTGGAGTACGACCAGCCGATCATGTACCTATTTTCTGGGGATGTTGTAAAATCCAGACATACTGGCAGCAGATTGAGCAAGAGCTGAAAAACATCTTTGACCCGAGTTTAATACTAACCCCAGAGCTAGCTATATTATCAGTTCCACCTAAAGATCCTAAAATCCAGAAATGTTCCCTTATTTTTACCTTTCTTTTAATGGCTAGAAAACTGACAACTAGACTATGGCAACTGCCTAATTCTCCACAAATTGAGTCATGGCATAATACGATTCTAGAATATTATTTTCTGGAGCGAATGCTTGCAACGACTATGGTCCAAGGGAAAGGATTTGAAATAAGATGGCAAGCCTGGGTATTCTATAATTCAGCTAGAGACCCTACATTTGTCCCATGACTGGTTATATACTACATCAAATAGAGACTGGATATAGACCCACAGATTCCTTGATATGGGAGCAGAAATGGGGATATAGTCGATTTAATAGCCCTGGGAAATGTCTTAGTGAGAATATCCGGTTACATAGATTTCTGATATATTTTGAAACATTCTCTGGATGGGAATCTCTATATTTCATTCAAAGAACCGAATAATATTGTATGATTGTAAAAAGTGGATTTGTGCACAGATATGTTATATAATTCTTGAACAACACTGTACCTCATGTAATAGAAAAATAAAGTATAAAAAAAAGGGGGGGGGTTTCTATGCTTTTCCCAGGGTCACTCCTTTTGTTGCTGTCCCAGAAAGACTGGATGTGCTCACTGGACATACAGAACGCTTCTTTGTACATAAAAATCTGGAGACACCCCAGACAATACAGTACAGTTACATAAGAACTTACCATAACTGTAGATCTTCGAGAGAGGCTGTTGCAGTAGGTAATAACCTTGAGGACTGCACCCCCTGGCATCAGGACCACATGGTAACTTTAGCTAGCAGTGTCTGATGGGGGACCGCCCACCCATCACCTAACGGTACGTCAGCATGATCCTATATAGTGGGCAGTCCCCATGCCTGCCTTCCAGTTCTCCCGCCAGAGACCTCCAAGGAGCGACAGGAGAATGGAAAAAGATGCTCCTGGAGCCCAGAATGCGCTCATAGAAAAAGAGCAGCAAAGAAACTCGGGGAGGATGGAGGGAGGGAAAAAGGTTACCTACTGCAAGAGCCTCTCTTGAAGATCTATTGTTACGGTAGGTTCTTACATAACTGTACTATCTTCCTTCGAGAGGGCTCTTGCAGTAGGTAATAGCCTTGAGGACTGAGTCCCATGCAGTGTGAATCAGAAGAAACTGAAACACAAGAGGCAGGAAAGGATCTGCAAGAAGGCAGAAAATTTAGGACAGGAGTCCCTGGAGGACAGCTAGGCCAAAGCCTGCCCTCTGCCTAGAGGCAATGTCCAGACTGCAATGCTTTGTGAAAGTGTGGACAGAACTCCAAGTAGCCGCGACACAGATGTCAGTGGCTGAGACATTCCTGAAGCAAGCAGTGCAAGCAGCAATGCTTCTGGTAGAATGCCCTTTAACCTCCCCTGGGAGGGTTTTACCATACTTCTGGTAACAGAAAACAATATAGTTTGCCAATCATCCGGATAAACATTTTTTGGAAACTGCAGCACCTTCTCTCTTGGGTGCAAAGAAACAAAAAGTTGGTCCGATATCCGGACAGACTTGGTTTTGTTTGTGTAATAACGCAGGATTCTATGAATATCCAAGGTATGCAGAATCGTCTCCCTCCCCCCCCCGATTGGAAAGCTCGGGATAGTACACTGGCAATTGAATCGACTTGTTCAACATAAATTCAGAAACCATCTTTGGTAAAAACTGAGGATTGGTACACAGAGTCACCCAGTCTCTGTGAAAAAATAAATAAGGTTCCTTACACATCAGGCCCAGAAGCTCGGAAATCCTCCGAGCAGAAGTGACTGCCACTAAAAAGAGTGCTTTTCAAGACAAATACTGCATATCACAAGAACTAGCCGGTTCGAACGGAGGCAGGGTCAACTTTTCCAAAATAAGATTAAGGTCCCAAGGTGGCACGGGGCTGTGCACCAGGGGTGTTTAGGTGGAGGATTCCTTTCAGTAAGGTTTAGGAAACCTCCAGTTGAGCCACTGTTTTATTTTCCACCAAAGTGTGGTAGGCAGAAACAGCCAACAGGTGGACCTTCAGTGAAGAGAAACTCAGCCCAGGTCATATAGGTTCAGGAGATACTCCATGACTTGAGGAATGGGACACGAAAAGGGGTCTCAATCCTTCGAGGTGGCCCAAATGAAGAAACTCTTCCACTTCATGGCATATGTCATTCTCGTAGATGGTTTTCTAGCCTCTACCAGGATCTGCGCCACTCTGGAGGAAACTTATCCTGCAGGCTGGTGATGTCTTGAGAATCACCTCCGAAGAGGATGGAGCCCCTTAAAGGAGCATCCTGGATAGCCGCCTGAACGTCCAGCGCCAGTTCAGAAACCCTTAGCCAGGAAACACTCTTGAGGCTAACCGCTGTAGTGGCACCCCTGGCCGAAGAGTCCATGGCCCTTAGCGAATGCAGACAGGCAACCTTGGTAGACTTAATGGAGTCAGCCAAAATGGATTTGAACTTGGGAGTCAGGCAGAGCATCCATGGCCAGCTCCAGCTGACTAAAGAGAGACTTCTAGTAGACAAACATGTGGGCGACATAGTTCAAAGCATGCATGGCCAACGTTGGGGAGGAAGAGAACTTCCTCCCAAACTGATCCAGCTGTCTCAATTCCTTATCAGGAGGAGAGGTGCTCATGTGTCTCCACTTAGACAACCTATCATGGGCTGCTGCGATGACTAGAGTCCGCCTTGGGATTGACGCTAAGGTGATCTTCCCCTCTGGCGTCCGATATTTGGCTACCGCTAGTAATGAAGAAGGTATCATCCAAATAGTGGGTGCCAGGTCTTCATGCGGCTTCAGCCAAGAAGCAGTGAGGACAGGAGCTGCCTCCTGCATGTCTAAATGCTCTGCCAGCCTTTGGCGGTTAGGATCTTGAGCATCAGACTTCCATTCATAGACCTCTGCAATCTTCTTGAGGAGGTCTGCAAAAGAAGGGTCCTCAGGTGGAGATTTAGGTGATTCCTTAGGCTTAGGCTCCTCTGTGGGAGGAGTCTTGAATCCCAACGCAGAGGAGGAAGAGGAGTCAGAATCCGAGTGCAGATCTGAGTCCAAGGACTGGACGTCAGGATGGGAAGGTTCCTGGGTGTCAGGGGGAGCTCCACCTGGCACCTGCCCTGATGAAGTTTCTTTCTGTTGGCCCAACATCGGCTGACGTGTGTCCGGCGTAAGAGTAGGCCTGGGCGGCTCATCCACTGGACCCCAGGGAACCTCCCAAGGGGGGGGGGAGTGGCGTCTATCTATCTCTGACATGAGCTGGACCTTGGTTTCTGACCACCATGACTGTAAGATAGCTCAGAAGTTGGCCTGAGGCTAAGATGGAGGAGGTGGCGGAGGAGGTTGAAAGGCTGGTGGATAACCCACAGGAAACCCCAGTGTCAGGTAGCCCAGCGTACGGCAAGCGTGCACCGGGTAACCCGGTGGAGGATATGCAGGTGAATACCCTGGTATCCTGACAGTGGGGTGTACGCTGGAAAATGTGGCGTTGGGGTAGCCTGACGGAGGACCCTGAGGGGGCCTGAAACCCAAGCCCGACAGACCTGGAAAAAACATGTCTAACGCTGGACCAGCAGGAGGTAGACCTGGCATTGGTACCGGTGTCTCCGTTGGAAATCCGGCTGGAGTGGTCCTGGAGGATTAACAGCGACATCCAACTTCAGATCCAGAGGTGAACTGGGAACAGCACCACCTGACTGATGACCCCCATCCTCTGTGCCCCTATTGTCCAGGGAAAGCAGAGAAAGCTCTTCCAGAGGGGAGGACAGGGTGACCCGGTTGGGGAACCCAACCAGGGAAAGCTGTGGTAGATCCGGCAACTAGGTGTCATCGGGGCCCTCGCCAGACCCCGATGTCAGATCGGTCGCGTGGACGTTGGGCCAACCGACACCCGACTTATCGATCGGGTTGGTCATGCAGACGTCGGAAGTACCAATGCCCGACTTATCGACCATGGCCAGGTGGGCACTGAGACTCCGGAGCCCAACGTCACAGCCTGGGCTCGGCACTCGTTGGAAAATTCGACGAGCAACTTATCGGCCCCATAAGAAAACTTAGACTCACTGGTGGAAAGGGGCCTAAGAGCCGCAGAAGCCTCGGCTGTAGCCAAGGCACCCGCAGCCACTGTGACCAGTGGCAGCAGGGGTCCAAGGACTACTCCTGGGGCGGGGCAGGCTTGGATACAGCAGCCGACTTCCCAGAGGAGGAAGAATACTGCCACTGAGAGGGTGACCTATCCTGGTCCCGATGTTTTTCTTTGTCCCGCTTCTTCTTGTGCTTGGAGGTTTCAGTTGGAAAGGAGAAAGTGCTTCTGAGTTTCTGGAGCTCTTTTTCCGTCATGGCCATTTTTTGTTTTAATAAATGAGCCTCGAGGGCCTGCTGGCGATGCTTCCATGTGGCCTGGTTGAAGCTGGAACAGGCCTCGCAATCCTCGACCTTGTGCTCCGAGCCTAGGCAGAAGAGATAGAGGGAGTGAGAGTCTTTGTGCGGTAGCTGTGCGCCGCACAAAGCACACTTATTTTTATGCGACTCGATGGAAAACAGCGACAACATGCACAAAAATCAAATAAAAAACCCAGTACAGAAAAAACATATACTCATCTGACGAAAGCGGTTGAACTGCAGCGTATGATCTCCGCGAGGTCAGACGTGCTCAGGTCAATGGTGGGAAAGAACTGGAAGGTGGGCGTGGGGACCACCCACTATATAGGGTCATCCTGACATCCGTCACGTGACGTCAGGTGGGCGGTCCCCCATCAGACACTGCTAGCTAAAGTGTCTGTGTGGTCCTGACACCAGGGGGCTCAGTCCTCAAGGTTATTACCTACTGCAAGAGCCCTCTCGAAGTAAGATCTGCAGTTCTCTTTTGCATGCCATCATTTTCAATTCTGAGTGTTGCTCTGACTTATTCTTGGCACCATGTGTGTTTACCAAATGTTTTGTAGTGGCGGTTACAGCTTTTCATTGGAGAAAGCTGCATGTGTTCCCCAACCTGGATGATTGGCTCCTGATGGGGTACTCTGCACACCTGATGGTCCACAGAGTGAACGGGACAAGGCAGTTGCTAAACGAGTTTGGTGTCTTCATCAACGTAACATTTACTCCTTGCAAGAGGCTGGAGTACACTGGAGCTGTGCTTAACATATCTCAGGCAAAAACATTCTTGCCGGAGGACTGGGCAGATGCCTTTATAGCTTAGGCAAGCACAGCTGCCATATGCGATGTAGTCACAGCCAGAACCAAACTCCAGTTATTAGGCCTCATGGCAGCATCCCTATTCATGGTTCCTTTGGCATATCTGCATATGCAGATTCCTAAGTGGATCCTGCTGTCCCAGTGGACTCAAACTAAACAGTCTCTTGAACACCAAACTGGGGTCTGTGACCCTCTGTAGAAAGCACTCCAGTGGAGGCAGGTAAGGCAGCATCTGCTGTTAGGAGCGCTCTTTCTCAGGTAACTGATTTGGATGCATCTAACCTCAGGTGGTATGCACACCTTGGCTCCCTTCAGACTGTGGAGGTCTGGGCCCTGGTAGAATGCATCTCCATAGAAATGTGCCAGGAGATGAGGGTGGTCCTGTACAGGCTCCAAGCTCTGGTCCCACAGGCTCAGACAGGGGACCTCACTGCTGCTGAAGAGCAACCAGTGTGCCATGTACTACCTCAACAAACAAGGGAGAACACACTCCCAGCTGGTGTCAGGAAGTGATGTGAGTGTGGGAGTGGGCAGTGGAGCACAATGTAAACACTGCTACAACCTATCGGGCAGGCACATAGAATGTGCTGTCAGATGCTCTCAGTGGCACAGGTGTAAAGCCTCACAAATGACAGCTCTGAGGGGATGTGGATATGGCAGAACGTCTGTTCAGTCAGTATGAGCATTCAGAGATGGATCTTTTTGCATCCCCACACAATGCAAAACTGCCATATTTTTGCTTACCCACTCCAGGGCCTAGCGTTTTACTTTTATCTGCTCCTGTATGACCCTGGAGTTCCCCCTTCTGCCAGCTCCTCAAGCCCTGACACCAACCTTCTCTGGGACTTAACCTCTGAGTGCCTCCTGCTACACTGCCACCTGGCCTCTGGCAGGTGGCAGGAACACTGGTGATCCCACAGTCCCCCTCCCTAAAAGCGAAGCGTTGTCCCTGGAATGCTCAAGCCTCCTTCCCCTGACCGAGCCCCAGTGACCCATGCTTGTTCCCGAAGACGGGCTGTCGGGGTAGTGAGCAGAAATGCTACCTAACTGACTGGGCCTTGCATCTTCTGGTGAGATGCACCGTCCCTCTGCTGGAAGGGATAGTTCCTCTGCATCTCTACTCAATCCTTCTTATTCACTGGGTCCTGGCGAAGCTCTGGAATGAGCTAGCCATCATTATTCTGCAGGCCCTCTGTGAGCCAGGCAGATCTGGTTCCTGATGTTGCTGGGCACAGCAGTAAATCCATTGTTTCACCTGCTCCTTAGTTTTGATATGCTGTCCCAGTTCTGGGGCTGTCTGATGCACCCAGACCACCAGTCCCTGCATTCCACATACAGCTCTTATGGACACAGAGCTTGCACGATCTGACATGACCCCTGAGGTTTTGGCTAGCTTGCTGGCAAAGTTAAAAAACATCCATCTGACACACCTATTCAGTATAACAGAAGCGCTTTAGTATCTGGTTTTAGCCTACATCTCTGGATCCTGTGACCTGTGGGCTTCTGGACTCCTCAGTAACAGTGTATACAGTAAGTTGGCCATAATATTAACAGTGCAGGTATAACAAGGTGTGTGCAGCAGATAAAAATTGAGCTTGGATAGGCATACAGAATTTTACCTAACAGGGTACAATGGAGAGGGGGGCAAACATGGCAGGGGAGTCATCAAAGGTAAGGGGTCAAGGACAGTTGCAGGTGGGAGAAGTAAAGTCACAAAGAAGAGACTTGGGGAGAAGGCAGAAACGGCAGAGCTGATAAAACAGGGGAAGAGAGGACCAGAGTTTAGGAAAACCATATGAGAAGGCAGTTTGACCAGCAGCAGATTTCCTGGGTGGGATAAAAAACACTGGCAACCTGGGTTCAGAAGCGAGCTCAGGCCGCTGGGGGTGACTGCCAGGCTGGAAGGGGGGACGGATGTTGTCGGCAGGACAAGGAGGAAAAACACAATATGGGGGGAAAAAAGGAATGGGAAAAACTGCTGTGGAGAAGGTAGGAAATAAGTGGGGAGAGGACAGGAAGGAGGGGAGGGAGGGAAGGAACCATCAGTCATAAATTATCAATCATAAACAATTTAAAGAATCCTTCAGAAGCAACTAAATGGAAAATGATTAAACAATGTGATACTCACAGACATATAGGACCTTGTGCCGACAAAGGAGTTTGCCATGGAATCTATCAACTGTCCACTAACCCCAAAATCGCAAAGCTTGATTTCTCCTCGAGAGTTTACCAAAATGTTAGACGGCTTAACATCTGGAAAACAAATAGAATTTTTTTGTGTGAGAGGCCATCAATAAAAAAACAAAAACACACACACACACACTTGCTGTGACTGCAGCTTTAGGGAAATGCTTTACGAGATATTTGCTTTTGGCAGTACTTTGACCAGCTAGTGCCAGGAGAAAAAAAAAATGACTCACCATAGTATTGTTTCTTCTCAGGGATCCATCAGTGAGCCTTCCAAATGGCAGCAGTCTGCAGAAGTGTGCTGCCCGAGAGATAAAACTTTCTGCTAATTATGGAATTTAGAATACAAGTTCAAATTCAGCACGGTAGTCACACTTCCCCTGCTGTTTTAACTTCAGATCTGTTTCTATAGCGATGGAGCAGTGACCACTAAAACTAATCTAAATGGCTACTAAAATATTTTTATTTGTTATTTATTTTGAAAAGTCCAAATAAATTGAAGCAGATCACATGTACAATTGAAATTATCACAATTATAAAAATAGTTGAGGAATTGCAATTAGTAATACTCAAGAAACCATTAAGAACAGATTTTTGTGAGAACCCATTTTCAGGTTCTAGAAGGGAGCCAGGGTCAAGGTTTGCAAGGCTCACTGATGGATCCCTGAGAATAAACAACTTTTTTACAGTGAGCACTTTTTTTTCTTTAAATAACAGGAATCCGTCAATGAGATGCCTTACAAATGCCAGACTCACTAGCAGTACCTTGGGAGGATGGGTCTAAAGCCTGTTTAGGAAAAAAGTTCTACAAAGTGACAGTTCCAAAACTGGTATTCCTCCTGGACAGTATGTCCAGACAGTACTGCTTTGTGAAGGTGTACAGTATTTTCCAGGTAGCTGCTTTACAAATTTCTTGAAGGGGGATGCCCCTTGTAGCTGTCACAGAGGCATGGGTGCCACTTGTGGAATGTACTTGCAGGCCTCTGGGGTGTAACTTGCCAGCATTTTCATAAGAGAACTATACACAGGAAACTATTCAATGAGAGGTAGTCTCCCTAGCTGCTGGCTGACTTTTGCTGACCTCTCCATAGGTCACAAAAAGCTGTGTACTCTGGGACCTGATAGCCTTTGTCGGGCCATGTAGTGAACCTAGTGCTCTTTCTATATCCAGACTGCAATTTTTGCTCACCTACTGGAATGTTCAGGATAGAGGACAAGAAGGGTAACTGACTGGTTTAAATGTAATTCTGACACCACCTTAGATAGGAACTTTCTGTTGGACCTAAGGGCTACCTTGTCCCTGAGGAAGACTATGTAGTTTGGATCTGTACAAAGGGCTTGCAGGTCACTTACCCTCCTGACAGATGCCATGGCTATCAGGAAAAGTGTTTTCCATGTGACATACTTTAAGTCAGCTGTAGCCACTGGCTCAAAAGGAGCCTCCATCAGCTGGGCAAGACTGATGTTTAGGTCCCATGGATGGTCTGGTTCCCTTACAGTGGGATACAAATGGTTGAGGCCCCTAAAAAAGCCTTTTAAAGACAGGTTGTGAGGTCAAGGACCTGTCTTTGTTTGTGGATGTGTAGGCTGACACAGCTGCCAGGT